>JARYZH020000485.1:0-170447 GCA_030021035.2 Notholithocarpus densiflorus | reverse complement strand
TTTTTCACTATTTTCTAACTCTTTTTGATGAATTCTCATTGATTTGTGAAATTTCATATAAGTTTCTTGTTATATATTTTATATTTCCAATAATAGATTTATTAAGAGATATTCCTATTTGAGATTCAATTTATTTTTCTATTCTTTTCGCATTTTTTCTTATAGATTTTTCATAATATATAATAATAAATTATGAAATGACAAGAATAAAAATAAATTTTAAAGCATAGAATAATAGAATCTAATTTATCAAAAAAAAATTCACTTAATAATATAATCACAAAACAGTCTAAATTAACAATTAACCTGCCCAAATAAAGACAAATTTAACACATAATTCAATAAATTAACACTAGCCAAACTAATATTAATTTTATATAGAGAAATAATTATCATGTTTCAGACGAAACATTTAAGAAAAATAGATGATTTTTTTTTTAAAATTTTTAAAAAAGGAATTTTAAGTTAACTTGAGCAAGGTGATGCATATGGTGAAAAAAAGCTTAAATCTAATTTCTAATTTGATTTTGGTGGAGAGAGAGAGAGAGAGAGAGAGATGATGTGCATTGATAATAGCTTAATTTTGCATATTTATATCATTGTTAGAAAGCATTATCATACTTGTTTTGAGTTAATTCATGCATTTTATATTTGGTTTTAGAATAATGCTGAATAATTAATTTTGTGCTTAATTAAATTTTATTGCGTGAATTTGTCTTTTGTAGGAGAATGGAATTAAATAAGTGAATTTGTGCAAAAAAGAAAGTTAATGGATTTTACTTTTACAAGGGCCATGATGAAGTTAAAGAAGGCCAGCCCAATTAAATTTAAATCCAATTGGAGCAAGGAATCAAAGAAAATTTGCACCAAATCCAAGTCAAATTCAGATTAGGATTCCAGCCTGCACATCAGTTAGTATTTTTCGCATAACTTTCGGCTCAGATGTCCAATCGAGATGATTCAAGTTGGGTTGGAAAGTCAACTTAAAGGGATACAACTTTGTAGTTCACCAAAAGTCCGAATTCTGACGTTAAATGGGTCAAAATCGTCGGTTAAGTGAAGCCTAAAAATCTGAGATTTTCTCCAAGAGAAATGCTATGTCTACAACATTAAACAACATTTTTACAACAAATCCTAAGTGGCAGGTTGTTACTGGTTGTTATTGTTGGGGCAAAAATGTAATCTTAGTGTTAGGTTCAAATTTGAACCAATAATAACTAACCATCTATGATTTGTTGTAAAAATGTTGTAGACGTAACACCTCTCTTTCTCCAAATAGGAATTCAACTTATAATAGGATTCCTTACCTATTTAAAGGCTCTTTAGGGCAAAATTCAGAGGAGGCTAAGGCTAGGGCTAGGGCTGGGAAGCAAAACAGAAAATTGGAGCAAGAGGCAGTGCCGCATGTGGCTTCTCTGTAGCTTTTCTCCATGATAGCATTGTGACTATTTCTTTCTCTATTTTATTTGTCTAGTTTAATGTATAGCATTTTATTTTTGTATTTATTTCAATTATGATGAGTAGCTAAATTTATAATTAGGGTTGAGGATGAAATCTTGTTAAAGATTATAAGTAATATTTATGAGATTTGATTTTTTCCACAATAGTTGTTCTTTAATGATTCAAATTGTTCTTGCTTCATATCAATTGACTAAGATGGGATTCTAGATATGAGTTCAATAATGTTTTTCTCATGATTCAAAGTTTATTTTAATTAATTGAATGCTTGGTTTATTATTTCTTAATTATAAAATTGGACATCTCTTGTGATTTGTTTGTCAACAAATACAATTGATGATTTGATTTTATACTTGAGAAGCAAAGAAGAACATGCTTTAGATATCTAAATAGAAGTTTTAATGATAATATTCTCCATGGTAGCAAGATTGATTTCTAGATTATCATGTAATGGTTGGGAAAAATTAATGATTGTAAATATATGCTGACATGAATTAATAAGGTGGATTCTAAAACCTTAATTCATTTCTCTAGATTGTTTACATCTCTTTACTTCTTTACATTATATCTTTGCTTAGTTTAATTATTTGCTTAGTATATTTAATTTCAAACAACCAATTTTTATTAAATTAGATTAGTATTAATTTGATTAAGATTTGATTAATTTTTCTGCGTTCATTCAAGTCCCTGTAAGTTTGACCTCGTTCTTGTCAAACTATATTTCAGTATGATTTGTACTTAGTGTGTGGCTATGTGTGAGATTGGGTGGCTAATGTTGATAATCTACTATAAGATAGATTGACTTACAAAAATTGTAACCTCCGATTGTTAAAAGAAATTGATCACTAATAATGATTTGCTATACTCACAACAATTGGGTTGGATTTCTATTGACCCACAATTTTGGGGGCCTTCTTGTGGTAGGGTGAGAGTACACATTTTTTTCCTTCTCTCAATCAAACTAATTATTGAACTAAAATTTTAGGGCCTTAGACAATGGCCTAAGAGCAAACTTGGTCCTTACATTTATGAACGATTACAAATTGATGCATCATCAATCATATAAAGATAATTTAGATATTTATTTATTAGTTGATGTAGTAACACAACTCATATTCATTGTCAAGTTAGATTCTAAAAATTTTGTAGCATAATTTGTAGTACCTTGCATTTTTTCATGACTACAATAGTATAAGTGGGAGGAAAACCATAAAAATATGAGTATTAGACAGAGGCAAGTGTTAAGAAATACAAGAATATTTCTATGAAGTTCATTGGAAGTTAGAACCTATCCTGTGAGTAGGGTAAAGTTTTAATGGTTGTGGCATTTCTTAGTGACAAGAGATAAGCAGACAAATATGTCACAATCTGGCATTCTCATATAGTTGTTCATATGTCGTACCAAAGTGGGAATATGCTGATGTGATTTATACCAAGTACATGAGAGGTCATAACTCATGACTGAGAGTTAAAAGTCTTTTTAGGCATTGGCCCATAATATTAAGGTCCTCGCAAAGTTGTGTTTGCTTTATTCTTCTTGACTCCTAAGTCTTAACCCTGAAGGTATTTGATATTTTTTCTAAAGTGATGATAATTACACACTGTGTGTTAAGAGGAGCCAAAAAAGGGTGAGAGAGGGCATTTACCCCTCGTCCAAAAAGTTTTAATCTCTACTTACATATATGTTGACTGTGAAATACTTTACCCCCTCTGAGAATGAAAACAAAGCAACACTCCAGCTTAAAAAAAAAAAAAAAAAGTCCAAACACCAAAAGAGAGGCAGAAAATTTACTCTCCTAACGTGGCACTCCAATATTATTCCACGTTTTCTACCTTACTTCAATTTCACCCTACTTAACCACCAATTCTATCCCACGTGTTCCTTATCCCAATTCACACTTCACATTTTTATTTTAACTTTCTCATGGCACTTCAATTTCATTGCATAGGGGGGAGAAAAAAAAAAAAAAAAAAAGCTCTTTAAGGCTTAAATTAGTGGCGGGTCCCATAATAATAACAATAATAAAATTACTTTTGTCCTATTCAACACAAAAACCTTAGGACCTTCTCTACCTGTTTTCTTCATCTCTTATCTTTTTCATTGTTTCAAATTCTGGATTTATGTTATAACTCAAAAATGTAAACATTTAGAAGAATAGAGAAAGAAAGTTTTGCATTTTACTATACTCTTAACACTTTTACATTGATTTATTTATTTATTTATATTTTATAAAATCATATATAAATATGATGTTTGAAATTTATATATTTAAATTAACCTTTTACTTTGATTATTATTAATTATAATTGAATATTGTTCTTTATTTATTTTAATAATATAAAATAATAGTTTATTACTTTGATAAATTATTTTATTTATTTATTTATTTTATTATAGATTAATAATTAATTTCAAGGTTAATTTGCTTTTATTTTTGTCTTTTAATCTTGCCCCTCCTGAATTGAAATTCTGACTCCATCATTATTGTGTATATGGAATACACGATTTCAACTAAAGTATGTACGGTAGTGTGTAATTTAGCGTGTGCAATAATAAGTAGTATTTCTTGGAAGATGTTTTGGCTACCAAGCTCAATTGCTCTAATGAGCATGTGAGTCATACTCTCAGCCAGGTACCAAAGAATTACTTCAATAAGGACTCTTTCAAAGAGTACAAAAATTGATCCACATAAAGTGCTTTTGCCAAGATACATTCACGCTTGGACTTTACAAACTCGTGTTCAAAGCCAAGATGAGCTGTGATCACATGTCTCAACTCTTAATAAAAATTGAATCCATTTGTCTTTTTATGTAATCCTTATGAACATATCAACATTAAAAAAATAATAATAAAAAAAAGACAAAACTTAAGTACAATACCTTGGGTATTAATTCTTAGATTCTCCTTTTAAAATTCAGTTATGTGGTTTTTTTTTTTTTTTTTTCATGGGATGGAAGTATATTTTTAGTTAAATAACCACATGGCTGAATTTTAAGAGAGAAAATTAAGAAACAACATCTCAATATTGTACCTAAGTTTAGCCCATAAAAAGAATGTTTAAAAAGTTGGACAAATGCAATTTTAAACTACCCACATTTTTTTTTAGAGAGCTTCAACTTCTGACGTCCACTTTTGATGATAGTTCTTTATCATCAAACCAATACGCTAATCAATTTTTGGTGTAGGCGGGAATTGAATCTCATATCTATTATTCAATTATCAAAAATTTTACCAGTTGAGTTAATTGGAACTCACAAACTACCCTCCTAAATGGGCACAAAATGTATCTTTGATTTACCTCTCAAGCAAGTTTGAGCTTCGGCTTTCAAACCTTTATCAACATTTGTAGGGCGCTATAAATCTATAATCATATTGCTTCAAGAATAAATTAATGTGTTACAAATATATGAGTTCTGTTAACGGGTGCCTTTAGAGCATTTATAAGTAGACCACTAGGATTCAGGACATGTAGAGAAATTGAAGGACCTTATATTGACAATCTTGAAAGCCATTTTGGGAAGCCTGTATTTCTTGCAGGACCAGTCATGCTGAAGTCAGCTACTTCTACTAGTTTAGAAGAAAAATGGATTGAGTGGCTAGGAAGATTTGAGGCCGGATCAGTAATATACTGTGCATTTGGAAGTGAGTTCCTCTTAAAGAAAGATCAATTCCAGGAATTGGTGTTGGGGTTGGAACTTTCGGGCAGGCCATTTCTGGCAGCACTTAAACCGCCACGCGGGGCTGAGTCTATTGAAGAAGCATTTCCAGAAGGGTTTGAAAACCATTTTTTTTTTGGCATTTAATCATGCTTTTCATCATGAGGAGATGAGAACCTAGGAAGCAGGATACACAACATAAATTCAAAAGAGAAGATCGAAAGGGCCAACATAAAACATACACATATCAAAGGAAAAAGGAATTGATTGGATTACTTAAAAAATGAATTAATTGGTCTTCAAATGTTATTCTATAGCAAAAAATCTTATTATACTAGCCAACTTTCTGCTCTATGGCAACAAGAAAGCACCTGCAAATCCAAAAAACAATGCAATTTTCACGGACAAAAGAATTCTTTGCCTTCTGAACATACCAAGATTGTTAAGAAAGCAATCTCAGGCTCAAATGCCAACACACAAACACACACAAAAGACACAGAGATCATGTGATATGAGTATAATAATAAGAAAATTAACAACATCAACAATAATTAATTATAATAATAGTAATAATATTTTATAAATGGAAGAGGATAATGATACAGTCATGCTGCTTAAAGGGGATAATGACAGAGAAATGGTTGTATTATATTATTTTTCAAAATTCCATAGTATAGGAGCTGCTTCTCCTATTCTTGTACTTTGTATTAATTAATTATACATTATATTATATTATATTATTGATTAAATGAATACATTATATAATATATATTATAAGAGATGGTTTCAAGTTATACCTGGTGTAACTTTACAAGAGTTACACCTTTTATAAACCATTAATTACTATTAGATTTAAGGGAGTAGTATCATTATTACTCCCTAGAAATTAGTGATTTAGGCATTAACTCTTCTTATTAAAAAAAAAAAAAAAAAAAAAAAAAAAAAAAACCACAGCATTAACTCTTTTTTTTTCGTCCATATCATCATCTTCTTCCTCTTGTCTTTCTTTTTGCACTATACTTTCAAGCCTCCATCATGAATGGTAGTTGGAATAATTCTGAAAATAACATCTCAAGTCTTTTCTTCTTCTTAGGCTCATTGTTGGAAAAAATTCTGAAAATAATTCTCAAGTCCTTTTCTTCTTGCTAGGCTCGCTGTTGAAAGAATTCTGAATATAACGTCTTTATATATAAACAAAATATTTTAGTCAACCACCGCGCACCCTTGGTGCGGTGGTCACTCCACAAGTATAAGTGCTTGTGGGGTGTGGGGAGTGGGGGGCAATGGCCGGGGTTCGAGTCTCTAGGAAGGAGTTTCACACACATATACACTTAGATTAGGTTAGAGTAGAATTTCTATCTTGTATAAAAAAAAAAAAAAAAATAGTCAAGATTCTCTCTTAAAGTCAATGTGAAAGTTCTTCTCATGGTCCCTCCACAAAGAAATTTCTTCAACAGAAAACGCGTCATCCGCTTAAAAACTCCTTTATAGATACAAGACTATTATTAATGGTGGTAATGGAAATCCAAATTTAAGAAATATCTTTTCACTGCAATAGTTTTAGAGCACATGTGGTCTCCTCAACGTCAACTATGAAATTACCTAGTAACACCAGATGAATAAACAAAAGAGAAGCTTTGTGGCTGCTTTCCGACCCAACTCTGAGAATTTTATGAATGGTGGAGGCCTGAAAGTATAGTGCAAAAAGAAAGATAAGAGGAAGAAGATGATGATATGGACAAAAAAAAAAAAAAGAGTTAATGCTATGGTTTTTTTTTTTTTTTTTTCTTTAATAAGAAGAGTTAATGTCTAAATCACTAATTTCTAGGGAGTAATAATGATACTACTATGAGTTTTTTTGACCCTTAGATCTAATAGTAATCAATGGTTTACAAAATGTGTAACTCTTGTGAAGTTACACCAAGTATAACTTGAATCCATCTCATATTATAGTATATACTAGTAATGTTTTGACGTTATGTTTGATTGGGAAGGATATATAGGAAACCTGAGTAGGTAAACCTTTTTTTTTTTTTTTTGAGACAAACCTGAGTAGGTCAACTAATAAAACAACTAGATATAAACTGCTCGGTTTATTGGAAAAAATTAATTCAATGGGTGTGAACTTTAATAGGTTTCCACACGCATCCTATTTTTTTATAATAATTTTTATACTTTTTATTTTAACCCCACTAAGTGAATACCACAATAAAAAATTAAACATTATGAACCTTGCCACTTTTACCATAAGACTTTTAGTTTTTGGTCGTGGAATTTTAACTTGTAGTGAGTATTCTCACTCTATCTTTTTTTTTTTTTTTAATAAAATTATCTCCCCCCCCCCCCCATTAGGGTTTCAATTTCTGGAGTTCTAAATTCTAAGCTCACTGTCAATTTTTTAATTTTTGAAAGAAAACAAAATAGTGGAAGAAAATTTGTATATTTCATTAAGATTATATCTGTTTATTTATTTATATATATATATACATATATATATATGAGTTGGGTTCAAGTTACACTTGTTGTAACTCTAAACAATGTTACACCATCCAATAACTTGTTATTGAATTAATATTTTGAAAATCCAACCATTGAATTACATGTTCTATATGTTCTTAACATGCATGCCAATTTTCATATCAATCGGATGCTATTTATCATTTGATCTATAAACTCATCTTTTATGCATTATTTTAAACTACAAAAATTTGAATTTTAACGATTGATTGATGACATGGCTATTAATCTTTGATCACCTCGAAAGTTTGCAAGCACGAAGAATATACGAAGATAATGTAATCTAACGGTAGATTTGTCAATATTCGCATCTAATTAAAAAATATTGAGTGGTGTAACATTACTTAGAGTTATATCATGTGTAACTTGAACCCAATCCTATATATATATATATATATATATATATTTTTTTTTTTTTTTTTTTATGGGAGAGTTGTAACTGCTTTTTATTGTAACATAGTAATTAAGAACTTTAAATTTTACATTTTTTTTTATAAAGAGTTTCAACTTATGACATTCACTTCTAAGTCCTGATAATAGCTCTTTATCATCAGACCAAAACACCAATCGGTTTTTGATGCAGGCGGAGATTGAATCCCAAATTTCTTATTCAACCATTAGAGATTTTACCAGTTGAGCTAACTGGAACCCACAATTTTAAATTTTACTTAAAGGGCAAGACTTAGATACAGTACTTAGGTGCTGTTCCTTAGGTTTCCCTCTTAAGATTCTGCCATATGGATTTTTCTCATGGGATGGAAGTGTTTTTTAGTTAAGTAGCCACATGGCTGAATTTTAAGAGGGCCTAAAGAACAACACCTAAAGTACTGTACCTAAGTTTTGTCCTTACTTAAATAGTGATTCTTGGAGAATATTTATGTGATAGCTTCATTAGAGGGTTCTAATAATAATAGTGGTTGACAAGGATTAAATTTTGATTTATGGGAATAATTGTTTGGAAGATATTGAGTAATGAGCATTATTTCCTATAGTAATTAATGATGGTTGACTAGGAGCAAATCTACATAATAACTTTTTTTTTTATATAGAGAAAATTTAATAACATTTATGTGACCATCAATTTCTGCAAAATCCTTGATTTCCACCTATATTTTCACCCACTTGCTAGCCTTGCCTTAATAAGCTTGTGGACTCATATATCTGGGCATTGAAAATTTAACTCAAATACAGTTTCTTTTGAGAATACTAAGTATTTTTAACACACACACGGGGAGAGAAGAAATAGAGTTTCGATGCATAGAGATGAGAATTTTTAATTGCTTATAGTTATAGGGAAATAGAGTTTGTGTTCAAGATGAATTTCATACATCTGTTCATCATGAAGATTGAAGAGTGACTCATCTCATTATCCTTAATTACTTAGCAAGAAAAAAAAAAACTAATTGGTATTGCAAGTGATCCAAATGCTTGTGATGAGTTTATAGCATATGCTAGAGATCATCGGTTTTTGTTTTGGTTTTATAGCATTTTTTTAATCGTTTTGGTTGTGTAGCATAGCTATTAAATTTAGATTAGACTAAGACTTCATTTAGTTTATAGGCTTTGGATGATCATTGATTCAACTAGTGATTCATTACACGTATTGCGTATTCAATTAAAAGTTATATCAATTTTTAAAGAAATCTATATATCTATATAAATAATAACAGGTAAAGAAGAGAGAAAATCAATTTCATATTGAAATTCAATTAGAGTCTAATTTTGCGCCACGTGTCTCATTTAATCTAAATTTTAGAATTTTGTGCCAAGTGAGTTAATTTAGTGTAAAAATTGAATTTCAACTAGAATTTAATTTTGCGCCACATGTCTCATCTAATCTAAATTTTTAAATTTTTGTGGCAAATTAGTTAATTTAGTATAGAAAACGAGGAGTCCAATATAATAAACCATAAAAAACATAATCATATAACTAAAAAAAATTCAAATTTATAAGTTATCTATATATATATATATATATTAATAGGTAAAACTTAGAGAAAGTTGAATTAGAATTTGAAATTATAATCCAATTTTGCACATGTCTAAATTTATGTAGGGACTACACCATAATTATCCACTTAAGCATGTGTCATGTGTCTACTTATGTTTTTTAATCTTTGTATCAAGTGAGTTAATGAGTGCAAAATACTAAGAATCTAATATTAATGAACTATAAAATTTTAAAAAAGTAAATAAATAAAAATCACCACACGTTCTACCTTATTAAAAATTAGGAAAAAAATTTATCATAAGTAGTACTAATTTAGGTAAGAATTTTAATATGTGACTAATTATATTTACTTTAAAAAAATAATTTGACTAATTCTCTATATTTTATGATAAAAATTGTGTTTAATTTTAAATGTATCTATACATATGCATGAATACATGTGTTATATGTTTTTTTTTTAATAATAATTTGACTAATTATTTATATTTTTATAATAAAAATTTTGTTTAATTTTAAATGCATCCATGGGTTTGCATGGAGTTACATGCTAGTATATATAAAAAAGGACAAACTTAGTCGTAGCTATTGGCTATAACTTAGTTGTAGCACTTCCACTAATTAAATTAATATGATAGCATATTTTGAAAATCTAACCGTCAGATTGTATGTTCATTATGTTCGTTAATATACATGTCAAATTTCGTGTCAATAAAATATTATTTATTATTTGATCCATAAACTTATTTTTTATGCATAATTTTATATTACAAAAACTTAAAATTTAAACATTTGATTAATGACATAACTATTGATATTCCCGAAATTTTGCAAGCATATAGAATATAAAAAGAAAATGTAATCCAATTGTGGATTTGTCAAAATTCACACCCAATAAAAAGATATTGAATAGAGTCGTAACCATTCACTATAATCAAGATTGTAATCAAACTTTCTCTAGAAGAAAAATTATGTAAATTATTCACAAATAAAATATAAAAACGTACAATTAATGCAATATAGCATATATTAAGAAGGACAACATAACTAGAATTATACATAATTCGTTTAATGAAAAATATTATAAAAAATAATTCAAAATTTTAAATGAAAATAATTTACATTATAATTTTTATAATGATCTTCATAATTCCTAGTAACTTTATATAAATTAAGAGATGCAACTCTAGAAATAATCCTTAATTAATCATGAAGTATATTATATCTATTATTATTTTAACTTAATATAACTTTTTTTTTCTAAACATGCCAAAATGTCAACTTATTTATAAAAAGGGAGAAAAAAAATAAAAGAACTATATTTCTTTTCTTTTTTTTGAGAAACAAGAACTACATTTCTTAGGTGAAGTCATTCAATACATTCAATAGATTACACACTTCTCTTATATAAAAATGAATCTTATATATAGGTCCCATATGTACCGAATAATTTTCGATTTATAGGAATAAAAATCAAGTGGCTTTTTTTTTTTTTTTTAATAATTAGCACAGTTGGTCGTTATATATGGCGGGTTTTTATAGGTCCATCAATCCTAATGTGTTTATCTTGAAAGTGTAAAACCAATTGTGATGAGAATTAGTGCAATTGATTAAGTGCGTGTGAGCTTCAAAAAAAGATTAAGGGCATGTGAATAGTCCTAGTTTTTAATTACATTTTCTAAAATTAGCCTATAAACTTTATGCTGACCACATAATTAGCTTATTATAAACTTTTTCTTTTGAGAAAAGTTTATTATAAATTTTTTTTTTTTTTGAGGGGGTAGTTTATTATAAACTTAGTCATTTAAAACTGGTTCCATTTGATTTTATTAGTGTTATTTTGAGTCTTAGTGAAAACAATGTCTGGCACACCAGTCAAAAATTGCATTTTTATTAGTGACTTTTGAGGTGAATGTTTGAGTAAAAAATTTTGTATTGAATCATTGAATGTATTCATGTATTTAATCTAACGAGAAATTCATTAGATAAACCACATTCCCATGTATAATTAGTGAAAGGCTATCTAATTATGTTGTCACTAATCATCATTCTCCCCAAAAGAAAAACCTTGTTGTCTTTCAGTCGCAGTTTCTAAAGAGCAAACCGAGGATATAATAATGGTCAATGATTAATCTCAAATCAGGCACTCATTATAACCAAAGTTGTGATTATAAACCATTGAACATGTTTCTTTTTAACACGAGGTCTTTTAAAATCGCAATTTTTGTGCCATAACTTTGACTTAACAAATTATAATTGAATTATAATTGATTCCCTATTCTTTTCACATCTATCCAAAAATTTTACTTTACTATTCAAAATTAGCTGCAACAAAATTGTGAAAAAAGTTATGATTAAAAAGTTATCTTATGAAAAATTATTATGTAATCTAAGAATATACTCTCTTTCTCTCACATAAAGGTGAACCCCATTTATATACTCCCAACCTCTCACAAGGGGTGAACCCAAACAACCTTTGTCTTATCAATTTTTGTCCTATTGGTAAGTCCATTAAACATTTATCTACATTACCAAACTTTTTGTGTAGACCCTGAAAGTGGGGGGTGGGTCAGAGGGAACTTTTGTCCTATTATTGGGGTTTACTGAGAACAAGTTTTACCAGGGGTTTTGTGAAACAAATGGGTAAATAGTTCAAGCGACAATGACACATACAAGAAGATAAAAAAAAGAGAATTATTCTAGCTTGTAAACTATGTGCACCAAACATAATTTCAAGGCTTTGTTTGTTTTTGTTCAGTTTTTCCTTGTGAGGAAAGAAAACAAAACCAAACAGTTACAGAGTTAAACTACATAAGGAAACCCAAACCCAAAACCCCTTATCATTATGTCATCCTTCTCCAACCACCATACGAACCCCGAGTCCCACCTGGCTCTGTTAAAAAAAACCAATAATATATGGGTCCCAACCTGTTGTACATTTTGCAACTCAACTCTTTCTTCCTCATTATCCTAATTCACCCACATATATCACCACTCTCTGCAGTACTGCCTCTCTCTCTCTCTCAAAACATGTGCAGCGGTAGAAGCAGCAAATGCAGGGCATTAACTCTCTCATTCATTCACTCATTCAATTCATAGGTCCTCACTCCGTACTCCATGTAGTCAATATTAGTCAACACGAATTAAGTGTAACCCACATTGAATGAGTTTTTTTGGTTCACCCACCCCACCCAGCCTAGGCCACACCTCCTCTTACCAACACCACCTTCACCACCAATTTTACCCTATATAATACACCACATACGTACACTCATCGGATACCTGTCTCACGACACAATATATGTCTCATTTATTGGACATCTATTCTCTTCTTCACAGCACGTGGACTGATCAATGCTAGGAATACAAAAAATTCCATAATTTTTGTCACAACTCGTCACGTGGTAAGTTATGAGTGGTGGAGGTGTGAACCTATCATTTTACCTCTACCATTTACAACTCATCAGGTAGCAAACTGTGGCAAAAGTTATGATTTTTTTTGTGTTTCTAGCATTTTTAGTGTGGATCCCATGTGATTATGAGTAGTCTCATCCCTACAAGTCCAATAATTATATCAAAGTATTAGAGTGAAAATTAGGTATAGTTCCTTATTAATTTATTGAATATTAGGTTCATTAATTAAATTCAAATTTGGTTGAAATTTTTATAAGGAAATCTAATGTAGAGTAAGAAAACTTTAAATATCATAAGAAAAAAAAGCTATGAAATTCTAACTAAGTTTTATCAATACATATATCAATAATTTATAGTAAAAATATATATAAACAAAAACCTGTTTTTTTAGATTATAGTTTCAACTTGTGGTATCCACACTCATGATAATTATTTTTTCTCATCAAACCAAAAAACTAATTGATTTTTGGTATAAATAAAAATCCCCTAATCTCTTTTTTTTTTTTTTTTTTTTGGAGAATGCCCTAATCTCTTATTGGATAATAAAAAACTTTATAAACGAATCCAACGAACTCACACATAGACAAAAACCTTTGACTAAAGAAAACCTTTCATTAAAATATAATTTATACATATAAACAAGTTGAACGTCACTCTTTTATTTTAAAAAACTTCACAATTTTATACATATTGTCAAAGTCATATTTTCATTTACAATCAATTATAATAAAATTTTCACTGTCAAAAAAAAAATAATAATAATAATAAAATTTTAGTATAGACCCCACAATGGTGTAGGAGCTAAAAATCCATATATGATATGCATGATCATGATCTACAATACATTCTCCAAAGAAAGGAAACTCTTACAAACAAAACACGCGTCTCTCTCTTTTACTACTGCACCATTCCTAGCTGAACCAACATTTATATATACTACACGCACACTTCCTCGGCGCCATTTCTCTCTCTCTCTCTCTCTCTCAAAACCATGTCGCTTCCTTCCTCTTCTTTTCCCTATCCTCCACCGCCTCCATTGCCAAACGACTTCGGAACTAGCACAATCACATACGACACGTCGTTAACCTCACCACCACCACCACCACCACCACCGCATTCATCATTGAACCCTAGCATTCTCATCATCGTTCTCATCCTCGTCGTTACGGTCGTCGCCTCCGTCTCTCTCTGCCTCCTCCTCCGCCACCTCAACCGCCGCTGCCTCCGCCACCTCAGCAACTCCTCCGCTACTACTACTACTACTCTCACCTCCAGTGCTTCCGAGTCTCAGTCTCACGTTCTCTCCAACCGACGAGTCTCGCCGGAGATTCCTAAGAGCACGATCATCGACTCGCTTCCGCTCTTCGCCTTCTCCTCTATCACTCGCCGCAGCAATTCGACCTCCGCCGACTGCGCGGTTTGCTTGTCGAAGTTCGAGCCGAACGACCAGCTCCGTCTCTTGCCTCTCTGTTGCCACGCTTTTCACGCCGAGTGTATCGACACGTGGCTCGGATCGAACCAGACCTGTCCGCTTTGCCGGTCGGCTATCGTCGCTTCAGAATCGGATATCATGAAATCCACCGGTGCCGGAGCAAGTGACAGTTTCCGGTTAGAGATCGGCAATGTGAGTCGCCGTAGAGCCGCTTCTGATTCCGGGGAAGCGGGCCGGAGATCGTATTCGATTGGCTCCTTCGAGTACCTCGTCGACGACGACTCGGAGATCAGCGTGAGTCACGCTCACCGGAGAAGCATATCGGACAAAGACGAAAGCGGAGTTTTATGGACTCGTCAGCCGCCGCAATCGGCGCCGCCGGAGTTGGACTCAACTCTAGGTCCTGACGTGGCAGCTGGACGGAGCTGGCTGAAGGACTATATAGACAGATTCTCAGCCTCAATTTCATCGCGCGCGATGTCTTTTCGGAGTTCCGGTAGGTTTTTCTCCGGAAGTAGTCGCCGGAGCGAGGTATCCGGCGCCGGAGAATGGGACCTCGAAAGCAATAGAGTCGGCGAAGAGATAACGGAGATGTTCCGATGGCTATCCGATAGGTAAAATGGTAAATAGGATATTTTTCTTATTTAGAAGATTTTGATTTTTAATTTTTGAATTTTTTTCATCTTTAAAAAAAAAAAAAACGTAAATTCCACAATCTATTTTTTGCTATATCGGCTCCACATAGATTCGCACATTTTGTCTTCATTCAAAATTTAGAGTCGATTTAGCAAAATTTTGATTGGAAATAAGGAATGTTAGAAAAATTGACGGTGGAGATTTCTTTTTCCTGGAGTTTAATGGTTGAGATTGGATATAACAGTTTCTAAAAAAAAAAAATTAAAGATTAGTGATGGTATTGTATAGTTTATTTAGACAAAGCACAAATTTATGAGTGATTTATTAGTGCTCGAGAGATAAAATAGTGAATTTTAATGCTAGAGAATTGATTTAGGTCCAGTACTTCAATACACTAAAGTTGTCGGGATTGTTAGGGATTGCAACTCGTGGTCATTACACTAGAGCGTTGTAACCAAACTTTACACGTTTAACGTGGGTCTTTATGATCCAAGTGGGTGAGGAGTGAGGACGTGCGTTGTTTCGAGCACTTATTTATGATACACACCAACCATTGTAGTGGTGAAGTTATTGTTTGATGTTGCAAACTCTAATCAATTTATTTGATTTGGGGCCCTAGTAAGGAGTTCCCAAAACCTTAAATTGCTTGAGTAGTTATCAAGGAAAAATGAATTGAAGATTGGCTGAATTGGTAATGTTGACTTTGCCTTACTTTTTCATATCATAGACACAAAAGAAATTTAGGGGGGGTAGGATTGTAGGAATATATTTTCTTTTCCTACTGGGTATTACTTTCTTTTGCGATCCCTAGCTTGTTGAAGTTGTTAACTAGAAAGGGAAAGCAAATTCCTGGATGGAATTTAAAGCTGTCAAAGATTCTAAGTATTGGGGTTTAGAGGTACATTTTAAAACTTTTTCCTTTTGTTTTTCCTTCTTTTTCCTTTTTTAATTTCCTTATGTTTGTTACTTAAAATATATTCCGAATCAATTTTCAACGTCTAATGCAAGTTTTCAGATGTTACAGAGTCTTCTTAATTACTACCTCAATAAGTGGCAATGCTTTAAATAAAAATTTGACTCATCTATGTGTTAATTATTCATACTAATTGTGCTTAATTTTGGGTTTAGTCCCATGAATAAAGGGAGTTTAATGAGGTCAGTTTCTATTGCCAAATCAAAATTGGTCTCATTACCTTGACAGTAATATTAGAGGTAAAAATAAAAAAAAGTAATTTTGAGTTTACAGCTGCGCACCTTGACGTATAAGTTCTGGTGAGGTAAGGAATAAAGATCGGGATTTAAAATGACGTATAAGTTCTGGTAAGATAGGGGATAAAGACCGGGTTTAAAGTCTCCCAGAGGGAGTAAATTAGGCTTGTATTGAGTAGAGCTGCCCAAAGTCATTAGTCATTTTCCATGCTCAAGCCCATCTGGTTTGCTGAGGGACGAAGACAACTGAAAATCCCAGTCATAAACTCTCCAGGACAAAAATATAAAAATTGGGCAAAATCGAACTTTTAGTTCCATTGACTTGCTAGACCTTCTTAAAGATAGTTGTTGGCATTTATTTAATACCTTCTTCCCCTTTCAATCAGCCCCTCACATTCCACTCCAAAACTTTTTCTTCTTCAGAACATTCCTTTATTTAAAAAATAGAAATTGAAATGAGGAAAGATGATGTGAACTGATTAAATTTAAACCATTGGTTTCACACGACTATGTTACATTTCCCTATTATTCCACCAACTTTTTTCTGTTAAATACTCCATATGAACTACAAATATGTTTGGGTTGTTCACTTTGGCTCATAGGTGATTGTTGGGTGTGGGAATGAAATAATTGGATTAAACATTCTATTTTCATAGTTTTGCTAATACACAGCAATACAAGTTGGTAGCTTGTGTAACAATTGCATACAACGCCCCTCTAACATGGGTGTGGAAAAGTTGCATACGAGCTGATATTTTTTAAGGGACACCCATGTAGAAGGACGTTGTATGCAACCGTTACAGAAGATAATAATGCTCAGCAAAATATACTGACTTCAAACCTGACACCAGCTGGGGCAGAATGAGCTGTCTAAAAAATTTATATGGTCTGAAAGTGGACTGAAAATTGCTGCTTGGATGATGAAATTTTTGCAATTACTTCTCATAAATGAAATCAATATGTAACAAAATTTTCGAGCACTGTCTCATGAAGATTTCCACTCTCTCTCACACCAATATCATTACAGCAGTTGTAAATGAAAAACAAATAGAAATCCCAAGAACATGATGTTAATCCACATAGCACTCTTCTTCTGTCCCCCATTGCATGGTATACTGCTTCCACTATAGCACCCATTCTTTTGCTTGATTCCTATACCATGATCTTCAAGAACAAATGTAGAATTTTTCTTCCCACTGCTGAATAAAACACACCAAAGGAAAGGCCCTTTATGGACCCCAACCATGCCCACTCCCACTTCAGTATGTGATTTATTTTTCAGAAGAGATAAAGATTTCTTGTCCTTAACAAGAACTTGGGAAAAGGCTAATGATGGCTCAAGATACTTTGATTGACATCCCACAATGTGGCCAGTTATGGTGTCAATGGTAGGTAGCTCTACTCCGCAATTAGGCGCAAAAATTTCAGTGAAGTCGTCTTCGGAAGGTTTACACTCTACAGTGTTGTTGCTAGTGCAGTTCTCCTTGCATAATTCAACATATTGCAAGGCCATGCACCCAAGACCAGGGGTGTCACTTAGTGTCGAAAGCTTCTGTGCAGTTCGATTCTTGTTGATGATTTCCACAAGATCATCTGCAGGATTTCCTGTGGGACAAACAGCAAGTACCAATTTCTTATTAGAAATTCATCGCATGTGGGCATGCACAAAAATATTTGCTATTAGCTTTTAGAAGTTCATAATAATTCAAGTTACTCAGTAATTTATATCAATTGTGTTAGTAAATCATGTATTCCAACTTCATCCTAGATGCTGAATAATCAATTTTTTTTTTTACAATGAAGTACAAACTGAACCCTGGTCATTTACTTTATACTGGTCAGAAAATAGCATTTTGCTAAAGACAACTGCGTATACATTCCCCATGTTGTCAATTTGTTACTATGACAAAGATGTCCTTCAGAACCAGGACTTAGTAGGACACTCGAATCTTTTGAGTACGGCCTTGTTACTTTCAATTACATCGATCATCTGTGAGACATGCTGCTTAGTCATGTAGCACAGCAAGATACACATGCAGTTAAATTTGGTGGAACAAATTATAAAGTCCATAAAGAGCTTTAAAAAAGATGCAACCTAGATAATGATTCCATTGGTTACTTTCTTTGCTGCCTGTTGGAACCAAGTCAGCATCCCTTACAGTTGAAGACAAACGCCTTTAACTTAATCCATATCAAGGCAAGATACACAGTTCAGAGCTGCACTCACAATAATGGAAGAGACCTGTGATTTTAGTTACATAACTTGGTTGATGTATGCTTTTTACACTTTCAAAGAAAAGTAGAGTAACCCTACACATGTTTCAAACCTTAATGAGCCATAATCCTTTTCTTTTTCTTTCTTTTTTTTGGCCTCACAGAAATCAGTTGATGCCACAAATGACAAATTCCCTTCTTTCGATTTTTATATCTTGACACCATATGCAAATTCTCATCTAACAAGTACAATATGACTCAAGGAGGTTTGGAGAATTACTACAAGTAATTAATAGAGATAAGAGTAAGACAGTATGATTTTGAACATTTTCCTAGTTTCTATTGAGGATCATAGTACTTTTAAACAAATGGCTCCACAAAATCTATGGGTTATGAAGAAGGCTGAATATGGAAATAAGCACAAAAGTTTTGAGGGTTTCTCTATCTAAGCAAGCTACAAAACATCTTGACCTCCAACACTTGGCTTATATCTCTTCTTTTACTCAACACTCGCTATCTTACATAGTTGAAAAATTATCAGGTATGCCGCATTAAACATAAGAATGAATCCCGACTTTTAGTTAAGTACTTAACAATCAACGTATTTGCTGCACATTGCATGGAAAAGAGTCATTGAGGATTAGTGTAAGCAGATGGGTTGACATCAAACAGTGTTTCCCAAATAAGAGAGATGTAAGACTATAAGGAACACACCCTGAAACAGTTTGTTGAGCATGGTTGAAAATAAGCTGGAGATGAGAAGTTGTATTTGACTGATAGTTGGACTATCACATCTGTGTAGCTGCTCCAAATTTAAAGTTGTAGGTGAAGATTATGAGTATCAAATTTTCATTATTTGTAGTGTCAGGCACTGTAATGAGGGAGAAGGTATCCAATGTTAATTTGGAGATATGTGAGATGAGGGGCAAGGCATCCAAGGTCATGTGGTCTCTCTATAATAGTCAAAGCCTCCCATTAAATTGACCTCTTTTGCTTCTCTTGCCTCTAGTAACTTTCACGATGAGTGTTAATATGAGCCAACCATATCATTTTAACATCTCACTGAGGCCTTACAGCTCTCTAATTGTTAGAACACACTAGAGATCCTAACCATTTTCTCTAAATAGAATATTAATCTTATTTTTTTTATAGTTCTAGGAAAAGCCAAATAGCTGCATTTGTGTCAACTAATTGTAGGCCTTTCCTTCTATAAGGTCTCAAATAACTTAAAACTAAAATTTTTTATAAAATAAAGCTGAAAATTAAGAGACAGAAGTAGAAAAATATCCGACCTTTCCTTATACTTTCTTGAAAACTAAACAGACCCCACAAAAGAACCACAAACAGCAATAAATTCTGTTCCTATTAGCCATCACCATGTCAAGTCAGTTTTCAAGTACCATAATGGCACTGGAAAATTAACTAAACCTATCAGAACAGAAGCTCCAGTTTTATAATACACAAGCACCAAGAGATAACTGGAAGATGGTAAACTTCCTAGTTCCAAAAAACATAGCAAGAGAAAATGCACATAATGAAATGAATAGTTAAATTGAGAAAAACAAAATCAGAAAGCCAAAACAAGATTCAAAGCAGATCGATGCTTTGACATCATAGTTCCAAAACAAAAAAAAACAAAAAAAACAAAAAAATCAAAATAAAGAAGAATGCTTGGTTACAGTACCATGGTTCTTGGAGGCCACAACAGCAGCTAGCAGCAGATGACAGAGAACAAGCCACTCACAGTGACAGAGCTTCATCACCACCGTTATCACCAAATGTGAGAGCTAATGTGGGTTTTGCTTTAGAAAGAGTGATCTGAGAGAAAACGGAAGGGAAAGTAAAAGTAAAGCTTGTTTAAAGAAAAAGGGGTTGGTTCTTTGTGGGAATGGAAAAATCATGGGAGTGAAAACCTTTTTCATTGAAAAGTGTAAGCAGGAAAGCGATGAGTGAAGTATATGGCAGAGGTTAAACGACAAAAGATTGTGAAGTGGTGGTCCCAAGTAGCCGTTTGTTGGTTTCTTTTTACTAAGAAAATGTAGCGGATTTCAAAATATAGAATTTTGATGGGCCCTGCTTTTACATTAATTTGGGAGTGGACTGCGCAAGTAGAGCTTGACAGCATGTTTCGGTGAATGATAATTGATAAGGCCTCTTAAAAAATAATAATAATTGATAAGGTAAGGCTGGAGTTATCTACATATTACAGTTGCAGGCCGTCTAATACATGAGATGAGAGTCCGTGAAGAAATAGGAAAGAATAGAAAATTAAAACAAGGGATGAATGGAAAAGAGGTTTAAGTTTAATCTTTCTTTTCATATGTATATTGCAGACCATACCCCTGAAATTTGGGAATATTTAGGGTTTTACACTTTAAAGTTTTATAGTGTTTAGATTATTAGCCTCTCGTTCGTTTTTTACTGATGTGTTCATTAAGTGAAACATTAGCTAGCCACTTGTGTTTCGTTGGTCGAACGAAAAATAACACGTCATTTTCATTATTGTATGTAAATTTAATAGATTTTAAAATATATGAAAAAATTAATTAAATGCTCTAAAATTTTAAAACAGAAAAAATATATAATAAAATTTTGAAATTTCAAGATGTAAAATTCAAACACTCCAAAACTTCAAAGATGTGATCTGCAATTTACTCTCTCTCTCTCTCTCTATATATATATATATTGTATTCATACCCTACTATTCTTATTGTAAGCGAATTTTGGCAAATGTATGGAGGTGTTAACTATCCTATTCTGTTGTATTTAATTTCTATTCAATTTAGATATTTATTTCATTAAAAAAAAAAATATATTTCACTTGGTGAGAGTTGACAAAACAAAGTACAAATCTATATAATATTTTAAAATTGAAACATAGTATTTATTATTACTACACTTTTATTAAGCCACACCTGCATAGTATTTCGGTCCATTTTGTCTAATTTGATCCATTTTGTACCACTTCTGTCCATTTCAATTTACTTAGGTCCATTTTAGTCAACTTTAGTCTATTTCGGTTCATTTGGTCCACTTCAATCCAATTCGGTCCACTCGGTCTATTCTCTCTCTCTCTCTCTCTCTCTCTCTCTTATTATTTCTTGCAACTCTACTTTAGGTTGATGAAGTTTTATATCTTCACTTTGGGTTGTTTTGGTGTCGTGTTTTTATATCACTCGCTTTATTCTTAAAATTACCTTTTATCTTCTTTCATTTAAACTGGACCAATAGTATTCTATTTCTCTTTTTATATTCTCACATGGATATGGAGGGAATAGTATTTTTGCGTACCTCAAAATTGGGGTGTCTTGGTGTTTATATAGGGCTCTGTGGATGACCAACTTAGCTAAATTGTAGGGACATGGGGTTATCCCTTAGCTAACTTGCAGAAGTTGGGAACTATCCCATAGTTGATTTGTAAGAGATGAGAGTTATCCATTTGCCGGTGGTTGTGTGAATGTAGGAGAGTTTTAGGTGATGCGAGCATTGTAAGTAGACTCAGTACACCCATCTTTACCCGTTCGTCCATGAGGGTGGCGGACGGGTGTCAAGGTCAAGCTCGCAAGTGCTTACTCGTCTGCTTTTATGCGTGACGAGCGTCTTGTTGGAGTAGTCGTGATAATTTGCATTTGTTACATTGAGTCTTCCATTTCTGATAAGTAGGTATTTTCAAAAGACTAGCACATTTCAGAAGACTAGCTCATTTTGGAAGACTGAATGTGGAGTTAGCTAAAATGTTCCTCATCGAAGTAAATAAAAACTTCATTTGTTGTAGGTAATAATTGCACAAACCCTTTGGCAAAGGCCATAATATAGTTGTATGGATTTTTCTTTTTTGTTTTTTTAAAATTTTATTTAGGCCCTCCTATTCTTATTGTAAGCAACTATTTGCAAATTGATGGAGGTGTTAACTACTCTAGAGCATTCGCAGCAAATGAGGTATAATTGCTATTATGCTATTTTAACAACTAAAACACTAAAATACAGGCTACAACAAAAGTGCTATACTTTAAAATAAAAAATAAAAATAATAAAAATAAAAAAGCAATGGAGCTACAGTAAGTTGTCATCTTTGACAACTTACTGTAGCTACAAACTTATAATAAAAACTAATATTTTGTTTTTTTCTCTCTCTTGTTTTCCTTAAAAACATATTTTTCTTTTCTCTCTCTTTCTTCTCTGTTCATACCGTTTCTCTCTCTCTCTCTCTCTCTTTTTGTTTTTTTCTTTCTTCTTTTCCTCTATCTTCTTCTCCTCTCTTTTGAGCTCTCTCTCTCTCTCTCTCTCTCTCTCTTCTAAGTCGTTTCTTTCTCTCTTTTTTTATCTCTCTTCTTTTCTTCTCTCTTCTTCTCTCTGAGATTGCTCTCTCTCTCTCTCTCTCTCTATTTGTGCAGTGGGTGGGTTTCAGTTTGTGCAGTGTGGTGGCTTGTGTTTTGGCATGTGCAATGGGTGGGTCTGTGGTGGGTGGTGGCTGAGTTGGATAGGTGGTTGTGATGTAGGAGTTGTGGCTTGTGGGTGGTAGTGGTAGTATGGTGGTGGTGGTTGGCGGTGGCCTTGAGTGGTGAGTGGTGGGTTTGTTGGTTGTTTTTGCTTTTGCTTTTGCTTGGGAGAAGAGAGACATAGAGCAAGAGAGAATAAAATAATTTTTAAAAAAAAGAATGAAAAAGAACATTTTAATGAAGTGGTAAAAAAAAAAAAAAAAAAAAAAAAAACCTTTGATGTTAGGTGTATTGTGAAGTAAGGTTTTAAAATAGATTAAGTAGTTTTTTGAGTTGTTAAAAACTAAAAATTTAAAACCTTTGATGTGAATGCTCTGTGGTAAAAACTAAAAAGCACTTCACTTGGTGAAAGTTGACAAAACAAAGTATAATTGTACTTAAAAAAAAGTGAGATTAAGCTATAAATAAATAAATATATATATAGTAAATTAGTTTTAAACCACACTTTTTAAAATACAACTTTTTTAAACTTTATTTTTTAAGTACTTTTTTTTTTCAAACAACCATATTTTCATAAAGTTGAAAAATTAGTTAAACTAAATGTGCACATTATTTCTAAAAAAAAATTGGGCACATTAATAAGCCAAAATATTGTTTTTAAAAGCTCAAATAAATAATCAAAAATTAGACCAATCCAAATACACCAACATTTTTCAGTAAAACATAAAACCAAATATAGAATGCTTTGTTAATTAGCAATTGTGATTAGAATATTGCCTTTTGTGGTAAGAGCATTCGCACTGGGAGTTGCAAATGCCAAATGTAAGGAAAATTTGGCATTTCAAACCCCAGAGTGCTCAGCATCTGGGATTGTAAACGGCTACTATTGTAAAAAATTTTGGAATTGTGCTACAGTGCAATTCTACATGTAGAATTGCACTGTAGCTCAATTGTAAAAAAAAAAATATATATATTATTTTATTCCTCTGACTCTCCCACTCTCTACCCTCTGTCTCCTATGTCTCTCTCTCTTTCAGATTTCTCCCTCTCCCTTTGCTCTCCATCAGGCCACCGTTGGCCACCATTGCCCAACAACGCCAAGCCCAGGCCGCATCTCGATGTTTTGCTCCAATGTGGCTTCGATGTTTTGCTCCAATGGGTTTGCTTCGATGTGGGTGTGGTTTGTGGGTTTCTCGGTGGAGATTGGTTCGGCATGGGTCGTGGCTCTCTCAAGTCCGATGTGGGTCGTGGGTTATGGGTCTTGAAACGGTGTGGATCGTGGTGGATCGGCGGGTCTTGAATCGGTTGCGTTGGTTGGGTTTTGAATCGGTGTGGATCGTGGTGGGTCGTGGTGGCTCTGGGGTTGAGGATCGTGGTGGATCGACGGGTTTGGAGTTCTGGGTTTTATGGGGTTTTTTTTTTTTGGCCGTGATCGGTGCTTAAAGGAAGAGGTGGGTTTGGTTTGATTTTGATTTTGATTTTGTGGGTTGCCGTGGTTGTCAGAGTTGGGGGTTGCCGTGGTTTAGGTTTTTGTTTTTATTTGGGTTTTGGGATATATTATTTTATTGGGTAGATATATTATTTTGATGAGTAGAATAGGAAAATAAAAGTTGGAATGTTGAGAGTGTTGTAAAATGGTATGGTATAATTAATAAAGTAGCTTTTTGGGATAGTAAAATAGGATAGAGTAGCATTTCCTGATGCGAATGCTCTAAGGCTAATTGTAGTTAATAAAAATTAGGATCATCAAAATTTTATTAAGTTGTACTTAGTTTAGCTAACCAATGAGTCTATTTTTAAACTAAAACCAAGGTTGAAAGATAGGATCTACTTGTAGAGTGGGCTGAAATGTTATTTTAACCATGTTTGCAATTTTGGGATTTTGTTCCCTGATCTGCACTGTGACTTTGCTCTAACGAGATTAAGCTCACTCGGGAAAGCTACTAAAACTCTATTGTTTAATTTAATTTCCTCTTCATTATTTTATTTATCAAAGTAAAATCACTTATATCTATATGTACAACAACTTTAATAACAATGAAAGGATTAAGAATTATTTATTGTGTAGTAATGTTATTTTTGTAATCCCTCGTGTGGTTTTTTTTATACAATAAAATTTATGACAATAGTTTTTTATCATTATATCAAGACATTAGTTGTTTTTTTGGTACAGTTAGGATTCGAATTCATGCCACTTACTTGATAACTAAAACTTTCATCAATTACTAATTTGGTATAGATGTACAATTGTGAGAGTTTGTTTTAATTATATATTTTAGATTGAGAAAACATATAGGAAAGACCAAAAATTTTATTTTTCACATTTGAATAATTTTGTGTTTTTGTTTTTGATAATTACAAAAAAGAAGAGAATATTTAAACTCTAGATGTCTCATTTGAATAAACTAAAAGATGTCAATGAGTTGAGTTACAAAGTTCTTGATTGGACTCAATCCACCTCATCATGCTAAGGTCGTTGTGTTCAAGTAAGAAGACTATCTACTAAGAAGGATTAGGAAGACTATCTAGTAGGAAGGATTGGCGCGACGCGGCGGGTATGTGGAGGGGAGTTGGTAAGACTGTTAACAAGAGTTTCAGCTACACCAGAATTTGCTGCTGGTGGGAGATATACCATACCATCTGCAAAACAAGAGCATACATAACATGATTAAAGTCGCAGAGATGTTTTCATGCAATTCATTTATGGATTAACCAAACTCAAACCTTTTGGTTAAAGTTGCTAATGTGCTTGAATTTATATGTTGACCATTAGGAAAAAAGAAAGAGATTGAGGATAATATTATGTCATAAGCAAGGCTCTAGTGAATGAGTGCGAGTACATCTTCCCAACCAAAAAACTACTATCATGGAAGTACAACTAATTAACCAAAAAACTGTACAAGGGCAATGGAATTACACCAAAGAGATTATTACTCTAGTAAAGAGAGTAATTAAGATTGTGGTGGCCAAACCCAATCAAAATGAGCTTTTTGGGCTTAGGTCCCCAATTTACTTGTATGTTGGGTTGAGATTATCTCACAATGGGAGGTCTAAAAGATGGCCTTATTCGCTATAGATGGAGTTTTAGATATTGCTCAAGGCCCCAACTCTCCCACTCTACCTTGGAATCCAAGCAAGATTCCTAAGTCCTTATTCCTCTCGTGTCTCACTCTCCCAATTTTTTCCAACCCTTGATTCGTGCATTTCTTCTCTTATTTATAGCCTCTCTTTAGTGGGGTTGTCCTGATGAAAGGGGGTCTTGTGGTATATTCCTGACCAAATGGAATTCTCTGCGTATCGCTAACATGACTCCCTTGAAACTTGCACCAGACACTGTTTAATACTCAGCAGCCGGATTCCCCCAAGGCATTATTCCATGTTCACGCGTGGAGGGGGGGGGGGGGTTATGCCATCCAAATGTTTGGGCGGGCATAACTGTGCTTGACTTAGTATCGAAATAAACCGAGGATACCTAGTGAGTGGGCCACTAGATCGGTAACAGGCCGGTACTCTTGGTCTGTACAAAGATTATTAACTAGATTACAGCCATAGAGTCATAGAGTGTTAAGAATATCACTCGACTAAATAATAGATTGGCAAGTATCAAGAGAAGACTTCAATCTTCATTATACAACATCAGCTAACCTCCATGTTAAAATCTGTAAGAACTATGAACATGACTAAGAACGAGAGAGAAGGGTAGGGAGGGCACTTGAATAATCAAAAACTAAAGCTCTCTGACTGGCTTTTTTTAGCTTAATAATACAAAATTTTAAAATTATTTGGCAAAATAGCACTATTTAAAACTTATTTGATAAATAACTTTTTTTTCTCGAGATGTCATACAAAATAAGTTTGTGAACAAACAGGTTATGCATCCATAATTAGACAATTATGGAAGAGCTTAGTGGAGGAGTTACAAAGCACTCCAATAGAGTTGGAGGAAAAAGGACCCCTAAGAGACTTTCTGCAGAAGAATTCTCACCAGCTTTTGCAAGTTACATATTGGTGAATCTCCTGTCATCAAACAGTACTATTTTGCCAAAATAAATTAAAAACAGTATTATTGAGCAAAAAAAGCCCACCATGACTCAAATCAACTTCCCTGAAATTCCAGAGTCAAGAGCTGCATCCAGATGCTAAAGGCAGTGTGAGAATATGAGAGTAAATGGTTGAAAGAAGATGAAAAGTAATTGTGAGAGAAAGACAATATGATGAAAAAATAAAAAATAAAAGGGGAAGAGTGAGACACTACCATTAAGCAAATGAAGCTTCTTTAATAAAAACACAACCATCAATTATTCCCACAACCATAAACCTGAGCCAAAAGCCATGGCTACCACATCGAGAAGCTCTCTAAAGCCTAAAAGAGCCAAGTTGCAAACTTTATTTGGGATTGTGATAGATAGAGATGGTTTGCCAAGTGATTGGTATTTATATAGAGAGGACAAAGACAATAAAATAAGCCATGCATCTTCGATTTTAAGAGTTACAAACCCGAAAGACTGTACCATGCATATCAGTTGGGATTATGTTGGAATTTTAATGCGTCTCTGATTACTCGGTGCTTAGGTTGGTTATCTTGCAATATTAATGGATATTTGGAAAACTTGATCAACACAACATTTGTCACGTTTCATAAGGTGGTTGACATTGAGTGATGGACAACTACGTCATATAAATCCATTACTTTAATTTCACCACTCAAAAAGTTAACCATTTCAAAATTGTGACAAAAATTTGTAGTACAAAAGTTATCCAAACTTTCTCTTCATTGGACCAATGATTTGACAATTTGATTGAATATTCATGCCCCTTGTTTAGATAAACATAAAGCCACTCTTTCATATGGCTAAAGCTTATCACCTTTTTCTAAAAAATTTTATTTATAAAGATTAGAAATAAATCTTATCAATTAATACAACAATATAATACAAATGAAAAAATTCATTTGATCCATTTTTTTTTTTTTTTTTGGCTAAGTATTGAGACTCGAGATCATGGAACTAGCTAAAATAAAGAGATGGAGATATATCACAATTATCTAGAATAAAATTTAGGGACAATTTTTTAAGTAAAATATAAGTTTTCCTATAAAAAAAAATTTTGAATAAATTTTGACCTATTAAAATTACTTGAACATATAAGCAACAATAACCCCGTTTAAAATGGAGCGGATCTCAAAATAAATATAGAATTCTGATGGGCCCTGCTTTGACAGAAATTTGGGAATGCAAGTAGAACTTGAGAACATGTTTCTGTGTACCATGTATCATAAGGCCTATGTACTAAAACTCTGATGGGCCCTATTTTAATAGACTTTGTTGCAGGCCCTTTAATACACGTGGTGAGAGTTTGTGAAGAAATGGGAAAGAACAGTTCCCAAAAAAAATTAAAAGAAGTAATAAATGGAAAAGAATTAAAAAGAATATAGAATAAAAATATAGGAAAATAACTGGGGGAAGAAAATGGTTTTAAGCAAATAAAATCTTCATTTGTTGTAGGTAATTATTGCACAAACCCTTTGGCAAAGGCCATAGTATAGTTGTAGGGATTTCTCTTTTTTGTTTTTTTTTTTTTAAATTGTATTCAGGCCCTCCTATTCTTATTGTAATTTGTAAGCAACTATTTGCAAATTTATGGAGGTGCTAACTACCCTATAATGTGGTAAAAACTAAAAAGCACTTCACTTGGTGAAAGTTGACAAAACAAAAGTATAATTGTACCCAAAAAAAAAAAAAAGATTAAGCTATATCACACTTTTAAAAATACAACTTTTTAAAACTTTTTTTTAAGTACATTTTTTTTTTCAAACAACCACAATTTCAAAAGTTGAAAAATTAGTTATACTAATGTGCACATTATTTCTAAAAAAAATGGGCACATTAATAAGCTAAAATATTGTTTTTAAAAGCTCAAATAAGTAATAAAAAAATTAAGCCAATCCAAATACACCAACATTTTTCAGTAAAAAAATAAAACCAAATATAGAATGCTTTGTTAATTAGCAATTGTAATTAGAAGATTGCCTTTTATGGTAAAACTGATATAAACAAATTGTAGTCAATAAAAAGAGTGAATTACGTTTTTGGTCTCTATTCTATATACCTTATTTTAATTTGATCTCTAACTTTTCAATTGTGTTAATTTGGTCTCTAACCTTTCAGTACCGTGTCAATTTAGTCCCTACCGTTATCTTTTGGATGAAAATTAATAACGTGTCTAATGGTCAAAATAAAAAATAAGCTTCCGTTGATGTGAGAATAAACTAAAATTT
Source organism: Notholithocarpus densiflorus (assembly GCA_030021035.2). Lineage (NCBI taxonomy): Eukaryota > Viridiplantae > Streptophyta > Magnoliopsida > Fagales > Fagaceae > Notholithocarpus > Notholithocarpus densiflorus. Next base: position 141,246 of record JARYZH020000485.1, on the reverse strand, counting down.
TATTTTCGCTGTTTGCCATGTCACTAATTTTCATCCAAGATATAACGGCAGAGACTAAATTGACACGACACTGAAAGATTAAAGACTAAATTGACACGATTGAAAGGTTAGAGATCAAATTAAAATATTGAGTAAAGGATAAGGATCAAATATGTAGTTTACCCTAATAAAACTTTGGATCATCAAAATTTTATTAAGTTGTATTTACTATTTAGCTAACCAATAAATCCATTTTTAAAGCAAGGTTGAAAGATATGATGTACTTGCTGGAGTGGGGTTACTTGAAATGTTATTTTAAGCATGTTTGCAATTTTGGAATTTTGTTCATTGATCGGCACCATGACTTTGCTCTAACGAGATTAAGCTCACTCGGGCAAGCTACTAAAACTCTAATGTTTAATTTAATTTCCTCTTCGTTATTTTACTTATCAAAGTAAAATCACTTATATCTATATATACAACTTTAATAACAATGAAAAAAATTAAGAGTTATTTATTGTGTAGTAATGTTATATTTTTGTAATCCCTCGTGTTTGTTTGTTTTTTTTTTTTTTTTTTATACAATAAAATTTAAATTTATTGTGTCTACTCTATATGATAGATATTAGATAGTTTTTTTTTTCATTAAGTCAAGACATTGGTTTTCTTTTTCTTTTTTTTTTGTATAATTAGGATTCAATTTCATGCCACTTACTCGATAACAAATTTTTTTATCAATTACTAATTTGATATAGATGTACAATTGTGAGAGTTTGTTTTAATTATATATTTTAGATAGAGAAAACATATAAGGAAGACCAAAATTTTTATTTTTCACATTTGAATAATTTTGTGTTTTTGTTTTCGATAATTTGATAGTTATTATAACGAAGAACATGATATTTGAACTCTAGATGTCTTATTTTAAAAAATTGAAAAATGCCAACAAGTCAAGTTACAAAGTTCCTAATCAGACACTTTTGTTTAGTTAAAATATGCAAGCTAAATATATTTTATCTTAGAGTATCACCATTGGTGGTGGAAAAAATTTAACAATTTGGCACCACAAAACTCTACTTTATCTATTTTACTACTTCATTTTATAAAACACTCAATATAAGTGGTTTTATTTTAGCATTCAACACAATAAAAATAATATAAACGACACAATAAAATATAATATATCTATTATAATAAACAATCACCACCACCACCACCACCACCACCAACACAATAAGATAATATATCTTTCAATAAAAAATATATTTTCTTTTTACCATCTTAGCTACCATGCACAACCATCTTTGGGAGTGCACGGTAGCTCAACAGCATAAAAATTTGGCTTTGCCTCCACTAATGCTGTCTACTTTTATTATATTTGGTTAGTAAATTTAGCATTTTAGTAATTTGCCTTCACCAATACTAATGCTCTTACAAGTTACTATAACACTTCCAAATTTTTACCCAAAAAAGAACACTTCCAAATAAAATAATATTCTTTTTTTTTTCCTTACAAAATACAGTAATATATTTTCAAAATAAAAGTAAGAAGTGAACATGGTGTGCTCACGAACTCTCTAGAATGCCTAGGTATTGTTATAGATAGTTAACGGTTCAACTAAACAAACACGCGTACATGGAGCCCACACGTGCGGTTCTAAGGCTTTTAAAAGGGTTTTGCTCTCCGAACACAGCAACACCACCAACATAGTACAAACTACAAAGAACAAACAGTTGAGCTGCCTCTCTCTTATCCATGGCGTCAAGTTTCCTCACAGTACCAAAACCCATTCTATTCAAAACCAATGCTCCCTCTCTCCCCAACTCCAACCAGAGACCACTACTAGGTACTAAATTCTATAGCTTATACAAATTAACTTTCAATCCCTTTTGTTTTTGTTTTTGTTTTTACTTAAACAAACATTTTCTTTCTAGAATTATTTTTGAATGGTTTTTTGTATCTGGGTCTTGAACAGGTCTGCGGAGAAACTCTCTCAGAGTCAACGCAATTTCAAAGAAATGGGAACCCACCAAGGTTTTCTGTTATTTTTTTTTTAGTTAATTGTTTTGCTGAATTTTTTTACATAGATAGGTTACCACTTTCTATGTCAAATTCATGGTTGGTATTTTTTTTTTTTTTGGGTCTTAAATCATCTGGGTATTGTTGATTGCTGTCAAATATTAAATGGGTTTTGAATTTTAAGCTTAGTGGTGGTAATTTTGTGCTGCAGGTGGTTCCACAAGCTGATAGAGTACTTGTTCGTCTTGAGGAGTTGCCTGAGGTATGACTGCTTTCACTGCTTATGTTCTGTAGTGTGACTTCTTCTTCTTCTTATTATTTTTATTATTGCATTAAAATGTAAGATTCTTGAAGTAAGAACCAAGTTGGGCTGAGTTGATTGTTTGATTAAATTGAATTTATTTCCCAATGAAGCCATGCTTTGGGTGGTTATACCAATCTTGTTCAGTAATATTTGTGGGTACTGGGTACCATGTTGTAACTATATATATTAATCCTTTGCAGCTATGTCTATATAGTTTAATCTTGATTGTGAAACACTTGAGACCTTGTGTACTGGTCATTGAATTTTAGAGCTCAGAGATGGCAACAATATGAAGTCATCCTGCCTTTATTTATGTTAAAATGTAAGCTGTGTGTTATGATCCTAGTGTCCCACATGGATTAAGTGTAAGCTTAACCATGTGCATTATAAGCTCTTGGGCACCCTCCCCTTGTGAGCCGGTTTTTAAGGGTAAGTTCTACCCATGGGTTTGTATCATTGTGTTGTTCAACTCAGTTTAGGGTGCCAAGTTGGGGTATTCGTCTTTGAGTCTAACTCATCTATTGCCTGAAAGGCTGAAACTTTGAATGCAGGGATTCAGCCAAAACCTTCGGTATTGATACATAGAGTATATATATGTAGAAAAGGAGATGTGCAACCCACCTTTGTTTAATGTCCAACCTCTAAAGTGTCTAGTAAAGAAGACCCTTGTGAATTTAATATGTAGCAAAGCTTTTGGGCAAAACCTCTCTCTCTCTTTCATCCACTCAAAAACGGCATAAGAAAATCATCTCTTTGTACTCTGTTGGTGGGGACTGGGGATCACACAAGAAAAGTGTCCATAATTTAAGGCAAGTCCGGACAAAATCCCATAACCATATTGGTGTCATGTTGTGTCAACGATAAGGATAGTGATTGAGACAGTCTGATTGTGCCTTGAAAAACTTCTCTCTGTGTTGCCAAATGCAAGGGGAGACAGTAGGATCTTATTTCCAGCAGGAGGATCCTTCTTTAGTTTCGCATTTATCATTGGACAGATCAAGTCAACAGAAAAGATCTGATTCCAATGCAGCCAGAAGCTGCTCTAAATGGGCTCTAGTTATTTATATTTGAATTCATTGATATAACTCAAAAGTAGTGTGCATTCCCCTGAGAAATTGGGTTGAAGGGAATCAAGACTTACTGGGTGTATAACTTAACTTAAAAAAATAAAAAAATAAAAAAAAATAAAAACAGAAAAGAATAACTGAATTCTCTACAAAGACCTGTGCTACCCATGCATATACAGAAGAATTCCAAGATACGAGCATCTCTTGAAAAGAAGATCTTGACCTGATGATCTCTTGGGAATTAGCCCAGTATGAGCTGGCATTATTTCTCTAGGGGAAAGGAAGAATGGACAATCAAGAGATTTTGGGTGTTAATCATTCTACACATGACTTGAATTCACATTGTGACCAAGGTAGGTAGGGTTGCACGTTGACTGGTTATCATTTTGTGCTTTCTACGTAGTGGTTGCCAAGAATTCTGCATTGTATAAATACACATTTCATGTATGATCTGTTGTTAGTTGGCACGCTGATGGATGAAATGTCTTATGCCACAGAAATCAGCTGGTGGAGTATTGTTGCCCAAAGCAGCTGTTAAATTTGAGAGATATCTTATGGGAGAGGTATGCGAAATGCTAACCCTTTGTGTCTTGTGAAAACGTTTTATTTTTTATTTTTTATTTTTTATTTTTTATTTTAGATTAAAAAATCTCTCTGGATAATTTAACCAGCAGTTTTAATATATCTGAATATGCTTCAGATTCTCTCTGTTGGTGCTGATGTTGGGGAAGTGGAGGCTGGAAAGAAGGTAAGCAACCAAATTGTATTCAGCTTTGGTTATGCTTTCTCAGTCAGTGGCTGAAGCCTGAAACAATTTTGATGCTGCTGGCACTATAAACTTCCTGATAAATGAACTTTTTCCTATTCTTTATGGTATTATTTCCAAGAAATGTTCTGTAGCTTGATGTTTCATCTAAATTTATTAAATGCTTATTTTGTTGCAGGTTCTTTTCTCTGACATAAATGCCTATGAGGTGAGTATTATTTTACTGTAAAATTATCACTTATCATATAGCCCTTGGTACCATTTATTGCCTTCACAAATGATATTCTTGTGAAATGACCCTCATCAAATATGTTATTTCTCATGAATGTGCTGTGACAAAAACTTGGGGTCCTTATATTCACCATAAATTATCAATTGAAGTTTTTTGTGCTGCTGCAGTATCAGTGTTTTCTATATGGGTTATATTGTGCTGAATCTGCTTTAGAAAATGTTGCTTGCATTGAATTTGTCATGACATTTCCTGATAAAATATTTATCTGTATTAAGCACTTTATTCCTTCTACACATGGCTTGAAGATCAAAGACTCAGACTAATAATGTACGGATTTTGGGAGTGAGGGGATATATATATATATATATATATAAATTTTGGCCCAGTTTAATTAACTGTATTTGACCCCTGGATCTAAACTCACAGAAAGATACAGATGCCACTAGGCCATACGGCCATTGTTGTATGAGTGGAAAGAAGTTGTGATTATTAGATATTTTTAGATCATCCTTTTTTAGACAGTAGATATTTTTATTCATGATCCAGGAAGTCTTTTTGCTGGCTTTCGGTGAAGTTATCTGCTTTATCCTTTTCTTCATAATCTGGAGTAAATTTGAGTTTGTAGATCACATATGTTATATTTGACTGTATATTGATGCCTTGATTTTGAAATTAGATGATATGTCTAATTTTGATTGCTCGTGATCATATTCACATTAGTGTTTTTTTTGTCTGATGAAACCTGCTCTATGTTATTTCATTAATAGTAGTGTAATAGGGTATGCCATGAATATTCTTGCACTGAAATGATGATGTTACATAATTGCACTCATTCATTCAATATCTGCAGCAGTTATCTGCTAATAATGTCATTCTTAGGCACAGGCAAGCACCTACATAAATATTAATTAACTTTAAATTGTCCTTGTTGTTATCATTATTTGATATTATTATTGTTATCAGCTTATGTTCTTTGGGCTAAATGGCATGTTCACCACCAATGAGCATATGTTGGTGGTTGTCACTGTTTGAACTCCTGTCAGATGTGTGTTTATTTACCACACAGAAATCTTCTTCTTCTTCTTGATGTTATTAATTACCAATTTTTTTTTGGTGGTATTTCAGGTGGATTTGGGAACAGATGCTAAGCACTGCTTCTGTAAATCTGGTGACTTGTTGGCTGTGGTTGAGTAGTGGTCAGCAATTAACTAAGATTTATGGTTGAGTAGTGGCCAACAATTTACTATGATTTTTGGCCTTTCTTGTGTACTTAATAAATTAGAAAGATGCTTTCTTCACTGCCTGGAGAAATATCGTATCCATGTTGAATTTTATGCACTACTGTTCATGCACAATGGCATAAGATTTTGGAAAATGATATGAAATTAAATCATTGTCGACAAGGTTTGTTAATGTTATCCATCATGTTAATTGAATATAAATTCTCTATCCCAATTTTGAGTGTAATAATAACTTAAAAGATAACAATCTTCCTCTATATAGATTAGCATTTAGCAAATCAATGGTAAATCATTTGCATGAATTTACTTTCTATGTAGTTAGAACATGTGAACTGGTTCAAGTACCCTATCATCCTTTTCCCTCTCTCCCTAACATTTGCAGTCCCCAGAATCCACATAATCATTCGAAATTACCCAGAGAAGCTCACACTATTACATAAAAATAGTTAATTACCTGAGATGGAAGATGCCCCATATATAAGCCGAAAATAAGCAGATACTGTGTTCACTTTTCAAGAAACTATTATGGTTTCCTAAAGCCATTCTTAAACATAGCTTCATTGGCTGGCTGACTCTTAAAATTAGTGAATGAAAACCCATTTTCAGAGCTATGGTTAATGAATTATGTTGAGGGGTTCATTTCATCTGCCAAAGAAAGATGGAATAGTGGAAGAAACAGTGAATGAAAACCCAGTTATGTATAAAAGTAAGAATAGTCAGGAATAAATTTTGTTCCTCTTAGCCATCACCATTTCAGGTCATTCTTCAAGTACCATAATGGCACTGGAAAATTAATTAACCTATCAGAACAGAAGCTCCAGTTGTACAATACACAAGCACAAAGACAGAGTAAGTGGAGATGTTACACTTCCTAGTTTCATAAAACACAGCAATAGAAAATGCACATAATGAAATGAATAGTTAAATTGAGAAAAACAAAAACACAATGCCAAAACAAGATTCAAAGGCAGATCGATGCTTTGACATCATAGTTCCAAAACAAAAAACAAAATAAAGAAGAATGCTTGGTTACTGTACAATGGTTCTTGGAGGCCACAACAGCTGCTAGCAGTAGATGACAGAGAACAAGCCACTCACAGTAACAGAGCTTCATCACCACCATTATCACCAAATGTGAACTAATGTGGGTTTTGCTTTAGAAAGAGTAATCTGAGAGAAAACGAAAGGGAAAGTAAAAGGAAAGCTTGCTTTAAGAAAAGGCGTTGGTTCTTTGTGGGAATAGAAAAATCATGGGAGTGAAAATTAGGTATGTGCATGGGTCGGGTTGGGTCAGGTTAAGGGGATATTTTGACCCAACCCACCATAGTGGGTAAAAAAAAATTCAACCCAACCCACATGGATTGGGTTGGGTCGGGTTGAACCCATGGGTTGGACAATTTTTTTTATTAATATTATTATTAAATTGAGTAGAAAAAATATATCACACTTGCCACCTGAGTTGATAAACAAAATATACATTAATATATAAATTAATATTCCAACTTAGTTGTAAACAAAATATGTTTAAGTATCCAACTGAATTGATAAACAAAATATAAATGAACTGATATCCTAATTCACTTATAAACATAATATACATGAGTTCCTAACTCAGTTATAAACAAAATATATCTAAAATTTTAAATTTTTTTATTAATTATATAATATATTTAAATATATATTAAAAGAACTAATAGGATTTTATATTATATATGATAGTAGGAACTGAGGAAGTGCTCTATAGCTGGTTTTTTTTTTATTTTATTAAATATATAATATATTTTAAACATATATTAAAATATGGGTGGGTCGGGTCGGGTCGGGTTTGGCGGGTTTGTAATTTTATGACCCAAACCCAACCCAACCTGCTATAAAAAAAATTTGTGACCCAACCCAACCCACTAAGCCCTAAAAACCGATCCAACCCGGCGGGTCGGGTCGGGTCGGGTCGAGTTTTGGTGGGTTGGCGGGTTTTCTGCACACCCCTAGTGAAAATCCTGCTTTGACATAAATTTGGGAGTGCACTGTGCAAGTAGAGCTTGACAGCATCGGTGAATGATAATTGATAAGGCCTCCTAACAAAATAAAAATAAAAATAATTGATAAGGTAAGGCCAGTGTCATTGACTTACAGTTGCAGGCCCTCTAATACTGTAATACATGAGACGTGAGTTTGTGGAGAAATGGGAAATAGTTTAAAAAAGTAACTAGAAAAAAATAGAAAATTAAAAAAAAATTAAATAAGGGTTTGGGAGTGTTTGGATTTTACACTTTAAAGTTTGATAGTATATGGATTGTTAGCCTCCGTCCATTTGTTGCTAATGTATTCGTTAAGTGAAATATTAGTTACATGTGTGTTTCATTGGTCCAATGAAAAAATAACACGTCATTTTCATTATTGCATATAAATTTAATAGATTTTAAAATGTATGAAAAAATTAATGAAATGCTCTAAAATTTTAAAAACTCATAAACAGGAAAAAATATATATATATAAAATAATAATAAAATTTTGAAACTTCAAGGTGCAAAATCCAAACACCCCAAACTTAAAGAATGTGTTTTGCAATTTACCCTATATATATATATATATATAAATGTTTTCTTTTTTTCTTTTTTCTTTTTGTATACATACCCTACTATTCTTATTGTAAGCAAATTTTGGCAAATGTATGGAGGTGTTAACTATCCTATTATGTTGTACTTAATTTCTATTCAATTTAAATATCTATTTTCATAAATAAAGAAAAAAAAGCACTTCACTTGGTAATATAAAATTACAATCTATATAATATTTTAAAATTAAAGCGTAGTATTTATTGTTACTATACTCTAATTAAGCCACATTCGCGTAGCATTTCGGTCCATTCTATCCAATTTGATTCATTTCATATAACTTTAGTCTATTTTAATCTACTTAGGTCCATTTTAGTCAACTTTAGTTTATTTCGATCCATTTGATCCACTTCAATCCAATTCGGTCCTCTCTCTCTCTCTCTCTCTCTCTCTCTCTCTCTCTCTCTCTCTCTTTCTCTCTCATTATTTCTTGCAACTTTACTACTTAGGTTGATGAATTTTTATATCTCCACTTTGGGTTGTTTTGGTGTAATGTTTTTCGAGTTCCTTATCACAAATTCTCTCTCTCCCTCTTATAGTTTTGATTTAATTTTTATTTGAGTTAATCCTTAGTTTTGAAGTAAGAATTTGAGTTAATATCAAAACACAATCTACAAAGCTATATATTTGAATGTGTCTATCAATTATTTGAGTGATATTAATTGTAATTATATGAAAAGTCTTGATTATCATGATAATCTCCTTAAGATTAGACAAAATTTGAAACTTAAAAATTTCAGTTGTATCAAAAAGAAATTAGGAAAATATAATACATAATAACGATATTTAAAATAATATGGACCATTTCAAAAAATAATAATATCAATAAAAAATAATAAAATTATATATTTGTAAAAATAAAGAGATAAAAAATTAAGGGTAAAATATTATTTTGGTCCCCAAACTTTACCAAAGTTTGTTTTTCATCCCTAAACTTCAAGAAGTTCATTTTTCGTCCCTAAACTATTGAAAAGTTCATATTTTGTCCCTAAACTATTGAAAATGTTTTATTTATGTTCTTAAACTTTACTAAAAGTTTGTTTTTCATCCCTAACCTATTGAAAAAGTTCTTTTTTATTCTTATTTTTATCTCTATACTATTCAAAAAACTCTTTACAAAGTTTAGTAATGAAAAAAAAAACTTTTTAAAATTTAGGGGCAAAAAACAAATTTTTACTAAAGTTTAGGGACCAAAATAGTATTTTACCCAAAAATTAAAATTTACTTTTAAAAATTGTTTAACTTTTAGAGAAAAAAATTATCTACAATAAAATTTAGAGAGAGTAAATTTCACATTATACTACATCTTAAAATAATTACATGTTCCTATGTATATATATATATATATATATATATATTAGAATCATATTCCCATGTATGACTTGAGTTTGTGACTAGTTGTGCCTAAAAAAAAGGAGAGGCATTAAGCTATATACTTATTTACTAAAATAGTTTTAACTGCACTTTTTAAAAATACTTATTTTTTAAACTTTATTTTAGTTAGTAGAAATTGGGTCATTAGAATTTCATTAAGTTGTATTAGCTAATCAATAAAAAAAAATTTAACTCAAAGCAAGGTTGGGAGATAGGACATATTCACTAGAGCGAGCTTCCTTGAAATGTTATTTTAAGTTTGTTTGCAATTTTGGGAGTTCTATTCCCCGACTGTGACTTTGCTTCAATAGGATTACGCTCACTCGAGCAAGCTACTAGAACCCTTACTTTGGGGAATAGTCAAGGCCATACCCAAATCTCACACCTACACTGTCACTCTCTGGTCTCCTCTTTCCATTGATAATTATGCTTGTTTGTCTCTCTTTTCTGATTTGTATTTGTTCAAATTTACAGATTTTATTACTGATTGGGTGTTTATTCATTTACATAATTGCATACTTTGTAGTTCTAGTTTTTTTGTTAACATGTCAATTTTCCTAAATGTCATATTAATTTATATGATTGTTTATTCATTTGTCATCACAGTGTTCTTATCTCTTCTCTGGTTTTTAACAGAAATGGTTTGTCTGGTATGCCAAAGCAAAGACATTGCCTGTAAACAAGGCTGCGTATTTAGGAAGTTTTTCATTGATGTCATAGGGTTTAAGAAGTATGAAACAATTACTGGCTGTGTTACATCTAATTTTTTGGAGTTTGAATTGAGTAGGGTTTCCGCCATAGAAGGTTTTAGAATAATAAATTGTTGGAAGGAAAAAGTTGATCGGCCTATCGCTTAGAAAAAAAAGGATTGGATAGTTCATTAAAGAAAATTTTAGGAGAGATTGAAGATGAGATGAATGAGGATTTTTGTAACGTGAAAACACTCAAGGATAGCGAAAGAGTTTTGAGGTTTTGGGAACATACACTTAAGCAGTGTAAGCGGAGGAAGGCAGGGGATGATGATGGGTCAGGGGGGGAGGATGTGTCTGGGGCGAATGTGTCTGGGCTAATTTGCAGGGAAGGATGTGGCTGGGGCTGATATGTAGAGGGCTGATTTGGTAGGGGTAGATGTGGCAGGGGCTGATGTGGCAGTGGAGGATGTGGCAGGGGAGGATGTGTCTGGGCCTGATGTGGCAGTGGAGGATGTGGCAGGCGCTGATTTGGCAGGTGAGGATGTGGCAGTGGCTGATTTTGCAGGGGCTGATATGGCAGTAGAGGATGTGATAGCCGAGGATGTGGCAGTGGCGGATGCTCTTGCAGTTATTCCGTTGCGTCGTCGTACAACGCTTAATATGCGTCGTCCCAGATTTTTAATTAGACGACGAAGCAGGCGAAACGCTTTCGTATTAGCGAAACAGAGGATTGCTTCCCTCTTTGAAGAGGAAGAGGAAGAAGATGGTGAAGTGGAGGAGGAAGAGGAAGAAAACGGTATTGCAAGTGTTGCATCAATTTTAGTAGAAATGTCCCGATTATGATGTAGTTTTAGTTTTTTTTTTTTTTTGTTAACATATCAATTTTCCTAAATGTCATATTAATTTACATGATTGTTTATTCATTTGTCATCACAGTGTTCTTATCTCTTCTTTATTTTTTAACAGATATGGTTTGTCTAGTATGCCAAAACAAAGACATTGCCTGTAAACAAGGTTGCGTATTCAGGAAGTTTTTCATTGATGCCCTAGAGTTTGAGAAGTATGAAACATTTACTGTCTATGTTACATCAGATTTTTTGGAGTTTGAATTGAGTGGGGTTTCCACCATAGAAGGTTCTAGAATAATAAATTATTGGAAGAAAATAGCTGATCGGGCTATCGCTTGGAAAAAAAAAGGTTTGGAAAGTTCATTGAAGAAATTTTTAGGAGAGATTGAAGATGAGATGAATAAGGATTTTTGTAATGTGAAAACACTCAAGGATAGCGAAAGAGTTTTAAGGTTTTGGGAATATACACTTAATTAGTGTAAGCGGAGAAAGGCAGGGGATGATGATGGGTTCAGGGGGGAGGATGTGGAAGGGGCGAATGTGGCAGGGGCTGATGTATCTCAACTAATTTGGCAGGGGTTGATTTGGCAGGGGAGGATTTGACGGTGGCTGATGTGGCAATGGTTGATGTGTTTGGGGTGGCTGTGGCAGTGGCTAATGTGTCTAGGGTAGATGTGTCTAGGGCTGATTTGGCAGGGGCAGATTTGGTAGGGGAGGATGTGACATGGGCTGATGTGGCAATGAAGGATGTAGCAGTGGAGGATGTGGTAGGGGCTGATTTGGTAGTAGAGGATGTGGCAGTGGCTGATATGGTAGTGGCTAATGTGTTTGGGGCTGATGTGGCAGTAGAGGATGTGGCAGGGGCTGATTTGGCAAGGGAGGATGTTGTAGGGAGGACGTGTCTGTGCCTAATGTGGCAGTGGAGGATCTGACAAGGGCTGATTTGGCAGGGAAGGATGTGGCAATGGCTGATGTGGTAGGGGCTGATGTGGCAACGGAGGATGTGGCAGTGGCTGATTTTGCAGTGGCTGATGTGGTAGCAGTTGATGTGGCAGGGGAGGATATAGTAGTGGAGGATGTGGTAGTGGCGAATTTTCTTGCAGTTATTCCATTGTGTTGTCGTAGAACGCCCAATATGCATCGTCCCAGATTTTTAATTAGACGACGAAGCAGACGAAATGCCTTCGTATTGGCAAAACAGATGATTGCTTCCCTCTTTGAAGAGGAAGAGGAAGAAGATGGTGAAGTGGAGGAGGATGAGGAAGCAGATGGTGAAGTGGAAGAGGAAGAGGAAGAAAATGTTGTTGTAGGTGTTGCATCAATTTTAGTAGAAATGTCAGAAATGTCCCGATTATGATGTAGTTCTAGTTTTTTTTTGTTAACATATCAATTTTCCTAAATGTCATATTAATTTACATGATTGTTTATTCATTTTTCATCATAGTGTTCTTATCTTTTCTCTATTTTTGAACAGAAATGGTTTGTTCGGTATGCCAAAGCAAAGACATTGCCTGTAAACAGAGCTGTGTATTCGGAAAGTTTTTTATTGATGCCCTAGGGTTTGAGAAGTATGGAACAATTACTGGCTGTGTTACATTTGATTTTTTGGAGTTTGAATTGAGTGGGGTTTCCGCCATAGAAGGTTCTAGAATAATAAATTGTTAGAAGGAAAGAGCTGATCGGGCTATCGCTTGGAACAAAAAAGGTTTGGAAAGTTCATTGAAGAAAATTTTATGAGAGATTGAAGATAAGATGAATGAGGATTTTTGTAATGTGAAAACACTCAAGGATAGCGAAAGAGTTTTGAGGTTTTGGAAACATACACTTAAGCATAAGCGAAGGAAGGCAGGGTATGATGATGGGTCAGAGGGGGAGGATGTGGCAGGGGCTGATGTGGTAGGGGCTAATGTGGCAATGGAGGATGTTGCAGTGGTTGATTTGGCATGGGAGGATGTGGCAGTGGTTGATTTGCTTGGGGTTGATTTGGCAGGGACTAATTTGGTAGGGGAGGATATGGCAGTGGCTGATGTAGCAGGGGCAAATTTTGCGAGGGAGGATGTGGCAGTGGTTGATGTGGAAGGGGCTGATGTGGCAGCAGAAGATGTGGCAGTGGCTGATTTTGTAGTGATTTATGTGGCAGGGGCTGATGTGGCAGTGGAGGATGTAGCAGCGGAGGATGTGGCAGTGACGGATGCTCTTGCAATTATTCCGTTGCATCGTCGTAGAACGCCCAATATGCGTCATCCCAGATATTTAATTAGACGATGAAGTAGGTGAAACGCCTTCGTATAAAAGTAAGAATAGTCAGGAATAAATTATGTTCCTCTTAGCCATCACCATTTCAGGTCATTCTTTAAGTACCATAATGGCATTGGAAAATTAACTTATCCTATCAAAACAAAAGCTCCAATAGTATAATAGACAAGCACAAAGACAAAGAGTAAGTAGAGATGCTACATTTTGTAGTTTCATAAAACACAGCAAGAGAAAATGCATATAATGAAATAAAGAAGAACGCTTGGTTACAGTACCATGGTTCTTGGAGGCCATAACAGCTGCCAGCAATAGATGACAGAGAACAAACCACTCACAGTAATAAGGCCTCCTAACAAAATAAAAATAAAATTAATTGATAAGGTAAGGCTAATGTCATTGACTTACAGTTGCAGGCCCTCAAATACTGTAACACATGAGATGAGGGTTTGTGAAGAAATGAGAAATAGCTTTAAAAAGTAACTAGGAAAAAATAGAAAATTAAAAAAGTAATTAAATAAGGGTTTGAGAGTGTTTGGATTTTACACTCTAAAGTTTGATAGTGTTTGGATTGTTAGCCCTCGTCCATTTGTTGCTAATGTGTTCGTTAAGTGAAACATTAGCTAGTCACATGTGTTTTGTTGGTCCAATGAAAAAATAACACGTCCTTTTCATTATTGCATATAAATTTAATAGATTTTAAAATGTATGAAAAAATAATTAAATGCTTTAAAATTTTAAAAACTCATAAACAGGAAAAAAAAATATATATATATATATAATAAAATTTTGAAACTTCACGGTGTAAAATCCAAACACCCCCAAATTTCAAGGATGTGTTTTGCAATTTACCCTATATATGTTTTTTTTTTTTTGGTATTCATACCCTACTATTCTTATTGTAAGCAAATTTTGGCAAATGTATGGAGGTGTTAACTATCCTATTATGATGTACTTAATTTCTATTCAATTTAGATATCTATTTTCATAAATAAAGAAAAAAAAAGGCACTTCACTTGGTGAAAGTTGACAAAAGTGCAATTTATATAATATTTTAAAATTGAAGCGTAGTATTTATTGTTACTACACTCTAATTAAGCCACATTCGCGTAGCATTTCGGTCAATTCTGTCCAATTTGATCCATTTCATACCACTTTAGTCTATTTTAATATACTTAGGTCCATTTTAGTCAACTTCAGTTTATTTCGGTCCATTTGGTCCACTTCAATCCAATTCGGTCCTCTCTCTCTCTCTCTCATTATTTCTTACAACTCTACTACTTAGGTTGATGAATTTTCATATGTCCAATTTGGGTTGTTTTGGTGTAATGTTTTTCGAGTTCCCCATCGCAAGTTCTCTCTCTCCGTCTTATAGTTTTGGTTTGATTTTTATTTAAGTTAATCCTTAGTTTTGAAGTAAGAATTTGTGTTTATATCAAAACACAATCTACAAAGCTATATATTTGAATGTGTCTATCAATTATTTGAGTGATATTAGTTGTAATTATGTGAAAGTCTTGATTATCATGATAATATCCTTAAGAGAATGAGAAATTTGAAACTTAAAATTTTTTGGTTGTATCAAAAAGAAATTAGGAATATATAATACATAGTAACGATATTTAAAAGAATATGGACTAGTTCAAAAAATAATAATATCAATAAAAAATAATAAAATTATATATTTGTAAAAATAAAGAGATAAAAAATTAAAATTTACTTTTAAAAATTGTTTAATTTTGGGGGAAAAAATTATTTACAATAACATTTAGAGAAAGTAAATTTCACATTATACTACATCTTAAAATAATTACATATTCCTATATATATATATATATATATTTAGAATCATATTCCCGTGTATGACTTGAGTTTGCGACTAGTTGTGCCTAAAAAATAGAAGAGGTATTACGCTATATATTTATTTACTAAAATAGTTTTAACTGCACTTTTTAAAAATACTTATTTTTTAAACTTTATTTTAGTTAGTAGAAATTTGGGTCATCAAAATTTCATTAAGTTGTATTATCTTATCAATAAATAAAAAAATTAAACTCAAAGCAAGGTTGGGAGATACGACATATTCATTGGACTGAGCTTACTTGAAATGTTATTTTATGTTTGTTTGCAATTTTGGGAGTTCTATTCCCCAACTGTGACTTTGCTTCAACGGGATTACGCTCACTCAAGCAAGATACTAGGACTTTTTTGTTTAATTTAATTCCTTCTTCATTATTTTGAATCTATTACATTACTCTATAATGATAGTTTTTTATTATTTGGCCGAGATACTAATTAATTTTTTATATTATAGGGTTCAAATTCATGTCACGTTTACTTGATAACAAAAGATTTTATCAAATACTAATTTGATGTAGATGTGCAATTGTGGGGTTTGTTTTAACTATATATTTTAGAATGAGAAATCATACAATAATTGAATTTCTGTATCTGAAACAGAAAGCAGCGAACAAATTCATCATTAAAAAAAAAAAAAAAACTTTTTTAATAATTAAATCGTAAAACCCTCATGTTCAGAATTGCTTAAAATATATTGTAAATTGCAACACTATAGCAATGATAGCCAAGAATTCCAAAATACCTCTAACACTCATTTTATATTGAGGTACATGCTTTTCACATTAGGTTGTATGGGACTCAAAGACACTAACATGTTTGTCGTTACCCTTGAATCACGTTATATGTACAGTCAAATTGAGTGTGATCTATGACCATTGAGTGAAACCAAAATTTAATAAAGACAGAAAAATAAATGTGAGCAGTATACAGTAACTATGGTGTAACTTTATATTGATTTTTATTATTATTTATATTTGCGAATGTTTTAAATATTTGTGAACTCTTAAATGTTTATTATTATTATTTTTGGCTAAACCTGTTAAATGTTTATTATGAAATCGACTTTCTTCATTTTATAAACAAATGGAGAGAATTTTAATTCATATTGAAAGGGTTTTCTTGGTAAAGACCTTTTTTGTAAAATATTTTATTTCTAAACAAATAAAGGATTAGAAAAAGCCAAAAAGGGTCATAATGAGAAGGATGATTATTTTTAAATTAAAGAAAAAAGATTAATTAGGCATAAAGTAGAGGAGACATATAAAAATCCTGACGGGTGTATCTAAATTATGGTGCCAATCACTTATAATTTAATTTAATTTTTTTTTTTTTGGTTCTTTAGGGAACAATCACTTATAACTAAACACTTGTAGTGGTGGAGTTAAATAGTTATATTGCTATTTTAGCTCCACCAAAACACAAAAAACATTCCTATAGCAGTGGAGCAATATCTATATTTTTTAGCTTAATTGCTACAGTGCACATCTATCTATAGATGTGCACTGTAGCTTGGAGCTAAAAAAAAAATTTTTTTTTATTCAGCCCGGGATTAAAATAATATAGGTTTGGTTTTTTTTTTTTTTTTTTTTTTTTTTTTTTTTTCACGCCTCTCTCTGAGTGTCATTGAAGCTCTCAAGCTCACTGCCGCCGGCCCTTGTCATCTTCAACGTCACCAACCCAGTAATCGTCCCAAGCCGCTGATCGGCCTCAGACCCACGCTGCCATCTGCCTCATCTGAAGCTCTCATCTCTCAAAACTCTCTCAAGCTCACTCTCTCAAACTTTTACCTCTGTTTCACCGCCGTCCCAAGCCGTCGATCAACTCAAACCCATCGCTGATCAACTCTCTCAGTCTCAAACCCACCAACCGTCCTAAGCCACCGATCAGCTCAGACCCACATCGCCGATTGGAGTGCTTGCTCGCGCGATGTTGTGCTTGTTTGTGATTGTTGATTTTTTATTTTGTTTGTGATTGGTGATTTTGTTTGGTTTAGGTCGAGGAGAAAGATTGGATATTTGGGTTTTTTTTTTTTTTTTTCCCTACTGTGGACTGGTGGTGGTGGTGGTGTTGGTGGTGGTTGTGGGTGTGGTTGTGGGTGTGACTGATGGTAGAGGTGGTTGTGGTTGGTGCTGTGTATGTTTTTTTGGGTAATGAGATATATTATTTTATTGTAGTGGTTATATTATTTTATTGTGATGTTTATATTATTTTATTATATTGAAAGCTAAAATAGGTCTACTGCTGCAGCATGTGTGTAAGTAAAATAGATAAAATAATTTTTGGTGGATACTCTACTGATAAATGCCGTAATATTATTTTTTTGCTTTTTTATCCAAACACAACAGGAAAATAGGAAAATTTATTAACTAGGTTTATTAGATATTACTGAGGGGAATAAATACAGGTATAAAAGGAGCGAATGCCTCTATATACAGTAACTTTCGTTTAGTCAATTTTTGTCGGCTTGTTGAGGCCTAAACGAGCGTTCTGTGGACTCAGCCCTTTCACTTCAAAACACAAACAAAATGTTTTGGAACTCTCTCCATGTCTCTTCTCTCTTTTTTATTTTAGGATCTTCTCTCTCTTTCTCTTTTCTCTCTCTTGAACAGATCGGCTTAGGCTCAAATCAAATTTCTATGGGAGATAGTGAGGGAAGAAAGACTGACTCATCATTTTTGCAATAAGTATCTCTTCTTCTTCATTTATTTCTCCGTTTCTTCAAAAATTTTTTTTTTCTTAAGATCTGTGCTTGTATTTGTTTCCTTGTGGGTTACAATCTTTGATTGTTTGCTAATTTGGGTCTCTTAGGCTTATGGTATTGTGGGTTATTTGGGTGTCTTTGGCTTCTTTTTCTTCTTAACTTTTACTTGGGTTTCTAATTTTTTAGGTTAGAAGAGATTGAAAGACGAATAGAGAAACAGATAATAAAGAAAGGGGGATTTGGTTCCATTTTTGGTATTTTTGGCTAACACAAGACAGGTAACATCCGTCTCTCTCTCTCTAAAATTTCCAGTTTAATTTGGTTCATTTTTGTTCCTTTTTGCCTAATTTCATGCCATTCTCTCTATTTTTACGAATATATAATCTCTCTCTCTTTTTTGGTTTAAATAAATTTTTGGGGTGCTAATTAGTTATATTGGATTTGTAGCCACCAAGCTGAGCTGTGCGATTCAAAAGCAGGGACTGATCTTTTGGATATCAGTAAGGTATGCTTTTGAATTTTGGCAAAAGTTGATTCTTTTTTTGTGTAAATATTTAATACATTGATTCAAGGTATAACATGGGTGATTTGTAATCAAATTAAATAGTGGGTGAGGAAAGAATTTTTTTTTTTTTTTTTTCAAGTAATGGATCAAGACGAGGTTAAGGTAGTGAGTCAGTTTGGTCCGGGATAAGTTAGAATCTTATAAGTTTGGGTAATAGAGTAGTGTTTTACCTTTTATTTTATTTATTTATTTTTTTGTGAAATCAGAAGAATGGGATATTATGTGTGGCTGTGATGAAAATACACATGATATATTATAATACTTCCTCTCAATAAATTACAACTGAAAATTTAAAAGAGCAATAAAATCCAAGAAAGAATTTACAATGCATGAGGACTAATATTCAGGCTCATAATCTTAGTTTCAATTTTTCTTCATTAAAATTTGGAGTTCAAGTAAGGTTCATATACAGCCACCTCAAGCATGGTAAGACTTAACATCACAATACTTGTATTCCCTTCATTGTTATCTTCATTAGAATAAATATTCAAACTTGGAATTATATACAACAATTTGTAAGCAAGCAGTTAATATTATAACAGAGCATTGGAGACATAAACTCAAGCTTGGATCTTTGAGTTTCTTGGCCTTTTGTTCATTGAAGATTAAGTTCCTGTCTTTACTAGAGTTTATTTATGCTCATAAGATTTTTGCAATTTTCCTTTTCCTTTTCCTTTTCTTATGTGTGGGGCTCTTCTTGCTCATTAACCATTTAGCCAAGTCTTTATTTTCCCCATTTCTTTGTTCCTTCCCATAAAAAAACTTGTACACACTTATAAATTTGCAAAATTTAGTAATTTTTAGTATCCATGTTGTAAAATATTTTTGTATACATGTTGTAATTATATGTTTCAGAAAATTGATTGATTAGATTAATTTATTTTTAAATCATGTTATTGCATCATAAATTCTTAACTATTGATGAGAATATATATTTTTATATATGCAAAATGTTTTGTATGGTACAATAAATTCATATAAAACTCAATTTGGTTGCTGAAGAACCCATTAGGTCTTACTAATATAGTTGTGTGCTTTAACATTTTGACTTGTAGATAGGACAAGAGGGTACTGGATGGCTATTTGATTAATAGCATTTTGGTGCTAAGATTTGGGAGTGAGTTTTTTGGGCTTTTTTCGCTTTTCACTTGAGAGTATTGGCAGAGTTTATGCTACCCATGATTTTTTTGTCGTACCATATGCTTTCGCTAATTTAATTGGAGATATTTTTATATTCTTTTATAGGAAGGCGAATGTCAAAACACATGTAGTTGTTGATGAACCAAATGAGAATATTTGTAAAGTTGTTGGGAATCAACTTAGCAAGTGGATTTACTTGTGATGGGGTTTATAGTCTATTATTGGAGACTAATGCATAAGGTTGTTATTTATATTGGCAATCTATTTGCACTTTAGAAAGTATTAGAATTGGAAGTTACTAGGTGTTTGTTCTATAATTTAAATCAAACTGGTGGCACCTAATAGGTTCTGAGCCTTGAACTATGTTCACAGTGTTTATCAAAGTGCTGTTATTTATGAATTAGCTATATTTATCTTGATCTTGCTGTTTATGCCCTTTTAAGATATGTTGGTCTCACTTAGGCTTTGTTTGGGAGTTCATAAGGGAATGAAATGGAATGATCATAAGGGAATGGAAAGGAAAGGAAAGGAATTGAATGGAATGTATTTAAGTAATGGAAAAGAATGGAATGGAATGAAATTAAGTACCTTTGATTGGATGTTTTAAAATCAAGGAATGGAAAGGAATAAAAATGAATGGAATGTAAGTAATCTTGTTTGGGAGTAACATGGAGGGATTTAATGGAATCATTTTATGACAATATTACCATTAAACCCCTATTTTAAAATAAAGAGTTGAATATATAGGGGTATTTTGGGAGTTTTAGTAAAAAATCATTAAATCTAATTTCAATCCTTCCCATTCCTCCCAATTTCGGGGGAATGAAAATTTGAGGTTTTAAGGGAATAGAGAGGAATGAGTGTTCCCTCCTACCCATTCCATTCCCTCCTACTTAAACTCTCAAATAAGGGAATGGATTTTCCATTCCCTCCATTAAAACTCCCAAATAAGGGAAGGGAAGAATATTCTAAAATTATTATTTTTATTTCCTTCCATTCCATTCTATTCACTTCTCCCAAACGAAGTCTTAGGCTCCGTTTGGGAGTTCATAAGGGAATTGAATGGAATGATCATAAGGGAATGGAAATGAATGGAATGAAATGAAATTTATTTAAGTAAGGGAAATGAATGGAATAGAATGGAATTAAGTAACATTGATTGGATGTTTTAAAATAAAGGAATGGAAATGAATGAACTGTAAGTAATCTTGTTTGAGAGCAACATGGAGGGAATGGAATGGAATCATTTTATGACAACATTACTATTAGACCCCTATTTTAAAATAAAGGGTTGAATATATATGGGTATTTTAGGAGTTTTAGTAAAAAAATTATTAAATCTAATTCCATTCCCAATTCCTCCTAGTTTTGGGGAGAATGAAAATTTGAGGTTTTAAGGGAATAGAGAGGAATGAGTGTTCCCTTCTACCCATTTCATTCCCTCCCACTTAAACTCTCAAACAAAGAAATGGGCTTTCCATTCCCTCCATTAAAACTCCCAAACAAGAGAAGGGAAAAATATTCTAAAATTATTCTTTTTATTCATTTCCATTCCATTCCCTCCTCCTAAACAAGGAGTTAGCTTCTTCATAATGGGTTCATCTCTTTTTTTTTTTGACAGAAAGATAAGAAAATGTGGATTATTACTTTCTTTCTATCTGACACGTTTTAAACTCCTTACATAGTCATGTTATATATATATATATAAATATATATATAAATTTTTTTTTTTTTTTTCCATCCTGACTTGAAAGTTGATTGTGCTAAGAATATTTCGACACTCACCTATAGTAGGTTATGATGATATAGAAGAGTTGAATTTTGGGATGGTTTGTTTGCCTTGTGATAAGGACATTGGTCAAAGGTCAAGTTTTTGGTGGCTTGAGAGAAGGACTGGGGTTTTGTGTTTTCGATTGTAGCTTGCTTTCTTGCTTTTTTGGTTGGTCGTAGGTTTGAGACCTTTGTGGGATAGGCCTCGGTTGTGGGCAATGATGTTAGTTTTGGAAAATTTGTATTTAATTTTTTTGTTGTTTAATGTTTTCACTTGTTTATTCATTAGTAGTTCTAGATAAAAATTGTAAATTTAAGTGTAGAAGTGTAAGTTTGATTGATAACTAATGGTTCAATCATGTAATGTTGCACATACAAGAACTACATAAAATGTTTTGCATTTTGGTGAATCTTAGATGGCTTTAGGGAACCATAAAGGATTACAATATATAATTTTGTGATTTGCATATATTTAGCACTAAGTGATTTGGTAGAATATAATCCTTTAATAGACCAAGCACGTGCCTTGCACGTGCTGCCAACACTAGTTATTCTTAAAATTACCTTACTTTTGTCTTCTTTCGTCTAAACTAGACCAATAGAATAGTGTTCTATTCTCTTTCTATATCCTCCTCACATCACATGGATATGGATATGGAGGGAATATCTCACATAAATTCTTGCTTCTCAAAATTAGTCACAAGTCACAACGAGTCAGTAACAATTGAGCCAAATTAAACTATCATACAAAGATAGAAAATTGAGAATGTATTGCATATAACAAATGAGAGCAAATTTTATGGGGAGAAGTTCTGAAGGTTAAATGGTTAATGGTGTTTTCTAGCTCTCTAGTTTTAGTTTTCTGCAAAAACTGCCACTTGGAGGGCCTTTTATAGCCAATTGCACACCAGTTTGGTACAATGTGTTATGTACATTCACTCACGTGCATGATGCACTTGGAACCACTTGAAATCTTTTGTAAGATCAATTTAAAAAAAAAAAAAAAAATCACTTGGAACCTTTGCAGAGCCCTTGGTAAAACACTAGGAATAATGCACTTACTATTGGAGGCACTTGGAAACACACTTAAAATATAATGCACTTACAGTTGGATGCACTTATACTGCCTGTACTTGCACGGTTATGCAGCTTATGCTTACCATTGGATATTTTAGCATTTAGTCAGCCTAAAAGATGATTAGGGCTGCAGGATTGTTCTTGTCGGGCTGGTCTCTCTCTCTCTCTCTCTCTTAAAAATAATTTTTTTAGGGTATAATTCATTATGTTTTCTTTCCTCCTTGAATATAGTTGACAAAGCATGTTTCTTTCCTTATACATCCATTTTAGGAATTTGAATATTAAAAGCCAATATGGAAAATAAATATAGGGTTTTAATGAGTTGTCTGAAAAATGATATTGAATTTGCATTAGGAAAATTTACCATCTCCTTAATTTAATTTCTTTCAAATGAATAATCAAATTTCAAATTCAAAGACACCCAATAGGAAGCATGCTAATGATCATTTTGTCAACTTCCTAATCTAGCACATTTCATTTAGACTTTGCCTTTTTGAATTTGCAAATTCACGTGCGGTGGAATCCCTTAATTGAAAAAGTATACTATGAAATTAGGCTCCTGTAAGTTTTCATTCTCTGTCTCTGCGATTTTCTTAATTAATTAGTACAGTATTTTTTGTGTACATTTTATATGAGGTTTGCTATGATTTTTGTTGGGAATTAATTAGTTATTTTCAATTCAATTGGTATATTCATATTGCATTTCCAAATATAATTCGGTTAGTCAATGCTGAATTTTAAATTTGAATCTTAAAATTCAATTTGGAAATTGCAGAAACTTTAATGAGGTGATTATAGATAAAATCTTTCCATTAGAATTAAGCTTTTAAATTCAAATTTAAGTTGACATTTATTCTCAAATAAGTTGGGTCATTACTGTCAAGAAATTTCCTTTTAAGGTTTATTTAAAATTTGAATTGAAAATAAAATATGGAAAGTATAAAAGATGATAGAGTTTTAAATGAGGAAATTAGGTTGGGTTTTAAATTGAAAAAGGAAATAGGAGGGAAATTTAAAATAGGAATTGATTTTTATTATTATTATTTATAATAGGAAATAAAAATATATAATTTCCAAATTCTAATTTTTCAAAAGTAGAGTTTCAAAGGTGTTTAAAAGAAAAAGAAAAGATTAGGCGGGTTGGGTTAAACCTGAGTCCAACCTGAAAACTAAAAATATATGAGAGCAAGACCTGAACCTGACTTGAAATTCCAACTGACCCGCCCAAAGCCCTTCAGGTCGGGTTGGGTCTGGTGGGTTTTCGGGTTGGGTGGGTTCCATGCTCAGCCCTAAAGATGATAAGGTGTCTCTAGTTGGTGGTCTCTAACTCTCAGTAGTTCTGAGAGATAAATCACTCATTGTGAGATTAAGGAGTATATAATATAGTAATATGGCATCATTTTTTAGGCTCTTGGGTGACTTCAATCTAACGTGAAAAATGATGAATTTAGTATAATGAATATAAAGAATGATTTGAACAATTAGAATATCCCACAAAGTGCCAACTGAGATGTACATATAAGTTTGTCAAAATTTTCTTTGTCGTGTGATCGCACAATTTAACTGTACAACAAACAATTTCTCTACAAAATGAACGGGAAAGATTACAACTATTTTGAAAAGAAAGATTAAAAGATACTAACAAGAATGAAAATTTTTATGTATTGGATCAGTACAAGTGACAATTAAACCACTAACCAGATACTGATTAAATACAAATGCTCCCCTAATTAGTCAAGTTAGACTCATTTGAAATGCACAACTCAATTACCACTGATTGTTTGTCTTTGATTGATTCTTTAATAACCTTGGTCTTACCCAAGTTACAATAAAATACTTGTTTTTTTTTTTCCTTACAAAATCTTAAAAAAAAAAAGGGTTAAAAACCTAAGGGGAAATAAAAAGTAAGAGGAGAACATGGTGGTGTGGCCAGGGCCAGGAACTCTGTAGAAGTCCTACTCCTAGGTCATAGTATTTTCGTATTTAGGCTGCGTTTGTTTCGGTGTAAAATATTTTCCGGGTGTAAAATATTTTCAGGTGAAAATATTTTCGGGAAATGAAAATATTTTCAAGTGTTTGGTTGCATTTCAAAAAATGTTTTGATAAATATTTTCTGGTGTTTGGTTGTATTTTTGAAAATATTATAAAAAACACATTTTCTACTTGTCGCTTCCATTTTCTCACATTTTCTCAACTTCCAAACAAATATATAATATTATTTCTCAGTAGATAAACACCAAAGAAACAAAACCCAACAGAACCAATTCATCAAATCCGGTCAAATTGAGAGAAGAAGGAAGAGAGAGAGGCGACTGGGTTCGATCTAGAGGCGAGATCGCGCGGCGGAGGCGAAGGCGAGATCGCGCTGCGGAGGCGACTGGGTTCGATCTAGAGGCGAGATCGCGAGGCGGAGGCGAAGGCGAGATCGCAAGGTGGAGGCGAAGGCGAGCACGATCAGACTGGGTTCATCGGAGATGGGTTTGAGGTGGCGCGATCAGACCGGTGGTGCCGTGGGTCGGGGACTGGATCTGGGCTTCACTGGCGATAGCTCTCTCCATCCTTCGGCTTGGGCTTGGTGTGAGTGATGAGAGTGAGTGAGGAGAAATTTTCTGGAAATGGTTTGTAGGTAAAATGAAAGTGTAAAATGATTTACGGGTGTGGGGTGGGTATTTTATGGTCAACGGAAGTGATTTTCCGTTTGACCATATTTTCCATGCACAACCAAACAGACAGAGGAGTGTAAAATGGTTTCCTGAAATGGTTTTACACCAAAACAAACGCAGCCTTAGATTGTATTAATTGTAAAAGTCACGCGTGAGACAGCTGTTTAAATTCAAAAAAAAGAAGAAGAAGAAGATAAAGTCTCATCAGATTATCTTATCATATTTATTACTTGGTGTTGGCGTACATGCAGATGCAATGTTGAGGTGGGATTGTTTCTTGTAAATTGAAGAGTAATAAAAACCGCACACGCGTGAAATTAAAAAAATAAAAGGTTCTCTCTCACACGCGTGAAGCACAAAAACCGTGATTAATTACTGCCTTTACACGTATGTGGCCCTAGTTACGTGTGATGCGAGATAAAAATAATAATTAATAAGGGTCAGATTTCGGGCACGCCCCAAGTTCGCACGTGTGAACATTTTGCCTATATAAAGGGCGGCCGTACCCAGTTTCAGTTCCAGATTTTAGGGTTTGTTTGAGTTTACTCCTCTCATCTCAGATATGTGAAAGTACCACTAAACTTTCGTTGTACTTTTACTTATCTGAGATGAGATGAGAGTAGTGCAGCCACTCCTCTCGCTTAGCCCATAGCACCGAACTCAGCCCATATTATCATCAATGCTATGGGCTGGGCGAGCTGTACTTTAACATCATACGTGGATCTGTTTTTTTTTTTTCCTTTTCTTTTATTGAAATTGACATCTAATTCTAGATTTTTTGTTTTTGTATGCATATATAATATTTATTTTGATTACAATTGATCTAAATCATTAGCTATTTCATTTTATTCTTTTTTCTTTCTTTGATTTATTCATGTCTATGGTATATCTATATTATGGGTTGATCTTTATAGATCTACATAATTGTTGATTCATTGTAATAATCTAATTATGGCTTTATAGATCTATGTAATTGTTGATTCATATAATGGTAGATTGTAATTATAATTTAATTATTGTTTTATAGTTCTGCATAAGGGTTGATTTTTATCTAATTATTGTTCTATAGATCTATATAATGGTTGACTGTTATTTAATGGTTGTTTTATGAATCTATATAATTCGATATCCATTTAATGGTTGATTATAATAATTTAATTATTGTTTTATAGATCTATTTATTCATCTATATAATTCTTGATTGTAATGTAATGGTTGTTTTATAGCCAAAATTCATCCAACAATATCACAAACTAAAAAACATTGCCAAAATTCCATGAGCCACCAACATTATCCAAATTACACTATAACCAAAAAAAAAAATAATAATAATAATAAATACAACACTTCAAAAATGCTCCAAAGCCAAGATTACAACATGATCAATCATACAATGCCCTAAATTCCAACTAGAGCACACAACAAAATGACAATGTCTCACCATCAAACTTTCAATGAAGCATGGAAACAACATTTTTCCAAACAAAGAAACCAAAGAAAAACTCACCTTGAAGTCCATGTGGGAATGTGGAGCATGAGTCTTGGGGTCTTGAAGGAGTCCCTCCTCATCATTCCATTCAAATGATGGATGTTATTTCTTTCCATGAAAAGTAAGAAAAGAGGGTTCATTGGAAGTGGATGACATTTTTGTGCAAAGAAAAGAGGAGTTTGAAAATGGGTTTCACCAAAAATGGATGTGTAGCAAAAGTGCTCAAGAATACAAGGATCTGAAAAAATATTGAGGGAGATGAGTGAAGGGGGGTTGAGAAGCTTAGGAAAGTAATTTTTTAGAGAAGAAATGGTGGGATGAAGAAGAAAATGCAAGGTGAAGAAGAAGGTGAATAGTGTTAATGGTGGAAAGAAGAAAAGGATGAAGGAGGAAGCAAAAAAGAATATGAGAGAAAGCCAAAAAGTGGGGGGCCAAAATTCGCCCCCACACTTAAAACTCAACTGAGTTGACTCAGTCAACTCCTAAAAAAAAAAAAAAAAAAAAAAAAGAAAAGAAAAAGAAAATTCTTTTTCATTTTCTTCTTCTAAAAAAAATCATGAAAAGAGAGGGGTCATATTGATTTCAAAAAAAAAAAAAAAAAAACAAAAAAGAGAGAAAAGAAAATTCTTGGAGCGGATTAAGAATAAAAGATTCACTTTCAAATCCCAAATTTTCAAATCCCAAATTTTCAATTCAAAATTTTCATTCCTGAGCTTAAAATTCCACATTTCAAATTTCAAATTCAATCTCAAGTTTCAAGTTTCAAAATTTCAAATTGCATGTTTTCAAAATCTCAAGTTTTAAAGTTTCAAGTTGCAAATTTTCAAATCTCAAATTCCATGTTCCAAATTTCAAGATCTCAAGTTTCAAGCTTCAAAATCTCAAGTTTCAAAATTCCAAAGTTTCAATTTTCAAAATTTCAAGTTTCAAATTCCAAACTCTAAGTTTCAAATTCCAAGTTTCAAGTTTCAAAAAAGAAAAAAATCTTTTTCAAGGAACCACAAAAATCCGTCAAGGTTTTCGTGCTAATGAAAAATTCAAATCAAGAAGGAACAAATGGAAATCACACATCTCAAAAACAATGGGACCACAAAGCCCTTATCATTTAAAGTCTAATCCTAAATTTTGACTTTTTGTAGGCAGCAGCTCAGATTGAGGTTGAAAAGCCCCTTGGTCGCCACAACTCCGATTCCGAGGTTGAAAAGCCCCTTGGTTCCCTTTCATCAAGATCGAGGTTGAAAAGCCCCTTGGTCGCCACAGCTCAGATCGAGGTTGAAAAGCCCCTTGGTCGTGACAGCTCTAGTTCCAAGGTTGAAAAGCCCCTTGGTTCCCTTTCTTCAAGATCGAGGTTGAAAGGCCCCTTGGTCGCCATAGCTCCAGTTCTGAGGTTAAAAAGTCCCTTTGGTTCCCTTTTGTCAAGATCGAGGTTGAATCTTGGTCGCCACAGCTCCAGTTCCAAGGTTGAAAAGCCCCTTGGTTCCCTTCCCTTTTATTTGAGATTTGCTCTCATCACCGAAAGTGACTTTCCACCTTTCTTAGACTCAAAAACCTTGAAGAGAGAACGGTCTCCAGTCATGTGTCTTGAGCACCCACTGTCAAGGTACCACAAACATGTGTCCATTACCTTGACTTCATCATAAAGCACACTTTATGCTTGCCTGACAAATTAGTAAGAATGGTTTTCTCTTTCATCTACCATTTATGTACAAAATCTTTGATTTTCATTTTGAGGCAGTCTAGTTTCTTTCTTGTCACACTAAGACCTTTTTCAACAATCATCAATATAGCTTTCAAATAACTTTTAGACTTGCATTTTCTGAAACACTCAATCAAATAAAGATTAGAAAAGCAAGATGTATTTGAAATAAAAGATCTTTTCATGCCACTTGTAGCCATGACAACAGGGGTCAATGGATCACATAGCAAAGATAAAACCTAATCAGAGTGTGCCCGCTTTGATACCACTTGATAGGCCAAGAATGTATTGACCCCTTTTGGTAAATTAATCAATTAATTATCCAAGTGAATTAATTAGATTCAATTACATGCAATAAAAGTGGTAGCATAAACAAATCACCAACTAAGTTAAATGCAGCGGAAAATAAATTTGACACAGGTGATTTGTTTACGAATAGGGAAAACCATCGAGGCAAAACCCCACCGGGTGAATTTAAGGTCACCACTTTTGAGAATCCACTATTATCAAAACTAGCGGTTACAAGTAAAAGGAATCCCAGTACCTAACACCAACCTATAGTTGAACTCTTACCCCAATACCCAATTGGACTTGTGATGTAGCGGCAATCTCTCCTTTCAATGCACGAATCCCAGTACGTGACTAATCAATGATGCACGGATCCCAGTACGTGACTAACACACCAACTTGAGGAAGATGTTGGCTATAAATGTAGCGGCAATCTCTCATTTCAATGCACGAATCCCAGTATGTGACTAACCATTGATGCACGAATCCCAGTACGTGACTAACACACCAACTTGAGGAAGATGTTGGCTGTAAAGTTCTTCAGTTCATCCAATAATGAAGATCAAGAAGCTCATTGGTTACAAAATCTTTGGCGCAAAGACACAGTAGCTTCTAGAGAGAATATGATGAACTAGGGCAAATTTGTCTCTGGTCACAATATGCATGTATTATCACTTTGCATCAAATGTGATGGCCCTTAAAATAATCCTTATATATGTCTAGGGTTGTGAGAAAAGAAATCCTACAGAAGTACTCATGGATGTGCGTGAAATTAGATCTAGAAATTCTAATTTCGTAATTCTTGACAGATACAGCTTCTGTCAAGTTTCAACATTAATCCTCGATAGAAATGATTCTGTCGAGACATCTGTCGAGCTTTAATGAACAACACTTTTTCACTTGTTTCTTGGTCAGATTTGCATGGCTTCAATACTAAACTTGAACACTTGTTTCTTGAAGTACTAAACCCGGTGCATATGGAATATGGAAAAGATCCTAGCCATTGTGGTAATTTTAAAAGATTCCAGAAATAATAAAAGTGATGAAGAAATTTTTTAGTAACATAGGATGTGACCAAAAATGTTTCTCTAATCTGAAAGTAAAAACAAATCGGTTGGAATGAGATGGGCTTACCTCCTTCGATTGCATGATCCATCCGGCATGGATTTTTTTTTTTTTTTTTTGGTATTCCAATACTTGCAAGCCAACATAGTTTTCTTTAGAGACAACAAAAGAGGTAAGAATTTCAAGCAGCCCCACCTCCACCAGAAAAGACTCCATTATAGTCGATTTTTTCATGATTACATACTCCAACTGGAAGATGTCATTAAAAGGCCATTCCACCCACATTTTGATGTGTTTGTTACATCTGGAGTGTGGTATTTACATAATTAAATGGATAAAGGTTTGATTTAAATGAATGTGTATTCAACTCTTGTCACTTCTAACCAGGGGTGTCAAATTCAACCCAAACCCTCCCATTTGCCTGATTCTTGTGTTTTTTAGACTTCACATATATGATATATGCTCTATGTTTTACTAATGCTATTCATGGATATGAAATTCCTTGGTAATTTTTGTTAGATCCTAATCTTAGAAGGTCAGCTGTAAAAACTCAAGCTGAAGTAACTCCATATATGCATATCCTAATCTTATCTTTTTCCATATACTCATCTAATTGCATTTGAATTCTTAGATGGTCAGTTGTAATAACTCAGGCTGAAGTAACTCCATATACACATGTAATTGTTTCTTTCTTCGTCTTTGCCAACTTAAAGTTGGTTTTGCATTTAACTGACCAAAGGTCGTTGCTGACACATCAGATGATTAGGTTGAAACCAAGAAATTAAAACAAGATTAAGTACTATACTTGAAACTGGACAGCTTTAGTTTCTTCTGGTAGATGACAATGAGGCAATGCTGCAATGGTCTTTGTATAACATTGGTTTTCAAGAAATTAAGAATCTTCAATGCACAGGGAATCCAAACTAATGCACCCGAATACAAGCTATGGTATATGGGGAGAGTCTAGTTTCATTCATGGGTGGAAATGTGTATTAGAGTTATTGTGCCTGAGCTCCTATTTTTTTTGTATAAAAAATAATTTTTCAAAAAGTTATGCATGATTTGGAGAAATTGAAATTGCATCTCATATGGATGATGTCTTTGTTAAATTTCAATTCTATATTCCTCTTCAATCTCTATAATTTGTTGATGGATCAGTAAATTGTTGAATTTTTATGCATTGGAACTGTGATAGAAATTCAGGGGAGGTTTGGTTATTAATTTATGTAAAGTGAGAGCTAGTTTAGGGTTTGAGTAGGTTTTTTTTTTTGCAATAACATCTCAGCTATTTCTTGCTTTGTTGTCTATTTGTTCTAGGGAAATTTACAAAGTCATTCTTTTATTTTGTATTATATTGTATTTTTCTTTTGATAAATTGGAACTTCTATAAATCTCATTTTTCTTTTATTTCAAAGACTTCAACAAAATCTTGGCATAAAAAAGGCCAAATAGAAATTTATCGAGTTTGGAGGTAGTAAGCAATATGTAAAAGTTTATGGATAACTAGTGAAGCTCCATTGGACAGTAGTTTCATAGACTATCCCTGGTGGTGTTGGTAAATGAATAAAAAAGTTTAACATGTACTATTGCCTTTGGAGGTTGTATTTAGATTCATGTTTACTGTATGCTTTAATATGTGATAAGAAGAGAATTCTGTTCAATTGGGTTGGGCGAGAAGCTGAGGCAACCATTGAATTTCGAATAGTGTTTGGAGATGAGAGCTTAAATGGAAGTGTTAGCTGAATGGCATGGCTTAAGAATTCCTATTGAGTAATCTGTTTGTAAATTTATGTAATAATGCCTTATTGCTATAAGCCTATAACTATTATCAATTATGGAATGTTCTAATTTTTTGGTTTGTGAGATAAGTTAACTATGTATTAGTGATAGGTTCTTCCTGACTATATTAGTAATACTATCTCTAATTTTGCTTTCGTTCATTTCAGACCTCCAAGGTTTAAGTTTATATTCAATTAAATTAATTTTTTTAAAAAAAATTTTTGGAAAATATCTTTCAATTATTAATTAGTTTTTTTTTTTTAATTTAATAAAAATTGAAGGAAAAAAAAATTAACAATTTAGACAATTAACGCAACATTAACAAAAGTTGATAGAGAAGCCTTAATTGAATAAACTTAAAATTTAGAAGACTAAAATGAACGAAAACAAAATTAGAGAACTGAAATGAATTTTGGTGAAACTTAAAGGATAGGTTTTGCATTTTAACTTTTATTCTTTTGCTTATGTTGGTGTTCAATTATATATATATATATATTTATTTATTTTCCCTCTAATGATTCTTTTATTTGATCATTGTTGTTTGGAAAAGATCAAGAAAGAAAAAAATTTCTTCTGTGTTTGTGGCTAATTCACGTCGAGATATTAATCAAAGTAATTGTACTATTTACATTTTAGTTTGAATTTTCCAAAACCATCTCATTGATAAGGCAGGGTTTAAAACAAGAATCTCTCTTTTCCTCTTCATCATCCATTCCCTCTTCTTTATTTATGAAGAGGCCGCTGAACTCTAACTCATTACTTTATACACCAATATGTGTGACATATTAAGAAGTAGAGTATTACCCAGATTACAAGGTGAAGGAGTGGAGTATCATCCCTCATCCCCCCTCTTCTTATCAAATGTATGTTCATATATGGAATGGAGAATAATTGCTTGTATTATATTTGTAATATTGTAATAAATTTTGTAAGTAAAATGTTATTTAGGAATAAATTTTTTCCCCTTGTTACCTTTTGAGTTCTTGAGAGAGCGAATATTTTGACTTCAACAATTGATAAATTGTCAGAGGAACACTTTCTTGCACAATGTGCGGGATAATTAGCAGATAGTAGCTTCTACAGTAGAAGAAATTATTAGTTGTCCAGCTCATTTGATGCTCTCATGTCTCTCCCCTCATTGGTTTGGGTTTAGCTATCCTATAAGTAATGCACTAGACACGTTAGGATGGAGATTGTCGGTCTACAGTCTAACATGTCTAGTGCCAGTAATCAGGGACGGAGCTGTTCATTGACTCGGGGGGGCCACTGCGCCCCCCAATTTTTTTTTTATAAAAAAATTATAATATTTATATATATTTTGAATTCTTTTAACATTTAGGTCCAAGATAATTACTCTTGGCCCCCCCTCTCCCCAAAAATTTACAAATTGGCCCTTAGAACCCAATCAAAAAAAAAAAAGAAGCCCATCACTTTATTGAAAAATTTTAAATCGGTGAAAAATACTACATCTAAGTTTTGTCTTCAATATATATATTTAAAGTGAGCTACAAATTTTAGTAGATAAATATGATAAATTTATGTGTCATCGTTCACAAAAAAGTATTTAACATTTGTTTATTATGTGTTGAAGTGGACCTAATCACATGCTTTAACACATGAGCTTATAAGTTTTTTTTAGTAGCCTAAGAATATATATATATATATATATATATTTATATGAGCTTTTCTTATCTTCTCTTTGTTTACATATTTCTTTTTAATTCTCAGTTAGTAGAGCTATAAGGTTTAAAATTGATGAAAGATTTGAAAATTAATTAAATAAATAACAAAAAAACTAAAGAAAAAAATTAATTTATATAAGATAGTCTCATTTAGTTACAAGTCAAGAATTTTTTTAGCGTATGTTTTGCCCCCCCCTAAGTCTAAAGTCTGGCTCCGTCCCTGCCAGTAATGCACTAGACACATTTTAGGATGGAAATTGACGTAATTAGCATATAGTAGCTTCTACCGTAGAAGAAATTATTATTTGTCCAACTCATTTAACGCTCTCATGTCTCCCCTCATTAGCTTGGATTTAGCTATAAGTCCAGTAATGCACTAGACACGTTAGATTGTCGGTCTGCAGTCTAACGTGCAACAGAAGTAAAACTGACACATACTATTAATTTTTAGCCCCAAAACAATGGTACTGTACGTTCATATTTCATATTTGACTAGATAGGCATTTTTTCCTAGGCAGCATGCTATTACTTTTTTTTGCCCACAAAGAATTGACGTATCTTATTACACCAAAAACAAAAATCCCAATAAAATCAAATTAGGGGCCATTTCTAATTCAAACAATCTTTTCTAAAGCAGGTTCACACAATGACCCATTTCCCTTCTATGTGCACTACGTCGCCCTTGAAAGTTCTCAGAAATTTCGTTTTTCTCTACCTCCAAGAGTTTACGTGCACTACATTGCTCTTGAGAGTTTAGAGCATTCACATTAGGCAATGTAAATGATATATGTAGGAAAATTTTAGCATCAAAGCACAAAACAATCCCATTATCCGGTCTTGTGCTTGTAAAAAGTTTTACAATAGTGTTACAGTGGATTTCTATATATACAAGTTACTGTTCACTCATTGTAAACTTAAATTTCATTTTTTTATTGGGTAGTATATATTATTTTATTGAGAAAGAGGTTGGATTATATTATTTTATTGGGTGATATGTATTATTTTAATGAATTGAATAGGAAAATAAAAGTTGGGATATTGGGTGTGTTGTAAAACGGTATGGTATAATTGATAAAGTAACTTTTAAGATGGTAAAATAGAATAGTACGAAAATTGCGGACGTGAATGCTCTAAATAAATGTTTTTTTTTTTTCCTGAGCACCTAATTACAAGTGAAATCAAACCCTTTGTTTTGACAAAACTTCACCCAGTTGCACCTCTTATTCAGTGCTCACATGTCTCTCCCTCATTGGTTTATAGCTTATTTCGTTGAACAATGAACATATATAAACTATAAATTTTTACCCATAAAACAATGGTGTTGTATGTAGCATTATCTCTTTATGTTAGAAGTATATGTTTATATGATTAAATTTACTATATTCTAATAGCTTAGTATAGTATTAGAGTAAAAGGTTTTAAGTTCGATCATCTCTTCCATTTTACCTCCTATTTTAAATCACATATGTTGGGCCTCACTTATTAAAAAGGAGTCCACACATGAGAGAGAGTGTTAGAACTTAAAAGTATGTGATTAAATGATTAAATTTACTATAATTTTAAGTTTTTGGGACAATCGATAATTTAACTGTGAGGAGGAGTGTTAGAAATATGTGATTAAATAATTAAATTTATCAGCACTTAAACTTTTGGGATAATTGATCATTTAAATTAATTTAACAATAAACATGCTTGGAAAGAGAGAGTTATCTCTCTATAAGACTTCAATACATATTTCATAATGGACTAGACACAATTTATTCCTAGACAATGAGTCCCAAATTACTTTTATTCACTTTCACCGAGAATTGACGTTTTTTCTACACCAAAAACAAAAATGTCAATCATGTACCAAATTACTTTTTTTCACTTCCACCAAGAATTGACGTTTTTTCTACACCAAAAACAAAAATGTCAAGCAATCACTAAAATTTGAACCAGATTGACACTAGTGGAATATTTCAGGTGGCGAACCAGACTGACACTATGGTCCAATCCCACGCTGAGTGGAAACTTATGTTATGTACACATTGCTCTTGAAAGTTTTCAGAAAGTTGTTCTCCACCTTCTTATAAATGTGCTCTTTCATGAGCAACTAATTACAAGGGAAATCCTTTAGCAAAAAAAATTACATGAGAAATCAAACCTTCTGTTTTGACAAAACTTCACCCAGTTGCACCTCTTAGGCCTTAACCATTTAAAAAAAAAAAAAAAAAAAATTTGTACCATCCTAGGTGACTGTGCATGGCGCTTTACCTTATGAGTTCAGTTCCATCATTCTCTTCTTTTTGCAGCCATGCTTTTGTTCTTCTCTTGTGGTGTGGTTTGTTAGTCACCTCAAAGGGTGGTGGGAATAATGAGACAGACCGCTTGGCGTTGCTTGAGTTCAAAGCGAAGATCACTCATAACTCTCTTGGGGTCATGAGCTCATGGAATGATAGCATCCACTTTTGTCACTGGCGAGGGGTTACTTGTGGTCGCCGACATCAGAGGGTCACCGTGTTAGACCTACAATCTCAAAAAATGGTAGGCTATATATCACCACACATTGGTAATTTAAGCTTTTTGAGAAATTTAACACTCCAAAACAATAGCTTTTATAATGAAATCCCTCCAGAAATTGGTCGTTTGCGTAGATTGCAAGTCTTGCGATTAGAAAATAACACATTCAATGGAAAAATTCCTAGCAATTTATCATATTGCTCTTGCCTCATTCTTCTGCATGTTGGTTATAATAATTTGGTTGGAGAAATCCCAGCAAAGTTTAGCACATTTTCAAAGCTCCAATCCTTTGATATTCATAGAAATAATCTGATAGGAAGTATCTCACCTTCTTTTGGGAACTTATCCTCTCTAGAAGTGTTTAATACACGTTTTAATAACTTGGGTGGGATTATCCCTACTTCTTTTGGCCAACTGTCCAAGCTTACATTTTTTGATGTGGCTGCAAATAGGTTGTCTGGTACAATTCCTCCCTCATTTTTCAATCTCTCTTCGTTAATAACATTTAACGTAAGAGAAAACCAAATCCAAGGACATCTTCCGCCGAACATGGGTATCACCCTACAGAATATTGAAGTATTCGTTGTTGGCGCAAACCAATTTACTGGATCTATTCCTATTTCAATATCTAATGCCTCAAATCTAGATACACTTACTTTGGGCCAAAATAAACTATTTGGGAAGGTTCCTTCGTTGGAGAAATTGAATAAAATGAGGATTTTACTCCTTACCTACAATTATCTTGGAAGTGGAGGAGCAAATGACTTGAGTTTTCTTTGTTCTTTAACAAATGCAACCAATTTAATCAAGTTGGGTATAAATGCCAACAGCTTTGAGGGGAAGTTGCCCGGATGCATTAGCAACTTCTCCACTAATCTTGTCAACTTGTATCTAGATAATAATAAAATATTTGGAAACATTCCTATTGGGATCGGAAACCTGATTAGCTTGGAGTCACTCACCATGTGGAAAAACAGATTATCAGGTACTATTCCCTTTGAAATCGGAAAGCTTCAAAAGTTACGAGAGTTGGCTTTAAATAACAATAATTTCTCTGGGAACATTCCACCATCTCTAGGAAATTTGACGGCATTGTTAGAGTTGTATTTCCTCAATAATAATCTTCAAGGAACCATTCCTTTAAGTCTAAGTCAGTGTCGAAATGTGATTTTTATGAGTCTTGCTAATAACAATCTCAGTGGTACCATATTCCCGCAAGTCCTTGGTCTCTCATTCTCACTAATTAGCTTGGATTTGTCTGCCAACCAATTTAATGGTGCACTTCCAATGGAAGTAGGAAATTTCATAAATCTGGGATACTTAGATATTTCTGAAAACGTGTTGTTTGGTAAAATTCCTACAAGTCTTGGGAGCTGTACAAAACTAGAATCTCTAATCATGAGAGGAAACTTATTCCA
Organism: Notholithocarpus densiflorus; assembly: GCA_030021035.2. Taxonomy (NCBI): domain Eukaryota; kingdom Viridiplantae; phylum Streptophyta; class Magnoliopsida; order Fagales; family Fagaceae; genus Notholithocarpus; species Notholithocarpus densiflorus. The sequence goes on along the minus strand of JARYZH020000485.1, from coordinate 104,160 downwards.
AGGTGTCATTCCCTCATCTTTGGAGTCATTAAGAGGACTTCAAATTTTAGATCTTTCTAATAACAATTTGTCTGGCAACATTCCAAGATTTTTGGAGCGCTTTGACATCTTGCAATTACTGAATTTGTCTTATAATCATTTTGAGGGTGAAGTACCGACAAAGGGAGTTTTCAAGAACTCAAGTGCAACTTTGATTATGGGAAATAGTAAGCTTTGTGGAGGCATGCCTAAGCTTAAGCTACCTGTATGCAAATACAATAAATCCAAAAAGAGGAAGTTGAGTCTTTCATTGAAGTTAATAATCGCGATACTTTCTGGGCTTCTTGGAGTAACTTTGGTGGTGTCATTTCTACTTCTTTTCTTTTTAAAGAGAAAAGGAAGAGAAAATACTTCAAATAATTCAAGAAATGTACTTTTGAATGTATCTTACCAAAGTCTTTTAAAGGCTACAGATGCATTCTCCTCCACTAATTTAATTGGTGTAGGTAGCTTTGGCTCTGTGTATAGAGGAGTTCTTGATCAGGATAGAGGTACAATTGCTATCAAGGTGCTTAACCTTTTGCGCCATGGAGCTTCCAAGAGTTTCATTGCTGAATGTGAGGCTTTACGGAACATCAGACATCGAAATCTTGTAAAGGTACTTACAGCATGTTCAGGTTTTGACTATCAAGGTCATGATTTCAAAGCTTTGGTATATGAATTCATGAGTAATGGTAACCTAGACGAGTGGTTGCATCCAATTGCAAGAACAATTGAAGCTCCTGAGGAACAAAAGAATTTGAATCTGCTTCAAAGACTGAATATTGCTATTGATGTTGCAAATGCATTGGATTATCTTCATCATCACTGCCATACGCCAATTGTTCATTGTGACCTCAAGCCTAGCAATGTTCTTCTTGATGATGAAATGATTGGACATGTTGGTGACTTTGGCTTGGCAAGGTTCCTTCACGAGGCACCCAAAGATAGTTCCACTAATCAATCAAGCTCTATTGGATTAAGAGGAACAATTGGTTATGCTCCTCCAGGTAAATATCTTTATCACTTCTTAATTATAAATTCATTTCTATGAAAAATATTTCATAATGTTGTTTGAAGTGTAGAAATATAGAAGATGGGAAAACAAGGACATATGATATAAAAGATGGGGAAACAAGGACATGCTATATCTTCTATCAGACAAATAAATATGTCTGGTAGAAGATATAGCATGTCCTAAAACTTTTTATTTGTTTGTCATAATTCTTTTTCCAATTACATGCTACTAAAAGCGTTCCGTGTTATATTATATTTCTCATTTTTTAGTATGAAACTATATGCAATTGCAGAGTATGGTATGGGAAATGAGGTGTCAACCTATGGTGATATCTATAGTTATGGCATACTATTGTTGGAGATGTTCACGGGAAAGAGGCCCACTGATAACATGTTCAAAGATAGCTTAAACTTTCATGAATTTGCGAAAGCAAATTTACCCGAACGAGTCATTGATATTGTAGATCCTATTCTTCTTTGGCAAAGAGAAGATGAGGAAACAAGGATGGATGATACACAAAGTCAAAATAGAACTGGTAGACCCGAAATTCAGGAGTGCTTGATTTTGATATTTGGAATTGGAGTTTCTTGTTCAATGGAATTTCCAAGAGAGAGGATGATTATTAGTGATGTTGTAGCTCAGTTGCATTTGATTAGAGAAAAGCTCCTCAGAACTAGAAGACGCCAGGAAAGACTTCAATTTACAGGTAACTTCTTAATGACACATTGGTTGGTCTACTACTCCAAACCAATGCCATGTGCTTGTCACGTCACTTTCTTTTATTCTAGCAAAATTGAAAATATTGATGCCACCTGAATTTTGATAACATGATTTTACTATTCAGATGATTAGGAATAAGTCCAATTTGTTTATATATATATATATATATATATAGCTTTGATAGCTCTGAGATGAATATTTTTTCCAATTTCTTACTCTTTAAGGAAAAATCTCATTCACAACGTAGCACCACTCTACTCTAAAATCCAAATCATGTTCTTCCCGTACTATTTAACTATTCAGAGAGATAATTGTCTTCCTATAACGCAGGTACAGAGGGCCAGTGACTCTATTGGATGGTGCCGATATCATGACTTGCCGAGTTTTGTATTTTGTATAATGTCGGAGCAAAATAATCATACTTGCAGCACCCTGCTGTTTCTTTTAGCAATCATGTATTTGTTTCTCTTGTATTTGTCATAGTTTTCTTACTTAATCTCAGTGGTTGCCTAGGGACCTTTTTTTTTTTCTTTTTCAATATGAGAAGCTTGAGGACTATCAATGAAGGGAAAGAGACTGTTTCACTCACTCTCTTGTGTTCGTGTGTGTGCATGTGTTAACTTTGTTCGCATCTCAAATTGTAGAGTCTATGAATTATTTAGTTGTTAATTATTTTCTAAGGTGGATGTGGGACTTGATGCCTTGTATCCCTGGTGACATTTGAGGAGTAGATTGTGGTTTAGAGAGGAAAGAACTACAAGCCTATTGTAGAAGATGGATACTTCATACTTCCTAATTGGGAATCATTTGGTTTGTGGTGCAAAGGATGTTGAAGATCAAACATATAAGGAAAGTTCACCAATCCAATCTATTGAGGAATACCAAAATCGTTAAGGAAAGTGCACCAACTCAATCGACAAAGTCATACCCATGCCATCAGCAAAAAGGAAGGCAATGGTTATGATCATAAATAGAGATTGAATAAGTGTAGGGATTCTGTTCCCTAAAGTTGTAGAATAAGCTTTGTAATAGATTTCTGCACTGCAAAATAGAAAATAATAGAGACTCCGTGGGTGTAGGCTTTCATGGCCGAACCACGTTAAAATTGTTGTCTTCTTTCTTTTTTTCTTTTGTTTGCTTCCATATATCTTAGAGGAATGTGACAGCTTGGAGCCTTGGATAGCACCAGCAGCCAACAAGGCTTCTAGTAATGTTTAAGCCTCATGACTGGAATTGTGATTTTTAATCTATAATCATATATATTATGTTAAGTTGAAGCACAATTAGAATCTAACGTGAAGCTAAATTAGTTTCTAATTGTTGTCTAATTTTGCGTCATGTGTCCAATTTAATTTTATTAATTTTCGCGTTAAGTAATCATAATATTTAACACAAAAGACAAGATGATCGCATTACTCACCTAGATATAATCACCTCATCATTACTATAGTTGCATGTTTCCATGCATAAGCATAGGTTACAACCTACTATATATATAAAATCAAATAAGTTTGATTTGTTGGGGTGGGGGCTGGGTAGTTCCATACCTTGTTAGGATAAAAAGTAATAGTTCATTGCTATGATTTATAAAGCTTTCTATAATTTTGGTAATATTGTTACCTCCTCTGTGTTTTCAATTAGGTGACATCTTGGTAATGATTTCTATGTAGTACAGAAATGGACAAAATGCACTGAATGGATAAAAGTGGATCAAATGGACCGAATTGGATTGAAGTGGATCAAAATAGATTGAATAGACCGAAGTGAACAGAATAGGACCGAATTGATCGGAATAGGACTGAAGTGAACTGAATGGACCAAATAGGACTGAAGTAGACCGAATAAGACCAATATGAACCAAATAGGACCGAAGTGGACCAAAGAGACCCAATAGGACCGAAATGAATGGAATAATATCAAAGTGGACCAAATATGACTAAAGTGGACAAAATAGACCTAAGTGGACCGATGTTAACCAAGTAGGACCAAAGTGGACCGAATGGGACTGAGGTAGACTAAATAGGACCAATGTGAACTAAGGTGGATGGAATGGACCGAATAGGACCAATATAGACCGAAAAGGATCGAAGTTGACCGAAAAGAACAAATAGGACTGGACAAAATAGGACCAAAGTAATAGTAATGGTTTTATAGTAGGAGTGTTTTTATTTATTTATTTATTTATTTTATATCCTCCCTTCAAATTCAAAATAAAGAAGAATTGATTTGAAAAACAGTGAGATATATTAGGGAGTAAGATGAAACATAAATTCAAAAAAAAAAAAAAAAAAGGTAAATTGTAAATTACACCCCTAACGTTTGGGGTTGCTTGGATTTTACACCCCAACGTTTCAGAACTTAGATTTTACACACTGAACTTTGGTTCTGTTAGCAATTCACGCCCCACGGTTAGTTTTTGCTTTTAACTGACACATTGCCATGTTGACATGTTTTATTTTTGCCAAATCAACCTCAAAACTACCAGTTTCAATGAAAAGTACTACTGGTTTCAATGAAAAGTAAAAGCTGACCTGACATACACAAAATAAAAGCCTAAAACTACACCATTTCAGCCTAATTTCTAAAATCCTAAACCAAAACTCACGAAGGCAGCTCCCTCCCACCTCGCACGGTAGAGACCCATCGAACAATTATTGCCAAATCATTAAAGATCAATTATTGTGGGAAAAATCAAATCACATAAATATTACTTATAATTCTTAACAAGATTTCATCCTTAACCCTAATTATAAATTTAGCTACTCATAGTAATTGAAAGAAAACACAAAAATAAAATACTAAACATTAAACTAGAAAAATAATTAAAACAAACTGTCATGGAAGAGGTAGCCGCAGCTCTTTATACATTCAGCCCTCAGCCCTAGCACTAGCCTCAGCCCCCTTGAATTTTTCCCTAAAGAGCCTTTAAATAGTTCAAGAAATCCTATTACAAGTTGAATTCCTGTTTGGAGAAAATCCCAGATTTTTAGGTTTCATTTAACCGATGATTTTGGCCCATTTAATGTCAGAATTCGGACTTTTGGTAAACTAAATAGTTGTAGCCCTTTAAGTTAAAGTTCTAGCCCAACTTGAATCATCTCGATTGGACATCTGAGCCGAAAGTTATGCCAAAAATACTAACTGATGTGCAGGCTGGAATCTTAATCCGAATTGGACTTGGATTTGGTGCAAATTTCCTTTGATTCCTTGCTCCAATTGGATTTAAATTTAATTGGGTTGGCCTTCTTTAACTTCATCATGGCCCTTGTAAAAGTAAAGTCCATTAGCTTTCTTCTTTGCACAAATCCACTTATTTAATTCCATTCTCCTACAAAAGACAAATTCATGCAATAAAATTCAATTAAGCACAAAATTGATTATTCAGCATTATTCCAAAACCAAATATAAAATGCATGAATTACCTCAAAATAAGTATGATAATACTTTCTAACAATGATATAAATATGCAAAATTAAGCTATTATCAAAGCACACCAGTTGCCTTACCAAGTTCCTAAGGCCTCATGATATCCATGAGATTCTAGGCTCAACACCTCTTGCCAGCATCTTCGGGCTACTCCCATGAGATTCCTCTATGTGATAACCTGGTGCGTGTGAGATGGGGGGACTGCATATACTCAAAGGAATAGTCAGATACTTGAAGAGGTCTGGACACACTTGTTTGTCAAAAAAAAAAAAAAGTTATGTTTAGGGTTTTTAGGTGGGAAGAGAGAAGTCCTAACATGAGTCTCTTTCCTTTAAAAAAATAAAAAATAAAAAAATAATCCTAACTTGGGTCCTCTTTTTTGAATCCTAAAGTGGGTCTCTCTAATGTTGTAGTCTAATTAAAGAAATTTTTTTTTTGAATCCTAATCCCTTTATTCATGGACTGGTAAATCAGTCATAACAAATGAGACAATATCTGGAGGAACAGACTCCATCTAAATTGAAAGGGAAAAGAAAGTTTTGCTCTTTGGGCTAAGGCATGTGTCACTTCATTACCTTGGCTTCCAATATGAGAGAAAGAGAAGCTCTGTAAAGAGCTGGCGAAAGACACAATGTCTTTGATAAGGTGGCCAACAGAAGAAGGGACATATCCCCAAGCTTAAGAGAGTTTATAACAATCTCAAAGTCTCCTTTGAAGGATGAGTGATGAACCTAGTTTCATTGATGAATTAAACCACTCTCCTTGCTGCTAACATATCTAATGTCACCATAGATGAAGGCTTTTTGAGTTTTTTATGAGAGTACAACTATGACTTCACCGTTGGAATTTCGAGTAACAACTCCAATACTAGTCGAGCTTGACTCATCAAACATTGCACCATCATAGTTTGTTTTTATGGATCCCACCGCTAGAGGAGACCATTTCTTTCTGATTGTACTTTTCTTTCTTGGTTGCTGCACTTCGAAACTCTTGAAGCTGTGAAGGTAATCCTTTGCAATGCCCGCAATTTAATCCAAAGGCACAGAATTTTCTAGCAAATGACTTTTGTTTCTGTGATTCTATGTAGCCTAAGCCGTGATAGAAAATAGGGCTAGGAGAGAGGGTTTTCACAGACTAGTTCCACCAAAACTGCAAAAGAGCTCAATGATGCTTTATCCTTGTCCAACCAGCCAAATTCAGTTTCCCAGATAGGCTGAACTTTTTCTCAACCCCACAAAGCATGCAAAATAATTTTTGGAACTTTTGAGTATAGATGATAGGTTGGATCACTTTGAATTTTTCTATACTATAAATTAGTTTTTGTAGGCAAAGCATTAGAACAAGGTTTCCACATAAAATGTTTGATCTTACTCGGTACTTTAAGCTTCCAAATTCCTTTCCAAAAAGATTTCTTAGCTTCTGCATTTTGAGTTGGGACATGAGTTTGTGTGGAGCCTTCACAGAGAGCTTGATAACCCATCTTTATTGAATAAATTCCAATCCTTTCCTTCAGCCAAATCAGCACATCAGATTGTGGGACAGAGCAAATAGGGATGGACTTAATTTGTTGAGCTTTGGGGGGATAGAAACATAGATCAATGAGATGGATATTCCACCAACATGAATGTGGATCAAAAAGGGCATCCACTATTGCATCTGAAGAGAGAAAGTAGGAGGAGATAACACTCTTCCATCACCATCCTTCAGCAATTAATAGGATACCTTTCCAAGCAAAAGAACTCGAGGATGATCTAGCTTAAAAAATAGAGCAATTTAGGAAGTATTTTGCCTTGAAGACCCAATAAAAGATAGAACTCGTATCTTGAACCAGATGCCACACTCATAGCTTCATTAAATTTAGCAAGATCTCTAAAACCCAAATCTCCAGCCCATTTTGGTAAACACATGGACTCCCAATTTTTCTTATGAATCTTCCTTCTGTCACCTCTTAGACCCCACTAAAATTTTATGATTAACATTTCAATATCTTTTAAGGAGAAAAGGTTCGAGCTACGAGACTAGCAATATGTTGTAATTATCTCTTAACAAAAAAAATTAGACTGTGTATCTTGAACCCAACATGTGTGTGTGTTATTTATACTACTATTTAAAGGTCTTTCCTACTTGGACTTGACATTTTTTTGGTTCCAAAATACTCCTATATCCCCATGTTCAAGTAGAGACAAAACTAAAGGATGGTCTAGTAAAAATACATGTCTAACTTGCACTAAAATATTGCCTACAAAATAAGAACACTCTCCCACTAACTCACTTCTTCAAAGCAACTATACGCTTATTGTTTTTTCTTTTCTTTTTTTTAAATAGAAAAATAAGTTAAACAACTTACGTTGCTGTTTTTTTTTTTCCTAAAAAAAAAAAAAAACCTACATTTCTAATACTTTATTATTATTTAAAAAAAAACTACTTCTAAGTTTTTTTGTGATTGGAAAATGTTGTAATTCTAAATTATAAAGGAGGTAAATTAAGCTATGAATACATAATTGGGCCCTCTCTTACTTACACAATAGTTGGACTCGGCTGTATCCATTACCCGGACCCGGTCCACTCTAAGCATGTGCAAATAAAAATATATCGAGGGCCGACCTAACGGACTAGCCAACTAGGGAGTAAAGGAGTATATATTAGGATTTCATAGTAGTAGTCAATTGAAAATGTCGAGGTCGAGAAGGTGCAGCTTAAGTTTAAGGTCCGATGATTCGAAGTGGAGGTGGGGGCGGAGGTCGAGAAGGTGCACCTTAAGTTTAAGCTCCGATGCTTCTGATTCGAGAAGGTGCAGGTTAAAAAGTTTACCAGAAGAGTTGGTGGAAGAGATCTTGGCATGGCTTCCAGTAAAATCATTAGTTCGTTTCAAGTGCGTTAAAAAGTCATGGTCAGCTCTTTTCCAGACCCCAACTTTCATTGCCAAACACCTTCGTTACAATCAGTCTAAAACTAAAAACCATCCAAATCCAACTCTTCTTGTCCAGATCCTTAGCCGAAGAAGTCTTGTTTCAAAATACCTCCTGCAATCTCATCATCACGACGAGGCCAATGACCACCGAAGTGTTTATCATGATCACCTCCTGCAATATCATCATGATGTTGGTTCTGTTTCTGAAGAAGATGATTATGTTTCTGAAGAAGAAGGACGACTACCTTTTGTGGACTACTTTCAGGGGGAGAACATGATGAGTGGCTTGTTCACAGATGGACTACTACTCCCCAACATAATGTATACAACACAGAGCTTACACGCATTTTACATGGAAAAATATGACCTAAGTTTATCTAAAAAGGCATTACTGAAGGCAATGAGCTCAAGCGTAGATATTACGCCAGTCCAAGGGAGATGTGGTGTGTTTAGTCCAATTGGGGGTGTTTCATTATCAATCAGCAACAAAAAGGCCCCAAAGGAATTTTTTCTTTCTTTTTTTTTTTTTTTTTAATAGGTGCTCCCTCGCTCGCTTTGGATGGGGGGTGGCCAAGGCAAGGGTGGAACTAGGTGCCACGCCTACTGATGAATCCAATCCGTCAGTATGGTATCTGGACTGCTTCCAACAGTATGTACCACTTCTTGGTCCGAATCAGCATGTATAACACTCTCCAAACCAATTCCGATTCTATCACCTATTCTGGATCAGCAGAAACGCCTCAAAATCAGACTTACCCAACTCCACCAAACTAGGGCAACTAACAATCACCACAATTCTGTGTGTGATGATGACAAATTTACCAGCTTGTTTAAGTGCTTTGCACATGACTAAGACGTCATCCTTGAGCTTCAAATCATTGTCAGCCTCCACAAGTACTGACTACCTTTTGTAAATAAATTCCTGGCTTAACTCACTTACAAATTCTACTACTGTTGTTTTGAGTTGTGACTATTAGGAACTTATAGTATTACTTTTTAAACCCCCATTTTGAAACTTAGTATAAAAAAAACCTTTTTGACGCCAGTTAAGAACTCCGAAAGCAGAATTATGAGATGTGTTTGTGTGAGACTTTTTAAACCACCATTATAAGACCTAAACTTGTTTGATTGCTTCATTTCGCATTGCACAAAAGCAATCTGCTTCAATTCCTCATTCAATAAATTTCCTAAGTTCTAGATTTATAATAATAGTAATTAATGTTATAAATTGCGCAAGTGATAAGTTTTCAGCCAAATCTAAAATCTGATAATTGGAGCTCTGGGGCATCATTCTCTCCATTGCTACATGGAGGTCCAAACTTGATATGAAGGAAACAGAACAGTCAACACATAGTAGGATATATATTATTGTTGCTTGTTGGATATAAATTTAGCTCTTCAGAATTTATAGAAGGTCAAATTTGCTTGATAGCAACCACCTTGGATCTTAAAAACCAAGCCTATAAGAGCATCCGCAATGGTTTTCAATTCTATCATATTTTACCATCTCAAAAAGCTACTTTATTAATTATACCATACCATTTTACAATTTACCCAACATTCCAAAACTCTATTTTTTTCCCATTTTATTTAAATATTCTTTTTTAATCCTTTTTTTACTATTTCTCTTTTTCTCTTCATTTTCCTCTCTTTCTCCCTCAACCTCTAGCACCGGCCTCAACCTCTAGCAAACCCATACCTAGCAAAATCACAACAAGCAAATCACAACAAAAAATCACCCAAATCAAACAAGCACCAGAACTAAACAATCTCAACCTCTAGCACCGGCCACAACTAAACAAACAATCACCACCACACCACCACCATGCCTACCACGCCACCACTACCCAACAAAATCCCACCAGAACCAAAAATCCAAAATAAAAAATAAAACCCACCAAGTACCCACTAAAAACCCAACAAACCCATAGCAACCCAACCAACCAAACGCCGGCCACCAAACTCGAAAACCGGCCACCATGTCAACACCACCATACCCACCAAACGCCGGTCTCTATGCCAATCTCCATGCCAGTCTCCACATCGGTCTTCACGTCGATCTCTACCGCGCTGACCTCCAGCCACCACGCCTATCTCAGCCGCGCCACCAGCCTTGCCACCACACCAATTCAAAGAAACTAATTGGAACGTGACTATTGGAACAGAGATTGGGGCTAGAAAAACCAAAAGGAGCCAAACGCCGGTCTCTAATGCCGATCTCCACGCTGGTCTCCACCACGCCGATCAAGAAATCCATCACCCATGACAGCCAACCCCCCACGCCAACATATAAAGAATAGGGAGACGAAGAGAAAAAATAAAGAAGAGAGAGGATGAGGAAAGAGAGAGGGAGAAAAATGAGTCAGAAACAGCATAAAAAATAATATTTATTTTTACCATGGAGCTACAGTGCGATTCTATGTTTAGAATCGCACTGTAGCACAATCATATTTTTTTTTGCAATAGTTACAAAACCCAACATCTAATGGAGTGGCATTTTGGGCTTGAATTGTAAATTAGGCCTACATTTGAGATTTGCAATGTCTATTGCTGATGCTCTAAGGGCATACAATAATTAATTATAATTGGAAATATTTTCTCGGAAATTGAAAAAATATTGACAATTTTTTCAATTTCCGAGAAAATGTTTCTAAAAATAGATGGTTTAATATGTGTCCTTATTGTCCTTAGGGCACACATTAACCGGACCCTTAATATATTCATCAATAGGAAGATGTCAAGCAGTGGTTAGGCACATTATTGTTGGCAGCCTCGTCATGTTGCACAAATTGTGTCGGAAAACCTGCAGAATAGTTAAGTTTTAAAAAATATTCATGATTGGAGGTCCAATTTTTATACCAAGAAACACAACTCAATTAAATGAACAAACATCTGCCAAGCAGGGACCCTCTGGTTTGAAAACACGTACTTGTAATTACTGGTAGTGATGTGACAGAGCCTTAAGAATGGCCTTGATGTTTCATGGAACAAACACCTGAGCCATCCTGGGGCAATTTTCTCACAGTTTGCCTCAGGTACCACTATCTTAACATAGGACAATAAGAATTTTTGATACTAAGAGGACAGAGTTGGACAACCCTTACTGGTGAGGATGGCTAGGATAACAAAGATTAGTGATGTAATTAGCCTTTAGAGCTCTCTGGAGTGAGGAAGAGAAGAGAGAAGCAAAATTCTGAAGAGGACCGATTTCCAAAGCTTAGAGAGGTAATTTGTTCATCTTATGTAAATTAAATTTTTTTAGGTGCATATGGAATATGGAAAAGATCCTAGCCATTGTGGTAATTTTATAAGATTCCAGAAATAATAAAAGTGATGAAGAAATTTTTTAGTAACATAGGATGTGACCAAAAATGCTTCTCTAATCTGAAAATAATAACAAATCGATTGGAATGAGATGAGCTTACCTCCTTCAATTGCATGATCCATCCGGCATGGATTTTTTTTTTTTTTTTTTTGGGTATTCTAAGACTTGCAAGCCAACATTGTTTTCATTAGAGACAACAAAAGAGGTAATAATTTCAAGCAGCCCCACCTCCACCATAAAAGACTCCATTATAGTCGATTTCTTCATAACAACTGGAAGATGTCATTAAAAGGCCATTCCAACCACATTTTGATGTGTTTGTTACATTTGGAATGTGGCATTTACATAATTAAATGGACAAAGGTTTGATTTAAAAGAATGTGTATTCAACTCTTATCACTTCTAATCAGGGGTGTCAAATTCAACCCAAACCCACCCATTTCTCTCACCTTTTTTCTTAAACTAGTAGTATATTTGATTTGCCTGATTCTTGTTTTTTTAGACTTCCCATATATGATATATGCTCTGTGTTTTGCTAATGTTATTCATGAATATGAAATTCCCTGGTAATTTTTGTTAGATCCTAATCTTATATTTTTGCATATACTCATCTTATTGCATTTGAATTCTTAGAAGGTCAGCTGTAAAAACTCAAGCTGTAGTAACTCCACATACGCATATCCTAATCTTATCTTTTTCCATATACTCATCTAATCGCATTTAAATTCTTAGAAGGTCAGTTGTAATAACACAAACTGAAGTAACTCCATATGCACATATTATTGTTTTTTTCTTCGTCTTTGCCAACTTAAAGTTGGTTTGCTTTTAACTGACCAAAGGTCATTGTTGACACATCAGATGATTAGGTTGAAACCAAGAAATTTAAACAAGATGAAGTACTATACTTTAAACTGGACAGCTTTAGCCTTTAGTTTCTTCTGGTAGATGACAATGAGGCAACGCCGCAATGGTCTTGTATAACATTGGTTTTCAAGAACAATTTTTGAAACAACAATTGGTTTGTGTTTTCAAACATGAATTTTCAGTTTTTAAACACATGTACCAAACGGGCCCTAAAGAGCGTTTGGTATGAGATTTTGAGCAATAATTTTCAGTTTTTAAACAATATTACACGTATTTTCATACACTTTTTTACCTATACGTATTTTTTTAAAATACAAACAACATTACTAGAATAACGTTATCAAGATTTCGTGGGTGCCACATGTCAGTGAGACATCACCCAAGATTTTTTCCTAGGATTGTTTGTCTTTTATTCTTTAACCTTGGTCTTACCCAAGTTACAATAATATACTTGTTTTTTTTTTTTTCCTTACAAAATCTTTAAAAAATAAAATAAAATAAATGGTTAAAAGTTATTAGTAAAAACCTAAGGGGAAATAAAAAGTAAAGAGGAGAACATGGTGGTGTGCCCAGGGCCAGGAACTCTGTAGAAGTCCTGCGTCAGACAGTGAAACAGCTAATACGCGTGAGAGACAAAAAAAAAAAAGAAAAAAGAAAAAAAGAGAGAGAGAAAGTCTCATCATCTTATCGTATTTACGTGGCGTACATGCAATGCGGGGGTGAGATTGTTTCTTGTAAGTTGAAGAGTAATAAAAACCTCACACGCGTGAAATCCAAAAAAGAAAAGACTCTCTCTCTCACACGCGTGAAGCACAGAAACCGCAATTATTGCGTTTACACGTTTTGCCTATATAATAATTGGCCCTAGTTACGTGTGATGTGAGATAAAAATAATGTGTCTTGTCATTAATTAATACGGTCAGATTCGTGGCACGCGTGAGAGACCCAAGTTCACACGTGTGAACATTTTGCCACAGCAGTTTCTGTTTTTAAGGACGCATTCCGTAAGAGTTTGAATAATATTGTTTATATTTTTTTAAAATACATGTGATGTGAGATAAAAATAATAAGTCTTGTTATCAATTAATACAGATTCGTGGCACGTGTGAGATACCCAAGTTTACACGTGTGAACATTTTGCCATTGCAGTTTTAGTTTTTAAGAGTTTGTTTGGTAGAGGAATTTAAGTAATATTGTTTATATTTTTTTGAAATTCGTGTGAGAGAAAAAATATATAAAAATGCGTGTAATATTGTTTAAAAACTGAAAATATATTACTAAGATGCTCTATCAAATGGGCCCTAAGATTTGCTTGAGTTTAGTTGCGGGGAGTGGCTGTTTGCCCTTTTTTCATCATAGGGGATGTTTAGTAGAGAATTTTGAGTAATGTTGTTTAGATGTTTTTGATATACGTGTGGGTGAAAAAATGTGAAAAAGTGTAAAAAATTGTGTAATATTATTTAAAATGCTTAAAAATATGTTCAAAATAGACTACCAAATAGGCTCTCAATTTTCACAAGTCATCCCTCAGTTTTCATCGGATCCGCACCAATTATAACTATTTGGTTTGATTTTCATTCTCAATTTTCATAACTCAACTCAAAAAATTGGTTTGATTTTTATTCTCAATTTCCTTAACTCAATTGAGTTGGAGTTAAGAAACTGAGAAAGAAGTTTTTTTTTTTTTTTTTTCTTCAAAACTGAGCTACGATGGCAATTTCGCAATTTTGCACATTTACTTGGGTCCCACATGTATGTATTGTCAACATCAAAGTCAGAGTTCCACATGCACCCCAACGGATTCATATCCCGTGTAATAGATTCTCAGCCATAGATTTAATCTAATGGCTCACCTTTGACACCTCACCAATCCACGCTGGCAATCCGTGTGCTCACTTTTCTTTTTATTTCAGCTCCCCAAATTTAAATTACAGTAAAACACTCTCTCCTCTCTCTTTCTCTCCCACTTCAACCGGTGTCTCTCTCGAGTCTCACCTTTACCACTCTCTCAACCTCCACGCTTCCCTCAATCTCATCGTCACCGCTGCCAGCATACCCAACTCAGACTCATCAGCAAAATCGAAGAAAAAACATCACTCTCTCTTTCTCAGCCACCTCTTCTCGAATATTCTTCTTTTTCCTAGGAATTTCAGCAACTCTCTCACTCTCTCTCTCTTTTTAAGCTTTGCTCTTAAAAACCTCTCCTTTTCAATTCAACTTTCTCAGCCTCTAGAAGAAGAACCGAAGAGAGAGAGAGAGAGAGAGAGAGAGAGAGAGAAAAGGCGTCGTTTTCTGAAGTTCCACCTGGCGATCCAAAGGTCGGAGTGAAGGTCTTCAAAACCAAGTGCGCTTAGTCCACACCATTGACAAAGGCGCTGGTCACAAGCAAGGTATTTTTTTCTATTTTTTATTTATTTTTATTGCTTTTTATATGTATTCGATTTGGTCGCGGCGTGTTTGGATCTGAGTGATAATTCAAAGCTTGTGACTTTAGCTCATGTGTATTGGATTTTTGTTGTGTGGTTTTGATCTGTTGAGATCTGTTTGGGTTGAATGAACTGTTTTTTTGTTAATTATGAGGATGTAGTTGAAATGAAATTTGCTTAGATCTGACTGGTTTTGATTCGAGTGATCTGTTTGGCTACTTAGAAAGTTGAAGAAAAAAAATAAAAAAAGAAGAATTTTTTATTTCTGTAATGTTATTCTCTGAATAGAAACAGTTTTTTGAGCTGGAATTTATTTTTGAAGGCTGTTTAGTGATATGGGAATTGTCAAGCAGTCTTAAAAATATAATTTTGAAAAAAAAAAAGTAAGATTGATTTTTTGTAACATGAGAAAGGATTTTTTGGGGTTTTGGTGTGGAAATAGTGTTTTTTTTTTTTAATAAGGGTTTTGAAGTAAATGGGTTTGGGTTTTCAATTTCATTAGAATTGTGCTATTTTATGCTTGAATAGTAGTCTTTTAAGTTTAAAGCATAGTGTTTGTCTGCAATTTGTTTTGTTTCGTACGTGTTTTTTTTTGGTCTCATATCTTAAATTTTACCTAATTTGCCTTTTTGTGGTTTCTTGGTCTGGAATACAACAATTGAAGGTCATGTGTTTGTTGAAATGTTGCTTTGAAATGTTTATGAGATACAACAATTGAAGATCATGTGTTTGTTGAAATGTTGTCTGGAATACAACACATGATCTTGGTCTGGAATACAACAATTGAAGGTCATGTGTTTGCCTTAGTGTTTGCCTGTTTGGGTTGAGTAGGGAGTAAAAAGGTTGGGAATGATGAGTGTACAGTGGATCATAATTGTGCTTTGCAATTTGCCATGATTGATCATATTAATTTTCCTAAATGTCATATTAATTTCTATATCAAGAATGTCTTGTTGTATGAACTCTCAAATTCTAACCATTCATAAATCATTAAATACATTGGTTGGCAATGAAGGAAATAACAGAAAAAAACTGTGTGATTGTTCATTTTGCTATTTTATGAGATAGACTCAAATAAACTGTGTGAGACTCTTGGCAATATTTAAATTTTTGTGTCCTTGTCTCTTCTCTGTTTTTTAACATGAATTGGCTTGTTTGGTATGCCAAGGCAAACGCATTGCATGCAAACAAACAGGGGGTTGCGTTTTCAAGAAGTTTTTTTTAATGATGCTCAGAGGTTTTAAGGGGAAATAAAAAGTAAGAGGGAGTCTGTAGAAGTCCTAGGTCATAGTATTTTTGTATTTAGATTGTATTAATGCTAAAAGTCACGGGCCAGACAGTGAAACAGCTAACACGCGTGAGAGACAAAAATTCAAAAAAATAGAGAAAGTCTCGTCATCTTATCCTAAAATTCAAAAAAAAAAGAAGAGAAAGCCTCATCATCTTAAGGTGAGGTTGTTTCTTGTAAATTGAAGAGTAATAAAAACCCCACACGCGTGAAATCCAAAAACGAAAAAGATTCTCTCTCACACGCGTGAAGCACAAAAACCGCGATTAATTACTGCGTTTACACGTATGTGGCCCTAGTTTCGTGTGATGCGAGATAAAAATATTAATTAATAAGGTGTCCTTAATTAATACGGGTCAGATTTTGGGCCCGCCCCAAGTTCACACGTGTGAACATTTTTGCCTATATAAAGGGCGGCCGTACCCATTTGCATATCGGAGATGAAATGAGATGAGAGTAGTTCGCTGACTACTAATCTTAATCTGAGCCTCTCCTCTATCAGAGCCCATAGCATCGAACTCAGCCCGTATGATCATCGATGCCATGGGCTGGGCGAGCTATACTTTAACATCATATATGGATTTGTTTTTATTTGTTTTTATTATTATTTTTTCTTTGGTTGAAATTGACATCTAATTCTAGATCATATATGATATTTATTTTGATTACAATTGATCTAAATCATTAAGCTATTTCGTTTTTTTCTTTTTTCTTTCTTTGATTTATTCATGTCTATTGCATGTCTATAATTTGGGTTGATCTTTATAGATCTACATAATTGTTGATTCATTGTAATAATCTAATTATTGTTTTATAAATTTATATAATTATTGTTTTCTAAAGTAGAGGAGACGTATAAAAATCATGACGTGTGTATCTAAAATAGGGTGCCAATCACATACAACTTTTTTTTTTCTTTAGGGAACAATCACTTATAACTAATATTGATAAATGCCGTAATATTATTTTTTACTTTTTTATCCAAACACACAACAGGAAAATAGGAAACTTTAGACATCTAGAAAATTTATTAACTAGGTTTATTAGATATTACTAAGGGGGATAAATACAGGAGAATACGTGGTGCATTGGTAGTGCGTTTGATTCTATATTAGAAGGCTGCGTGTTCGATTCCCTACCTTATCCTTTTTTGTAACACACTGTTAGGCTGTATCATACACTCCACTCTTAAAATTACCTTACTTTTGTCGTATTTCATCTAAACTAGACCAATAGAATAGTATTCTATTCTCTTTCTATACCCTCCTCACATCACATGGATATGGATATGGAGGGAATATCTTACATAAATGCTTGCTTCTCAAAATTAGTCACAAGTCACAACGAGTCAGTAACAATTGAACCAAATTAAACTATCATACAAAGATAGAAAATTGAGAATGTATTGCATAAAACAAATGAGAGCAAATTTTATGGGGAGAAGTTTTGAAGGTTAAATGGTTAATGGTGTTTTCTAGCTCTCTAGTTTTAGTTTTCTGCAAAAACTGCCACTTGGAGGGCCTTTTATAGCCAATTGCACACCAGTTTGGTACAATGTATTATGTACCAATCACTCACATGCATGATGCACTTGGAACCACTTGAAATCTTTTTTAAGATCAATTTTTTTTTTTTTTTTTTTTTTTTTTATAAAAAAAATCACTTGGAACCTTTGCAGAGCCCTTGGAAAAACACTAGGAATAATGCACTTACTATTGGAGGCACTTGCTTACCATTGGATATTTTAGCATTTAGTCAGCCTAAAAGATGATTAGGGCTGTGGGATTGTTCTTGTCGGGCTGCTCTCTCTCTCTCTCTCTCTCTTAAAAATAATTTTTTAGGGTATAATTCATTATGCTTTCTTTCCTCCTTGACTATAGTTGACAAAGCATGTTTCTTTCCTTAGGAATTTGAATATTAAAAACCAATATGGAAAATAAATATAGGGTTTTAATGAGTTGTCAGAAAAATGATATTAAATTTGCATTAGGAAAATTTACCATCTCCTTAATTTAATTTCTTTCAAATGAATAATCAAATTTCAAATTCAAAGACACCCAATAGGAAGCATGCTAATTAGATCATTTTGTCAACTTCCTAATCTAGCACATTTCATTTAGACTTTGCCTTTTTGAATTTGCAAATTCACATGCGGTGGAATCCCTTAATTGAAAAAGTACACTATGAAATTAGGCTCCTGTAAGTTTTCATTCTCTATGTCTCTGCGATTTTCTTAATTAATTAGTACAGTATTTTTTTGTGTGTACATTTTATATGAGGTTTGCTATGATTTTTGTTGGGAATTAATTAGTTATTTTCAATTCAATTGGTATCTTTATATTGCATTTCCAAATATAATTCGGTTAGTCAATACTGAATTTTAAATTTGAATCTTAAAATTCAATTTGGAAATTGCAGAAGCTTTAATGAGGTGATTATAGATAAAATCTTTCCATTAGAATTAAGCTTTTAAATTCAAATTTAAGTTGACATTTATTCTCAAATAAGTTGGGTCACTACTGTCAAGAAATTTCCTTTTAAGGTTTATTTAAAATTTGAATTGAAAATAAAATATGGAAAGTATAAAAGATGATAGAGTTTTAAATGAGGAGATTAGGTTGGGTTTTAAATTGAAAAGGGAAATAGGAGGGAAATTTAAAATAGGAATTTATTTTTTATTATTATTTATAATAGGAAATAAAAATATATAATATCCAAATTCTAATGGAATGATTTTGAGTGTTTTTGATATATGTGTGAGTGAAAAAGTGTGTGAAAATATGTGTAAATGTGTTTAAAATGCTTAAAAGGTTGCTTGAAATGTCCTACCAAACGAGTCCTAATTTTTTAAAATTTGAGTTTCAAAGGTGTTTAAAAGAAAAAGAAAAGATTAGGCGGGTTGGGTTAAACCCGAGTCCAACCTGAAAACCAAAAATATATGAGAGCCAGACTTGAACCTGACTTGAAATTCCAACTGGCCTGCCCAAAGCCCTTCAGGTCAAGTTGGGTCTGGTGGGTTTATGGGTTGGGCGGGTTCCATGCTCAGCCCTAAAGATGATATGGTGTCTCTAGTTGGTGGTCTCTAACTCTCAGTAGTTCTGAGAGATAAATCACTCATTGTGAGATTAAGGAGTATATAATATAGTAATATGGCATCATTTTTTAGGCTCTTGGGTAACTTCAATCTAATGTGAAAAATGATGAATTTAGTATAATGAATATAAAGAATGATTTGAACGATTAGAATATCTCACAAAGTGCCAATTGAGATGTACATATAAGTTTGTCAAAATTTTCTTTGTCGTGTGATCGCACAATTTAACTGTACAACAAACAATTTCTCTACAAAATGAACGGGAAAGATTACAACTATTTTGAAAAGAAAGATTAAAAGATACTGACAAGAATGAAAATTTGTATGTATTGGATCAATACAAGTGACAATTAAACCACTAACAAGATAATGATTAAATACAAATACTCCCCTAATTAGGCAAGTTAGACTCATTTGAAATGCACAACTCAATTACCACTTATTGTTTTGTCTTTGATGGATTCTTTAATAACCTTGGTCTTACTGAAGTTACAATAAAATACTTTTTTTTTTCTTTTTTTTTTTCATTACAAAATCTAAAAAAAAAAAAAGGTTAAAAAGGCTTGTGTTTGTTTTGGCTTCAAATCACTTTCGGAAATGCTTTTTCGTAAATGCGGGTGTTTGGTTGCGCATGAAAAATAAATTTTTCGGAAATTATTTTCAGTTGACCGTGTGTTTTGAAGGCTTTGACCCGGAAATGGTTTGAAGTGAAAATTTTCACTTCAAACCATTTCTGGACTCATGCACAAAGACAGATAGAGAGAGAGAGAGAGAGAGAGAGAGAGAGCTTTCGACTTCGCCGATCTACAAACCGATCACGCCTTCGACTTTGCCGATCTACGAACCCACGAACCGATCTTCGACCCAGAGCCTTTGACCCACGAGCCTTTGACTTTGCCAGCGACCCAGAGCCTTCGCGCCACGAACCCACGAATGATCTCTCTCTTTGTGTGATTTTGATTTTCTGTGTGATTTTGATTGTCCAACGAACAGATTTACGTTTCTGTGCGATTTTGATTTTTTACTTTCTCTCTTTGATCTCTGATTTTTTTTTTTTGTTGTTGTGATGGTGTGGGTGGTGGTGTTTTGGTGGTTTTCCTGTTGTGTAGTGGTGGGTCTTGTGTGGGTGGTGGTGGAAAATAGCATTTTCAGAATGTTACCAAACACATGAAAATATTTTCTAGAACAATTTTCATAATGCAATTAAACACTTGAAAATATTTTCCTTTCTTAAAAATAATATTTTCAAAAAATATTTTACATGAACCAAACATAGTCCAGGTGGAAATAAAAAGTAAGAGGAGAACATGTGGTGGTGTGGCCAGGGCCAGGAACTCTGTAGAAGTCCTGCTCCTAGGTCATAGTATTTTCGTATTTAGATTGCATTAATTGCAAAAGTCACGCGTGAGACGGCTGTTTAAATTCAAAAAAAAGAAGAAGAAGAAGATAAAGTCTCATCAGCTTATCTTATCATATTTATTACTCGGCATTGGCGTACATGCAGATGCAATGCTGAGGCGGGATTGTTTCTTGTAAATTGAAGAGTAATAAAAACCCCACACGCGTGAAATCCAAAAAAGAAAAGATTCTCTCTCACACGCGTGAAGCACAAAAACCGCGATTAATTACTGCGTTTACACGTATGTGGCCCTAGTTACATGTGATGCGAGATAAAAATAATAATTAATAAGGGTCAGATTTCGGCACGCTCCAAGTTCGCACGTGTGAGCATTTTGCCTATATAAAGGGCGGCCGTACCCAGTTTCGCTTTCAGTTTCAGTCCCAGATTTTAGGGTTTGTTTGAGTTTACTCCTCTCATCTCAGATATGTGGAAGTACCACTAAACTTTCGTTGTACTTTTACATATCTGAGATGAGATGAGAGTAGTGCAGCCACTCCTCTCGCTCAGCCCATAGCTTCGAATTTAGCCCATATTATCATCAATTCCATGGGCTGGGCGAGCTGTAGGATCTGTTTTTTTTTTTTTTTTTTCTTCCTTTTCTTTTGTTGAAATTGACATCTAATTCTAGATTTTTTATTTTTGTATGCATATATAATATTTATTTTGATTACAATTGATCTAAATCATTAGCTATTTCGTTTTATTCTTTTTTCTTTCTTTGATTTATTCATGTCTATGGCATATCTATATTATGGGTTGATCTTTATGGATCTACATAATTGTTGATTCATTGTAATAATCTAATTATGGTTTTATAGATCTATGTAATTGTTGATTCATATAATGGTAGATTGTAATAATAATAATTTATTTTGTATTTGTAGAAAACTAAATAAAAATTTGTTATTTCATATAATAAAAAAAAATTCACTTAATAATATAATCACAAAACAGTCTAAATTAAAAATTAACCTGCCCAAATAAAGACAAATTTAACACATAATTCAATAAATTAACACTAGCCAAACTATTATTAATTTTATACAGAGAAATAATTATCATGTTTCAGACGAAACATTTAAGAAAAAGAGATGATTTTTTTATTTAATTAAAAAAAAGGAATTTTAAGTTAACTTGAGCAAGGTGATGCATGTGGTGAAAAAAAGCTTAAATCTAATTTCTAATTTGATTTTGGTGGAGAGAGAGAGAGAGAGAGAGAGATGATGTGCATTGATAATAGCTTAATTTTGCATATTTATATCATTGTTAGAAAGCATTATCATACCTGTTTTGAGTTAATTCATGCATTTTATATTTGGTTTTAGAATAATGCTGAATAATTAATTTTGTGTTTAATTAAATTTTATTGCGTGAATTTGTCTTTTGTAGGAGAATGGAATTAAATAAGTGAATTTGTGCAAAAATGAAAGCTAATAGATTTTACTTTTACAAGGGCCATGATGAAGTTAAAGAATGCCAGCCCAATTAAATTTAAATCCAATTGGAGCAAGGAATCAAAGAAAATTTGCACCAAATCCAAGTCAAATTCGGATTAGGATTCCAGCCTGCACATCAGTTAGTATTTTTGGCATAACTTTCGGCTCAGATGTCCAATCGAGATGATTCAAGTTGGGTTGGAAAGTCAACTTAAAGGGATACAACTTTGTAGTTTACCAAAAGTCCGAATTCTGACGTTAAATGGGTCAAAATCGTCGGTTAAGTGAAGCCTAAAAATCTGAGATTTTCTCCAAGAGAAATGCTATGTCTACAACATTAAACAACATTTTTACAACAAATCCTAAGTGGCAGGTTGTTACTAGTTGTTATTGTTGGGGCAAAAATGTAATCTTAGTGTTAGGTTCAAATTTGAACCAATAACAACTAACCACCTATGATTTGTTGTAAAAATGTTGTAGACGTAGCACCTCTCTTTCTCCAAATAAGAATTCAACTTATAATAGGATTCCTTACGCTCTTTAGGGCAAAATTCAAAGGAGGCTAAGGCTAGTGCTAGGGCTGGGAAGCAAAACAGAAAATTGGAGCAAGAGGCAGTGCCGCATGTGGCTTCTCTGTAGCTTTTCTCCATGATAGCATTGTGACTATTTCTTTCTCTATTTTATTTGTCTAGTTTAATATATAGCATTTTATTTTTGTATTTTATTTCAATTATGATGAGTAGCTAAATTTATAATTAAGGTTGAGGATGAAATCTTGTTAAAGATTATAAGTAATATTTATGAGATTTGATTTTTTCCACAATAGTTGTTCTTTAATGATTCAAATTGTTCTTGCTTCATATCAATTGACTAAGATGGGATTCTAGATATGAGTTCAATCATGTTTTTCTCATGATTTAGAGTTTATCTTAATTAATTGAATGCTTGGTTTATTATTTCTTGATTATAAAATTGGATATCTCTTGTGATTTGTTTGTCAACAAATACAATTGATGATTTGATTTTATACTTGAGAAGCAAAGAAGAACATGCTTTAGATATCTAAATAGAAGTTTTAATGATAATATTCTCCATGGTAGCAAGATTGATTTCTAGATTATCATGTAATGGTTGGGAAAAATTAATGATTGTAAATATATGCTGATATGAATTAATAAGGTGGATTCTAAAACCTTAATTCATTTCTCTAGATTGTTTACATCTCTTTACTTCTTTACATTATATCTTTGCTTAGTTTAATTATTTGCTTAGTATATTTAATTTCAAACAACCAATTTTTATTAAATTAGATTAGTATTAATTTGATTAAGATTTGATTAATTTTTCTGCGTTCATTCAAGTCCCTGTGGGTTTGACCTCGTTCTTGTCAAACTATATTTCAGTACGATTCGTACTTAGTGTGTGGCTATGTGTGAGATTGGGTGGCTAATGTTGATAATCTACTATAAGATAGATTGACTTACAAAAATTGTAACCTCCGATTGTTAAAAGAAATTGATCACTAATAATGATTTGCTATACTCACAACAATTGGGTTGGATTTCTATTGACCCACAATTTTGGGGGCCTTCTTGTGGTAGGGTGAGAGTACACATTTTTTTCCTTCTCTCAATCAAACTAATTATTGAACTAAAATTTTAGGGCCTTAGACAATGGCCTAAGAGCAAACTTGGTCCTTACATTTATGAACGATTATAAATTGATGCATCATCAATCATATAAAGATAATTTAGATATTTATTTATTAGTTGATGTAGTAACACAACTCATATTCATTGTCAAGTTAGATTCTAAAAATTTTGAAGCATAATTTGTAGTACCTTGCATTTTTTTCATGAGTACAATAGTATAAGTGGGAGGAAAACCATAAAAATATGAGTATTAGACAGAGGCAAGTGTTAAGAAATACAAGAATATTTCTATTAAGTTCATTGGAAGTTGGAACCTATCCTGTAAGTAGGGTAAAGTTTTAATGGTTGTGGCATTTCTTAGTGACAAGAGATAAGCAGACAAATATGTCACAATCTGGCATTCTCATATAGTTGTTCATATGTCGTACCAAAGTGGGAATATGCTGATGTGATTTATACCAAGTACATGAGAGGTCATAACTCATGACTGAGAGGGCATTTACCCCTCGTCCAAAAAGTTTTAATCTCTACTTACATATATGTTGACTGTGAAATACTTTACCCCCTCTGAGAATGAAAACAAAGCAACACTCCAGCTTAAAAAAAAAAAAAAAGTCCAAACACCAAAAGAGAGGCAGAAAATTTACTCTCCTAACGTGGCACTCCAATATTATTCCACGTTTTCTACCTTACTTCAATTTCACCCTACTTAACCACCAATTCTATCCCACGTGTTCCTTATCCCAATTCACACTTCACATTTTTATTTTAACTTTCTCATGGCACTTCAATTTCATTGCATAGGGGGGAGAAAAAAAAAAAGAAAAAAAAGAAGCTCTTCAAGGCTTAAATTAGTGGCGGGTCCCATAATAATAACAATAATAAAATTACTTTTGTCCTATTCAACACAAAAACCTTAGGACCTTCTCTACCTGTTTTCTTCATCTCTTATCTTTTTCATTGTTTCAAATTCTGGATTTATGTTATAACTCAAAAATGTAAACATTTAGAAGAATAGAGAAAGAAAGTTTTGCATTTTACTATACTCTTAACACTTTTACATTGATTTATTTATTTATTTATTTATATTTTATAAAATCATATATAAATATGATGTTTGAAATTTATATATTTAAATTAACCTTTTACTTTGATTATTATTAATTATAATTGAATATTGTTCTTTATTTATTTTAATAATATAAAATAATAGTTTATTACTTTGATAAATTTTTTTTATTTATTTATTTATTTTATTATAGATTAATAATTAATTTCAAGGTTAATTTGCTTTTATTTTTGTCTTTTAATCTTGCCCCTCCTGAATTGAAATTCTGACTTCATCATTATTGTGTATATGGAATACACGATTTCAACTAAAGTATGTACGGTAGTGTGTAATTTAGCGTGTGCAATAATAAGTAGTATTTCTTGGAAGATGTTTTGGCTACCAAGCTCAATTGCTCTAATGAGCATGTGAATCATACTCTCAGCCAGGTACCAAAGAATTACTTCAATAAGGACTCTTTCAAAGAGTACAAAAATTGATCCACATAAAGTGCTTTTGCCAAGATACATTCACGCTTGGACTTTACAAACTCGTGTTCAAAGCCAAGATGAGCTGTGATCACATGTCTCAACTCTTAATAAAAATTGAATCCATTTGTCTTTTTATGTAATCCATTTGTCTTTTTATGTAATCCTTATGAAAGTGATGAAGAAATTTTTTAGTAACATAGGATGTGACCAAAAATGTATCTCTAATCTGAAAATAATATCAAATCGGTTGAAATGAGATGGGCTTACCTCCTTCGATTGCATGATCGATCCGGCATGGGTTTTTTTTTTTTGTATTCCGAGACTTTGCAAGCCAACATAGTTTTCATTAGAGACGACAAAAGAGGTAGGAATTTCAAGCAGCGCCCACCTCCACCAGGAAAGACTCCATTATAGTCGATTTCTTCATGATTACATACTCCAACTGGAAGATGTCATTAAAAGGCCATTCCACCCACATTTTGATGTGTTTGTTACATCTGGAATGTGGCATTTACATAATTAAATGGATAAAGGTTTGATTTAAATGAATGTGTATTCAACTCTTATCACTTCTAACCAAGGGTGTTAAATTCAACCCAAACCCACCATTTCTCTGCCCTTTTTCTTATACTAGTAGTATATTTGATTTGCCTGATTCTTGGTTTTTTTAGACTTCCCATATATGATGTATGCTCTGTGTTTTGCTAACGTTATTCATGAATATGAAATTCCCTGGTAATTTTTGTTAGATCCTAATCTTATCTTTTTGCATATACTCATCTTATTGCATTTGAATTCAGGAATCTATGGCGGCGCGTGGTCAAGCTGAAGTAACTCCATATACGCATATCCTAATCTTATCTTTTTCCATATACTCATCTAATCGCATTTGAATTCTTAGAAGGTCAGTTGTAATAACACAAGCTGAAGTAACTCCATATGCACATATTATTGTTTTTTTCTTCGTCTTTGCCAACTTAAAGTTGGTTTTGCTTTTAATTGACCAAAGGTCGTTGTTGACACATCAGATGATTAGGTTGAAACCAAGAAATTAAAACAAGATGAAGTACTATACTTGAAACTGGACAGCTTTAGCCTTTAGTTTCTTCTGGTAGATGACAATGAGGCAACGCCGCAATGGTCTTGTATAACATTGGTTTTCAAGAAATTAAGGGGCCGTTTGGTATGGAATTTTGAGCAACAATTTTCAGTTTTTAAACAACACTAGCCGCGAACCCGCGTGTTGCGCGTGATAATTATTTTTATGATGGTTTTATTAAAAAAAAAATTACAATTTAAACTAATCTAATAAGAAGTAATGTATTTTGTAATTATATTTTTATTTATTATAGGAACAATTATAAATGTAATATAGGAACAATCCAAAACACCAAAAAAACGTAAACTAAAAAATAAAAATAAAACTTAACAATGATTAATTGAACCAATATTAGGATAAAATTTTGTTTTTGATAATCTATTAAGGTTATTTTCTTTGTAGAAATTATAATTTCGGCCACCCGAAACATATTATCAAATAAACAATTATTAGCAAAATCTAAGAATTAAATTTCTATACATGCATTGTTATAAAATAATAATAATTAAAATAAAATTGCAAAAGTTAAAATTTGTCACCTATCCGATTATTTTCCTTTGGCTAACCTTTACTTTTCTTTAAATAAATGGCATTATAGAGTACTTCTAATACAACTATTAAGAGTACTTTGTCCACCACAAAGGACTAGAAAATAAACAAAAATTAGTAAATTCTTATAGTTTAACATCTAAATTGAGCACTATAAAAAATCATGCTATGTAACAGAATAAATACCAAATTATCCAAATCATACTATGTAATAGAATAATATTATATTTTTATATGTTATATTTAATTCTTTAGAACGCAATAGGATAACATTTAACAATCAAAGAGAAAAAAAAAATTAAAAAAAAACAAAACTAAATCGCATTAACCCAAAATAGAGTTTTAAAGAATATAAAAAATTATCAACCTAAAGTAGAGATGCAAGAAAAATTTAAAAAAAAAAAATCCACCAAAAAATTTAGAGAGAGAGAGAGAGGGAACCATTTTTTTTGGTGAGGGAAAACTATGCATAGAATAGAAGAGATAGTGACAAATTTATAGTAAGAGGGTTTGAATAAGAAGAGACAAAAATAAAGGAAGATGAAGGAAAGAGGAAGAATGATATTAATGTAGAGGGTAGTGGGGAGATGAAAAGGTAAGGGAGGGAAAAAGATTGAAGAAGTAGTGGGGAGATGAGATGGTAAGGAAGAGAGAAAGGTTGGAGAAGTGTAAATATTAAAAAAATAAATGTTAAAAACAATTATATGAAAAAAAAAAAAAAAAAAACCCTAAAGCTTGAAAAGCTTCAACGTTTTGTTTTGTTTTTTGTTTTTTTTTTCTTCCTCCTTTAAGTTGAAAAGGCTCACACAAAACCCTAAATCTGAACTGAAAAGGCTTTGGGTTGGGCTTGATAGTGGAACAAAATAAATAAGAGGTGGGTTGGATTAATTATATAGATTTATTATAGAGTGATAGTGGAAGTAAATAAATAAGCAGTGGGCTGGATTTATTATAGGGTGATAGTGGAAGTAAATAAATAAGTAGTGGGCTGTATTTATAGGGCTGAAAATTTTAAAAACCATTTTAAAATTGTAGGAAAAATTATATTTAAAAAAAGAAAAAAAGAAAAAAAAGAATGACGTGGCAACTGATGTGGCGCAACGTGAGAGTAGCAGCATTAAAAAAAACGTAAACTAAAAAAAATTAATAAAATTTAACAATGATTAATTGAACCAATATTAGGATAAATTTTTGTTTTTGATAATCTATTAAGGTTATTTTCTTTGTAGAAATTATAATTTCGGCCACCCGAAACATATTATCAAATAAACAATTATTAGCAAAATCTAAGAATTAAATTTTTATACATGCATTGTTATAAAATAATAATAATTAAAATAACCTTGCAAAAGTTAAAATTTGTCACCTATCTGATTATTTTCCTTTGGCTAACCTTTGCTTCTCTTTAAATAAATGGCATTATAGAGTACTTCTAATACAACTATTAAGAGTACTTTGTCCACCACAAAGGACTAGAAAATAAACAAAAATTAGTAAATTCTTATAGTTTAACATCTAAATTGAGCACTATAAAAAATCATGCTATATAACAGAATAAATACCAAATTATCCAAATCATGCTATGTAATAGAATAATATTATATTTTTATATGCTATATTTAATTCTTTAGAACGCAATAGGATAACATTTAACAATAAAAGAGAATAAAAAAATTTATAAGTTGTTTTTCTCATTCTAGCGGATTTTAGGACATTTTGATCGTTTTATCAATGTCGAAGGGTATTTTTTAATCAATTTAGATTTTTGGGGCATTTTGGTCGTTTATGAGGTATCGTGATTTGACTTCTCATTCTAGGCGTTTCAACGGTATTTTGGTCATAGTAGAGGTTTTACGGTTATTTTAGTCGTTTTATCGATTTTGAAGCGATTTTGGTCAATTAAGCGGTTTCGAGGGGGTTTTTTTCTCGACATTTTGCGGTATTGGGGGTACTTGGTATTTTTGGAAGTATATTAGCCAAAACGCCCCCAAACCGACCACAATACCCCCGGAAGCTTTTAAAATGAGCAAAATACCTTTAAATCCTCAAAAATTGGAAAAATACCCGCGAAACCTCCGAAAATGACCAAAATACCCCCAAACTAAGCCAGAACTCACTCAATTGTTTAGATTATGGCTTATTTTGGTCAGTTTCGAGTTATTTTTCTCACCCTAGAGTATTGTGGGGCATTTTGCTCATTTTAGCATCGTTGAGATTTGATTGCTCATTCTAGTCGTTTCAGGGGTATTATAGTCATTATAGAGCTTTTCGAGTTATTTTTGTCGTTGTAGAGATTTTGAGGCTATTTTGGTCAATTAAAAGGCTTTTGGGGGTTTTTTTTTTTTTTTTTTTCATTTTCTGGTTTTGGGGGTATTTGTGTAATTTTGGGAGTATACTGGCCAGTCTAGTGATTTCAAGGGTACTTTTTAGTAAAAAAAAATTATTATACCCGTGAGAATTACCAAAATATCCAAAAACCTATAAAGAGACCAAAACCTCTAAAATGATCCCCTCAGAACTGCCAAGTTTTTCTAAAAAATACAAACAATGTTACTAGAACAAAGTTACCAAACGGGCCTTAAGAATCTTCAATTCACAGGGTATCCAAACTAGTTCACCTGAATACAAGCTATGGTCTATGTGGAGAGTCTAGTTTCATTCATGGGCGGAAATGTGTATTAGAGTTATTGCGCCTAAGCTCCTATTTTTATTATATCAAAAATAATTTTTCAAAAAGTTGTGCATGATTTGGAGAAATTGAAATTGCATCTCATATGGATGATGTGTTTGTTAAATTTCAATTCTATGTTCCTCCTCAATCTCTATAATTTGTTGATGGATCAGTAAATTGTTGATTTTTTATGCATTGGAACAGTGATAGAAATTCGGGAGAGGTTTGGTTATTAGTTTATGTAGAGTGAGAGCTAGTTTAGGGTTTGAGTAGGTTTTTTTTTTGCAATAACATCTCAGCTATTTCTTACTTTGTTGTCTATTTGTTCTAGGGAAATTTACAAAGTCATTCTTTTATTTTGTATTTATATTTTATTTTTCTATTGATAAATTGGAACTTCAATAAATCTCATATTTCTTTAATTTCAAAGACTTCAACAAAATCTTGGCATAGAAAAGGCCAAATAGAAATTTATTGAGTATGGAGGCAGTAAGCATTATGTAAAAGGTTATGGCGAACTAGTGAAGCTCAATTGGACAGTAGTTTCATAGACTATCCCCGGTGGTGTTGGTAAATGAATGAAAATGTTTAACATGTTCTATATATTGCCTTTGGAGATTGTATTTAGATTATGTTTACCGTATGCTTTAATATGTGATAAAAAGAGAATTTTGTTCAATTGTGTTGGGCGAGAAGCTGAGGCAACCTTTGAATTTTGAATTTTGTTCAATGGTGTTTCGACTAATAAGTGATAAATGCCGCACTATTATTTTTTACTACTTTTTTTATCCAAACACACAACAGGAAAATAGAAAACTTTAAACATCTAGAAAATTTATTAACTAGGTTTATTAAATATTAGTAAGGGGAATAAATACAAGGAATTCAGCAAAAAAAAGAAAAAGAAAAAGGGGAATAAATACATTGCGTGTTCGATTCCCTACCTTATCCAGAAGAAAACGGCATTGGCGGGTTAAGGACAATGATTAGGTTTTCTTATATAAAATCTGGTACTAAACTACGTCATTTTAGAACCTGATATGAAATTTTAATATCAACTCCAAAACCACGTGGTTTTATCATCAGATTTAGAAGAGAAGAAAAAAAAAAAAACGTTTTTTTACCTTTTAATTTAAAACCCAAGGTTTATTTACCACTCCCTCTCTATATTGAGAAATTATAAGATTCACATGGTGGACAAGTGATGTGGTCTACTGTTTTGCTAAAAAACTTTCACCTGTTTAAAATTGTTAGTTAGAAATTTTTTTTAAACAGAAATTAATTACTAATTCAATAATTTTAAACAAATAAATTATTTTTAATAAAATAATGGATAAGTGACATGAGAGAACTTTATAATTTCTCCACTGTATCTCTCATTCTCATCTTTCAGCCTCTTCCAATCCCCGCAAGTCAACAACAAAAGTCTTCATCTCTCATCTCTCTCTCTCTCTCCAAAAAAGAAAAGACTCTCTCTCTCACACGCGTGAAGCACAGAAACCGCAAATATTGCATTTACACGTTTTGCCTATATAATAATGTGGCCCTAGTTACATGTGATGTGAGATAAAAATAATGTGTCTTGTCATTAATTAATACGGGTCAGATTCGTGGCACGCGTGAGAGACCCAAGTTCACACGTGTGAACATTTTGCCATTGCAGTTTCAGTTTTGAAGGACTTGAGAGTTAGAGTAACGTTGTTTGTATTTTTTTTTGAAATACATATAAATAAAAAAATATATAAAAGTACATGTAATATTATTTAAAAACTAAAAACATATTATTAAGATATTCTCCTAAATGGACCTTAAGATTTGCTTGAGTTTAGTTGCGAGGAGTGGCTGTTTGCCCTTTTTTCATCTCAATTTTCATAAGTCATCCCTCACTTTTCGTCGGATCCATTCTCAATTTTCACAATTCAATTGAGTTGGGGTCGTAGAAACTGAGAAAGAAGATTTTTTTTTTTTTTATTTAATTTTTTTTAATTTTTTCAAAACTGAGCTTGCTATCGCAATTTTTCACGTTTACTTGGGTCATGTATTGTCAACATCAAAGTCAGAGTCCACATGCACCCCAACAGATTCATATTCCGTGCAATAGATTCTCAGCCATAGATTTAATCTAAATGCTTAAGCCTTTGGCACCTCACCAATCCACGCTGGCAATCCGTCTGCTCACTTTTTTTTTTTTTTTCTTTTCATTTTAGCTTCCCAAATTTGAATTACAATAAAATACTCTCCTCTCTCACTTCAACCGGTGTCTCTCTCGCCTTTACCACTCTCTCAACCTCCACGCTTCCCTCAATCTCATCGTCACCGCTGCCGGCATATCCAACTCAGACCCATCAGCAAAATCGAAGAAAAAACATCACGCTCTCCTTCTCAGCCACCTCTTCTCGAATATTCTTCTCTTTCCTAGGAATTTCAGCAACTCTCTCAATCTCTCTCTCTTTTTAAGCTTTGCTCCTAAAAACCTCTCCTTTTCACTTCAACTTTCTCAGCCTCTAGTAGAAGAACCAAAAAGAGAGAGAGAGAGAGAAAAATGGCGTCGTTTTCTGAAGCTCCACCTGGCGATCCAAAGATCGGAGAGAAGATCTTCAAAACCAAGTGCGCTTAGTGCCACACCATTGACAAAGGCGCTGGTCACAAGCAAGGTATTTTTTTTTTCTATTTTTTATTTATTTTTATTGATTTTTATATGTATTCGATTTGGTTGTGGCGTGTTTGGATCTGAGTGATAATTGAAAGTTTGTGATTTTAGCTCATGTGTATTGGATTTTTGTTGTGTGGTTTTGATCTGTTGAGATCTCTTTGGGTTGAATGAACTGTTTTTTTGTTAATTATGAGGATGTAGTTGAAATGAAATTTGCTTAGATCTGACTGGTTTTGATTCGAGTGATCTGTTTGGCTACTTAGAAAGTTGATGAAAAAAATAAAAAAGAAGAAATTTTTATTTCTGTAATGTTATTCTCTGAATAGAAACAGTTTTTTGAGCTGGAATTTATTTTTGAAGGCTGTTTAGTGATATGGGAATTGTCAAGCAGTCTTAAAAATATAATTTTGAAAGGGTTGGAGAAATAAAAATATAATTTTGAAAAAAAAAAGAAAAGTAAGATTGATTTTTTGTAACATGAGAAAGGATTTTTTGTAACATGAGAGAGGATTTTTTGGGGTTTTGGTGTGGAAATAGTGTTTTTTTTTTTTTAATAAGGGTTTTGAAGGAAATGGGTTTGGGTTTTCAATTTCGTTAGAATTGTGCTATTTTATGCTTGAATAGTAGTCTTTTAAGTTTAAAGCATAGTGTTTGTCTGCAATTTGTTTTGTTTCATACGTGTTTTTTTTTGTCTCATATCTTAAATTTTACCGAATTTGCCTTTTTGTGGTTTCTTGGTCTGGAATACAACAATTGGAGGTCGTGTGTTTGTTGAAATGTTGCTATGAAATGTTTATGAGATACAACAATTGAAGATCATGTGTTTGTTGAAATGTTGGTCTGGAATACAACACACGATCTTGTGTACAGTGGATCATAATTGTTCTTTGCAATCTGCCATGATTGATCATATTAATTTTCCTAAATGTCATATTAATTTCTATATCAAGAATGTCTTGTTGTATGAACTCACAAATTCTAACCATTCATGAATCATTAAATACATTGGTTGGCAATGAAGGAAATAACAGAAAAAAAACTGTGTGATTGTTCATTTTGCTATTTTATCAAATAGACTCAAATAAACTGATTTATTAGTGTTGCATTTATAATCTTTTAGTGCTTTTTATCAAATAAACTCTGAGACCCTTGGCAATATTTAAATTTTTGTGTCCTTATCTCTTCTCTGTTTTTTAACATGAATGGCTTGTTTGGTATGCCAAGGCAAACGCATTGCATGCAAACAGGGTTGCGTTTGAAGTTTTTTTTAATGATTCTCAGAAGTTTTAAGGGGAAATAAAAAGTAAGAGGAAGTCTGTAGAAGTCCTAGGTCATAGTATTTTCGTATTTAGATTGTATTAATGCTAAAAGTCACGGGCTAGACAGTGAAACAGCTAAATCGCGTGAGAGACAAAAATTAAAAAAAAAAAGAGAAAGTCTCATCATCTTATCCTAAAATTCAAAAAAAAGAAAGAAAGAGAAAGTCTCATCATCTTATCCTATTTATTATGTGGCGTACATGCAATGCGAGGGTGAGGTGAGATTGTTTCTTGTAAATTTTTTTGATAGCTAACTTGAAAACTTTCATTAAACATAAGAATACATTACATCATGATGGAGAGCTTGTTCCAAGAAACAAGGATTCTCTTCCATCCACACCACAAAGTCAACAATACTAATAGCATGTTTTGCTCACAGATGGGCAAGTTTACTCCCATTTCTACATACATGAGAGAATAACACTTTCCTAACATCATGAGTAGAACTTTGAATTCCATAAACAATAGGCATCACCGAAACTGACGGAAGTGATAAACCTTGAAGGGCACGAACCACATTGAGAGAATCTCCTTCCAAAATGAATTCCTGTAATCTGACCTCTTTGGCAAACTGTAAACCAGATTCAAATGCCTTGGCTTCCACCTCTAAAGGACCTAAAGGAGCATAGATTTTTTTGCTCAAAGTAGCAACAACCAGACCATTAGCATCTCGGATTATCGCACCTACCCCAGATTCTTTCCTTGCTTTGAAAACAGCCCCATCCACATTCACTTTATACAACTGTTCAGAGGGAGGCAGCCAACACTGTTGCAGCACAGGTTCAGATAGCCAAGGTAATGCAGCATCAGTTGCTTCCTGAAATTCCAGCAGCCACATTGAAGCATCACGACACAACTCCATTTCGCCAAGACGTTTTCCACCATTTCATATTTCATTCCAGTTGCCCCACATCCTCCAAGCAATTGTTCCCATGAACGCAGCAACATTTTCACCACAACGTTCCACCATAAGCATCTTCCACGCCAACTCCATAAAGCTGCTGAACTGAAGTGCAGAAACCGAATCCAAAATTCCTAAACAGCTCCATACCCGTTTAGCTCTCGGACATGACCAAAATAAAAATAAATGGCCTAAAGTTTTGGGTTCCAACAAACATTCATCACAGAGATCTTCAGTCAGCACCTTTTGTCGCTTGAGATTTGATTTGGTTGGAAGTATATCCCTGCAAGCGCTCCATAAAAAATGTCTCACTTTATGAGGAGTTGGTAACCGCCACAGTTTCTTAAAAAAGCAACGCAAGTGGCTGTCATCCGAAGAAGAAGCACCACTTGAATCACCTGAACATTCCAAAGCAAATTTGTAGGCACTTCGTACAGTAAACAACCCATTAGATGTACCTGTCCATATTAGCTTATCAGGGGGAAGAGAATTACTAAGAGGAATGCTCCTGATTTCCTCCTCCTCAAACAGCAAGAACAGTTGCTGCAGTAAATGGAGATTCCAGCACTTATTTTTTGAATCAATGAGTTTAGAAACTTGAAGATCTAATGGGGAATTCAGCCTTGGGGAAACAACTCTAAAAGTTGAGGAACTTGGAAGCCATTTATCATTCCACACTTGCACATTTAGACTATTACCAATCTGCCATCTCAGTCCGTGTTGCACAAGCTTTTGGGCTGCCATAAGACTACGCCAAACATATGACGGATTATTACCAAGTGAAGCTTCAGCAAAATCACAATTAGGAAAATATCTTGCTTTGAAGACATGATAAACAAGGGAATTTTGTCCCATTTGCAATCTCTAACCTTGCTTAGCTAGTAAAGCCAAATTGAAAGGTTTCCATTGTTTAAAACCCAGACCCCCATCTACCTTAGGCTTGCAAAGATTATCCCAACTCATCCAATTAAGTTTTCTTTCATCTTGTTTTTGACCTCACTAAAAATTACTAATTATACTCGTCAATTCTTCACAGAGAGTATCATGAAGTTTGAAACAACTTATAGTATAAGTTGGAATTGCATGTGCCATTGCTTTGATCAAAATTTCCTTACCCGCTTTAGAAAGCAATTTTTTCTTTCATCCCGTTAATTTCTTTGCAAGTTTTTCCTTTATTTCATTAAAAGTATTTCGCTGTTTCTTGTAAATTGAAGAGCAATAAAAACCCCACACGCGTGAAATCCAAAAAAGAAAAGATTCTCTCACACGCGTGAAACACAAAAACCGCGATTGATTACTGCGTTTACACGAATGTGGCCCTAGTTACGTGTGATGTGAGATAAAAATAATAATTAATAAGGTGTCATTAATTAATACGGGTCAGATTTCGGGCCCGCCCCAAGTTCACACGTGTGAACATTTTGCCTATATAAAAGGCGACCGTACCCATTTGCATATTCGAGATGAGAGTAGTGCGCCGACTACTAATCTTAATCTGAGCCACTCCTCTCGCTCAGCCCATTGCATCGAACTCAGCCCATATTATCATCGATGCCATGGGTTGGGCGAGCTATACTTTAACATAATATATGGATTTGGTGTTTTTTTTTTTTGTTGTTGTTGTTGTTGAAATTGACATCTAATTCTAGATTTTTTGTTTTTGTATGCATATATAATATTTATTTTGATTACAATTGATCTAAATCATTAGCTATTTCGTTTTTTTCTTTTTTCTTTCTTTGATTTATTCATGTCTATTGCATATCTATAATTTGGGTTGATCTTTATAGATCTACATAATTGTTGATTCATTAATTTCATTGTAACAATCTAATTATTGTTTTATAAATTTATATAATTGTTGATTCATATATTGGTAGATTTTAATAATATAATTATTTTTTTATAGTTTTACATAAGGGTTGATTGTAATCTAATTATTGTTTTATAGATCTATATAATGGTTGACTGTTATTTAATGGTTGTTTTATAAATCTATATAATTCGTTCTTCATATAATGGTTGATTATAATAATTTAATTATTATTTTATAGATCTCTTTATTCATCTATATAATTCTTGATTGTAATGTAATGATTGTTTTATAGATCTGCATAATGGTTAATTGAAATTTAAATAAAAATGTTATTCATATAATGGTTGATTGTAATAATTTAATTATTGTTTTATAGATCTACATGATGGTTGATTGTAATCTAATTATTGTTTTATTCATCTATATAATTCTTGATTGTAAAGTAATGGTTGTTTTATAGATATGTGTAATGGTTGATTGAAATTTAAATTCAAATCATTTGGTTTTTTATTTGTATAAAATTTTTAAAAAAAAATCCTTATTTATTTATTTATTTATTTTTGTATTTGTAGAAATACCTTTTCTTTTAATGTGTGTATATATCAATAATTTAATTATTGTTTTATAGATCTCTTTGTTCATCTATATAATTCTTGATTGTAATGTAATGGTCGTTTTATAGATTTGTATAATGGTTGTTTTATTTTTGTATTTGTAGAAATCCCTTTTCTTTTAATGTGTGTATATGTGGATGTATGGGCCTTAGGCCTAGTAATTTCCGGCCCATTTTGTATTCTTGGCCTCCATGCCTCTGTTATGTGGATGTATGGGCCTTAGGCCTAGTAATTTTCGGCCCATTTTGTATTCTTGGCCTCCATGCCTCTGTTATGTGGATGTATGGGCCGTAGTCCTAGTAATTTTCGGCCCATTATGTATTCTTGGCCTTCAAGCCTCTGTGCTTTCTCATTCATTTTGCCTGGTATGCATAAGGCCCCCAAATATTGGGCGGTAAGGTTTTTTTTATTTTTATTTTTAAATTTTTTTAATTAAAGAAAAAGTGTGAGTTATGTGTATATTTATCACAATCTTAAGAAGGCTTAAAATATTAGAGTTATGCAAGTCTATTACAAGTTTTATTATATAGGTCCTACAATTTGATGTCACCAATGAAGTAATTCAATACTTATTTATTATTTTGTTTTAGTGTCATCTCATTGTCACATTAGTTTGTAAGCTTTTTGTAGTGAAATTTGTAATAAGTTTAGCATTTTCTCCACAAAAAAAAAAAAAAGTGTATGAAAAATGCTAAAGCCGATACAAATTTTAGGAAAAAAAATTTACAAATTGATGTGACAGGAATATGATCGGTGTTACTTAAATAATATAATAAAATGAATGTTTGAGTAACTTTTCTTTTATCGGTGATATGCCAATTTGTAAAACCTATATAATAATTATCATTAGCTCACTTTGGGTGTATTAGTCATATTAATAAGTAAGAATTAATAGTGGATTTGAAATTAAATAAAAATAAATAAATATTATTTAAGTGATATTTAGATGTAAAAAGGGCCCTATAAAATTCTCGCTTTAGGCCTCAAACAATCTTGGGCCAGCCTTGCTTGTAAACAGGGCTGCGTATTAAGGAAGATTTTTATTGATGTCCTAGGGTTTGAGATGTATAAAACAATTACTTTTTGTGTTATATTTGATTTTTTGGAGTTTGAATTGAGTGGAGTTTTCGATATAGGAGTTTCTAAGATAATAAATTTTTTAAAGGAGGGAGCTATCGCTTGGAAAAAAAAAAGGTTTAGAAAGTTTATTGAAGAAAATTATAGTAGAGATTGAAGATGAGATGAAAGTGGATTTTTGTCATGTTATTCATATAATGGTTGATTGTAGTCATTTAATTATTGTTTTATAGATCTGTTTATTCATCTATATAATTCTTGATTGTAATGTAATGGTTGTTTTATAGATCTGCATAATGGTTGATTGAAATTTAAATAAAAATTTATTTTGTATTTGTAGAAAACTAAATAAAAATTTGTTAATTCATATAATGGTTGATTGTAATCATTTAATTATTGTTTTATAGATCTATGTAATGGTTGATTGAAATTTAAATTCAAATCATTTGTTTTTTTATTTGTATAAAATTTTTAAAAAAATCCTTATTTATCTCTTTATTTACGTTCGTTTCAGCTACAATAAGCATTAAAAAAAAGATGACAAAATTTTCAGCCCCCTTGAAAGAAGCCCACAAAGAAATTTAAAAGGCCACAATGCAAAAAATACTAATATTTGTTCACTTCACTCTCTCACAGAAACATGAGAGAATACCAATATTTGTTCACTCTCTCTCGACGATCATGGAAATTGCATAGCTCCAATTAGGTTCGAATTGATCTGACAATTTGGCGACTCTGATCTCTCAATTGATCTCGGGCTTAATTTGTCTCTTTTGGAAAAGCAAAAGAAGGGTAAAAGAGCAAAAATTGTGTACAAATTCAAACAGCTAGTCCACGTTTTGGTATGTATGAAGGGAAAACAAGCTGGTTTATTTACACTCTCTCTCTCTCTCTCAACCTGTTCCAATTGTCATAACTACATCTATCTTAGCATCTTATGTATTTGGGATTATAAAATAGTTACCTCAAAATTTCTTCCAAGTTTGATAGCAAAATTTGATGGTTTTTGCTATCATACATAAATTTCGCTGAGTTGTTATTATGTACTGTTTTATGATCATTAGCTGACAAAAGTAAGGGTGAATATCATTAGGTGTTAATTTTAATATCATTGTTTTAAGGTAAGAATGGAAGTGGGTAGGCGTAGATGGAAAATGGGTGGGGTAGGAGGTGCATACTATTTGTTAAGGAAACCGGAAAGAGGGTGCAATTGAATTTTTGGTTTCTCGGGTTAATGTCTGTTTGTTTCCCTAGTAAAGATAGTTTTCCCCATTTTTCTGTTTTCTTGTTTGGGTCATTTTTATGATTTTTGTTGAGGCGTAGGAGGTGGATTGTGTTTTTATAAGTTGGATGAGTAAAAGTGAATTTTGAGTGCATACAATGTGTATGATAAATTTATGATGTATATTTATATGATGTTGCTATAAATGATTGGTAGAACTATCTTTTGTTGGGATTAGAAAACCCTAGTAAGGCTTTTTTGTCATCAGAGTGTTGAGATATACAATGTGTATGATAAATTTATGATGTATATGTATATATGAATATGATGTTGCTATAAATGATTGGTAAAATTATCTTTTGTCAATGGATTATAAAACCCTAATAAGACTTTTTTTGTCATCACAGTGTTGAAATAGTTGTTGGTATGCCAAAGCAATAGCGCGCACCTATGATTAGGGCTGCATTTTTAGGAAGTTTTTCTCTGGTGCCCTAGGGTTAGAGATTTATAACATGATTACTATATGTTTTACTTCTGAATATTTGGAGTTTGAATTGTTGGAGGTTTTCGACGTAGAAGGATTTCAAGTAATAAATTTTTTAAAGGAGAGAGCTATAGCTTTTTGAAAAAATGTTTTGAAAAAGTCATTGAAGAAAATATTGGAAAAGATTGACGATTAAATGAAAGATGATTTTCATAATGTGAAAATAGTCGTGGATTGTGACAGAGTGTTGACATTTTGGGAGCGTACACTTGTGCAGTGTAAGCGGGGTAATGATGGGTTTGAGTGTGGGGGTGGTGATGATGATGGGTTCGGTGGGGTGGTGGGGGGTTCGTGGGTGGGGTGGTGATGATGTGGCGGGGGTGTTGTCGCCATGTGCTCTTCCAGACCACATCACCAACACTTATCATCTCACCCAGCCTGAGCCCCGCCCCACCTGACCCTCATCATGGCACCCCACCACAGAGCCCATCATCATCACCACCCCCACCCTCGGACACATCATCCCAAACACCCTTGCACTGAGTATACGCTCCCAAATTTCAACACTCTATCACAATCCATGACTGTTTTCACATTATGAAAATCATCTTTCATTTCATCGTCAATCTTTTCTAATTTTTCTTCAATGACCTTTTCAAAACATTTTTTCAAAAAGCTATAGCTCTCTCCTTTAAAAAATTTATTACTTTAAATCCTTCTACGTCGAAAACCTCCAACAATTCAAACTCCAAATATTCAGAAGTAAAACATATAGTAATTGTGTTATAAATCTCTAACCCTAGGGCACTAGGGAAAAACTTCCTAAAAATGCAGCCCTGATCGTAGGCGAATTGTATTTGCTTTGGCATACCCCGGACAATCCATTTAACTGCTATTGATGACAAAAGTCTTATTAGGGTTTTTATAAATCCATTATTAGTAAAAGATAATTTACCAATCATTTTATAGCAACATCTTACCATATCATCATAAATTTATCCTTACCACGATTTGTATATCGACCTTTAGTGATGACAAAAGCCTCGCTTCTAGGTTTCCAGTCAACAAAGATGGTTCTAATCATTTATAACGCTTATGTATAAATATACATCATAAATTTAGCATCATATGCACATTATATTTTTTTAAAAATTCACTTTTACTCATTCAATTTATAAAACACAACTTTGGACTACCTCTTCCATGGCAAAATCATAAAAATGACCGAGCAAGAAAGCAGAAAAAGGGAAAACTATCTTTACTAGGAAACAACGATTAAATTAACCGAAAGCCAAAAATTCCAATTGCACCTGTACGTTTCTTGGCGTGTAGCAGTCTATAGGCGCTTCTCATGATCTATTTTCATCAGACGGCTACCACTTCATTCTTATGAAACAATGATGTATTAAAATTGACACCTAATGATATTCACCACTACTTTATTCATTTAATGATCGTAAGCGAGCTGACCGATAACAACTCATTGAAATTTATATTGCTTCGATAGCCAGAAACTTAATCATTTTGCTATCAAACTTCTAGGAAGAAATTTTTAGGTAACTATTTATAATCCCAAATACATAAAGATGTTAAGATAGATGTATTTATGACAAGCTGGAAACGAGGTTGAGAGAAAGAAACGAAAAATAAAACCCGGTTGTTTCCCCTTGTACATACCAACGTGGACTATTTGTTGAATTTGGGCGGTTTTTCTTTCTTTACCATATTTGCTTTTCCAAGAGACGGCTATAACAAAGAAGTCTTCCCGGAGTCAAATCTCGGGTAGGGTTTGTGACTTCTATGAACAATTCTTACCTAATCGGGGTTGAGAGAGTAACGAGAGACGAAGAGTCCTGAAGTGCAGAGATCAATTCGAACTTGATCGGGTGTGCGATTTCCATGTCGTCGAGGAAGTGAACAAATATTGTTTTTGCACAGGGATGATCTTGGTAGTGTCAAATACGATAGTTTGCTTGTGGATGTCTTAGGGATGAAGCGGTTCTTGATCCACACAGACACGAAACAAAAAGCTCTGACTGTCGAACTGCTGCCCATTATCTGATATGATCGTTTGTGGAATCCCGAACCTGCAAACTATGTTCTTCCATACAAAGCTTTGGATTTTCACTTCGGTGATGGTTGCTAATGCCTCCGCTTCAACCCATTTCGTGAAGTAATCAATAGCGACTAATAGGAACTTTACTTGTCCTTTACCTTGGGGCAAGGGGCTGACGATGTCAATTCCCCATTGTGCAAATGGCTAAGGGGAGGCTATCGTCGTTAGTCTTTCGGCTGGAAGGCGTTGGACATTCCCAAACCTCGGACACTTGTCGCACTTCTTGATGAGCTCCTTTGCGTCCACTTGCATAATACGCCAGAAGTAACCTGTTCTGACGACTTTGCTTTCCAAGGATCTGGGGCCTGCATAGTCTCCGCACACCTCTTTGTGAATCTCTTTTAGAATATACTCAGCTTCCTCTTCATCTACGCACTTCAGGTAAGGCATGGAGAAACCCCTCTTGTACAAGGTGTCATTCAGGATCGTGAATCTGACTGCTCTCTTCCTGACCTTCCTGGCCTCCTCGACGTCTTGTGGGAGTTGGCCGTCTTGGAGGAAAGATATGATCGGGGTCATCCAGCTGCCTGTGTTCTGGATTGCAAATGTAGGGATTTCTTCAATGCTAGGGCGTTTCTAGGCTTCGATCTCTAAGCCTATGCTCATCGATCCTTCTTCCGATGATGCTAGCTTTGCAATTTCATCTGCTATCATGTTTTGGCTTCTGGGGATCTGCACGAACTCCACCCTATCAAACTCCTGTGTCAAACACTTCGTTAGCCTGAGGTATTTTTGCATTCTTTCCTCCTTTGCTTTATACTCCTCCTTTATTTGCCCTATTACCAGCTTAGAGTCGCTCTGGAGGAGCAAGGTTTTAGTTCCTAGTGCTTTCCCAACTCTTAGCCCCGTTAGTACTTCTTCGTACTCGGCCTCATTGTTGGTGGCTAGGAATTTTAGTTGAACTCTGTATTTAAGCGTCTCTTCGTTTGGGGTGGTTATGACGACTTCTACTCCCTCCCTTTTTTGGGCGGACGAACCATCGATCTGTATCGTCCATCTTTTTGTCTCGTCGGTGAGGCCGTCCTCGTCTGAAAGAGTAAATTTGGCAATGAAGTTTGCCAGAGCTTGTGCCTTAATGGCTGTCCTGGGGTGGTACTTGATGTTAAACTAGCTAAGCTCGATTGTCCATTGGACCATTCTTCCTGTTGCCTCTGGCTTGTTCATGGACTTTTTGATGGGTTGGTCCATCATTGTTAGGTTGAGGTTCGAACTGGCGAAGCTACTATTAATGCAAATGCAATCTTTTCAATCCTCGGGTACTTGGCTTCTACACCTTGAAAAGCTTGGCTGACGTAGTAAACTGGGTGCTGTTTCTTGTCCTCTTCTCGAATTAAGGCTGCACTCACGGCTGTGGCTGATACTGCTAGATACAAATATAGGTTTTCTCCTTCCTTGGACGGACTTAGGAGGGGCGGGTTGCTCAGGTAACGCTTGAGTTCTTGAAAAGCTGCCTCATATTCATTAGTCCAGATAAAAGCTTGCTTCAATGTCTTGAAGAAGGGCAAGCATTTGTCCGTCGCTTTAGAGACGAATCTGTTGAGTGCTGCTATCCATCCTGTGAGCTTCTGAACTTCCTTTACTGTCTTTGGCGATGCCATATCGAGTATGGCTCGCACCTTCTCCGGGTTTGCTTTTATGCCCCTTTGGGACACCATAAATCCCAAGAACTTCCCCGAGGCTACCCCAAAGGCACACTTACTGAGGTTCAACTTCATCTGGTACCGTCTGAGTGTGGCAAATGTTTCTTTGAGGTCGTCTAAATGGGTTGGCTCTTCTTTGCTCTTGACAAGCATGTCATCCACATTTACCTCTATATTTCTTCCGATCTGCTTGTTGAACATCTTATTCACTAGCCTCTGATACGTTGCTCCTACATTTTTCAGTCCGAAGGGCATTACCTTATAGCAATAGAGCCCTTGGCTCGTGATGAAAGTAGTTTTCTCATAGTTTTCTTTAGCTATTTTTATCTGGTTGTATCCCGAGAAGGCATCCATGAACATCAGTAGCCTATGCCCGGCTGTAGAATCCACTAGTTGGTCTATCCTTGGCAGAGGGAAACTATCTTTTGGGCAAGCTTTGTTCAGGTCCGTGAAGTACATGCACATCCTCTATTTCCCATTCGCTTTCTTCACTAGGACTACATTGGCGAGCCACTCTGGATAGTAAACTTCTCGAATAAAACTTGCGGATAGCAACTTGTTCACCTTGTCAGTAATTTCTTGATTCCGTTCTGGAGCGAAGACTCGTCGTCTCTGCTGGATGGATTTCTTCTCGGGGTCCACATTTAGCTTGTGTTCGATGACTTTTGGGGATATGCCTGGCATGTCCTCGTGACTTCATGCAAAGACATCTAGGTTTTCTTTAAGGAACTGGACAAGTCTCATCCTCATCTCGGGACTCAATGTCGTCCCTATCCTGGTCGTCTTTGCTGTTTCTCCCTCGACCAACAACACTGTCTCCAGGGCTTCCACTTTATCTTCCTCATTCTCTTTGATCATCCATGTATGATTTTCTTTGGCAGCTAGTACGGCCTAGTAGCATTCCCTGGTCGGTACTTGATCTCCTTTCACCTCACCCACACCATTCTTTGTTGAGAACTTTACCTTCAAGCAATAGTTAGACGTGGTTGCTTTCCAACGGTTAAGCGTGGGTCTCCCGATGATCACATTGAAGATGAGGGGCAGTCAACCACCAAAAAGTCCAACTGACGAGTCAACTGTCTTAGGTGAGTCCCCACTGTAACCGTTAGCGTCACTATGCCTTTGGGATACACCCTGTCTCCACTGAAGCTGACGAGGAGAGAGTCAAATGGGCGCAGTCTTCTTGGATTTAACT
Organism: Notholithocarpus densiflorus; assembly: GCA_030021035.2. Taxonomy (NCBI): domain Eukaryota; kingdom Viridiplantae; phylum Streptophyta; class Magnoliopsida; order Fagales; family Fagaceae; genus Notholithocarpus; species Notholithocarpus densiflorus. The sequence goes on along the minus strand of JARYZH020000485.1, from coordinate 59,685 downwards.
TCAGCTGCTGGAAAGCGGAAAGGTAGATGATGTCTGTCGAGCTACCATTATCCATGAGGATTCTCTTGGTATTAAATCCTTCTATCACGAGCATTATGACCAAAGGATCGTCATGAGGCTGCTTCACTCCCCTAGCATCTTCTTCTGAGAAACACATGTCCCGGTCCGTCCGTCTTTGCTTAAATTGCGGCATCCTGTGGACGCTGTTCACTTGCCTATGATATGCTTTCTTGATGGACTTGAACAACCCTCCTATGGATGGGCCACCTGTGATCGTCTTTATTTCCCTGATTACATTTGGCGGGCGTTGGGATGTGTGATCCTCGTCACTATGTGAACATTCGCGCTGGATTTTGTTGTCGCCTTTGAATCTACTGGATTCTCCCTTTTTTACATACTTCTGCAGTTTTCCTTTCCGTATAAGCTCCTCTATCTGTTCCTTTAGGTCCTTGCAATCCTCTGTGTAATGGCCGTGATCCTTGTGGAACTGGCAGTACTTCTTTTTGTGATGGACGTTGGGGGATGAATGTAATGGCCTTGGCCATTTGAGGTGGTGCTCATCCTTAATCTGCACTTTGTCAATAGGTATAACTAAAGGAGTGAATTTTACCGTTCGAGGAGTTTTTTCGTCTTTCCTTTTACTCCCGTCGTTAGTCCGACGATTTGGACGCTTCCTTTTTTTTCGTCTACGATCGTCCTCCTTCTTACCCTTGTCTCCCGACTTTTCCACGTCCTTTATGGCGGCTAACGCATCTTCAGCGTTCATGTACTTCTGTGCTTTCAGGAGCATTTCTGCCATCGTCTTAGGAGGATTCTTCGCGAGTGAAACCACGAATTCTCTGGACTTCAACCTCGCTTTAAAGGTCATCAACTGCACCTTGTCGTTAGCTTCGTCTACCTCTAGGGTCTCCCGAGTAAAGCGTTTTACGTACGACCTCAGAGTTTCTTTCTCCCTTTGTCTAATGGCAAGTAAGTGGTTTGCTGGCCTCTTAGGGCGTTGTCCCCCAACGAAGTGGCGCAAAAAGGCGCTGCTCAACTGCTGGAAGCTGTCGATGGATGATGTTGGGAACTTTGTGAACCACTCCCTTGCAACTCCTTTGAGAGTGGTGGGGAAGGAACGACACAGTATTTCGTCAGGAGGCTGTTGAAGGCCTAGTGTTGTTTTGAAGGTCTTGAGGTGGTCTTGAGGGTCCTTAAGTCCGTCAAATGGCTCTAGTTGAGTCATCCGGAATTTCGACGGCACAGGGCATTCCAAGACTGCCGTGGTGAAGGGTGAATCTGTTACCCTGACCATTCTATACAGGCTTCGGTCTGTTTTCTCTTTAATGGCGTTACTCAGCTCGTTCATCTCCTTCCTTATTTCTCGGAGAAAATCTGAGTTTTGTTCATCTGGAGTAGTTGGTCCTCGACGGTCGCTCCTTTTATGGCTATCTCCCTCATCCTCTTGATTGGCTCTAGAGCGGTTCTCCTCCTGTTGAAGCCGTAGCCTCATTTCCTGATTCTGTCTGGTGAGCTCTTTGACGCTAGCCGCAAGAGCCTGGACTTGCAGAGCTAATGCTGCAGAATCCTGCTTGGACTCCATCTGAATGTAGAAGTTAATTGGAAACTACACTTCCGAACCTATGTAAGGAAATGTCGTCCTCACAGATGGTGCCAAACTGATGAAGTACAAATCGTTAGTCTTTGTAAGTGCGTCCAGATGGAGTTGGGTCCTCGTCAGTGTCTCTGCAAATGTGGTAAGATGGCTCCCTCAAGATGGTCACCGGTGTGGTGCTTGCCACAACGTCTCCGATGCCAAAGTCAGTATGAGAAAGCCTTTAGAGAAATATCACAGAATATCAAAATAACTAAGAATGCTTTTTGGTGTCTATGTACCTTGTGTTGGTGTTGTAAGGGGTTTATATATGTTTCCACTCCTCCTAGCCGTTGTGGCTATTATTGTGGTTTTAATGTCTATCTTGATAACGCTTTATGCTCAGTAATATAGGCTTTGATGGGCCTTCAACGGTCTGTACAGCTGGTCTTGTAACCGTCCGAGGCATTATTGGTTGTATTGAATGACTTCCTTACCTTCGTCAGTGACGTGGAATATTGACGGATGTATTGGCTTAGTTTGTTTGAGATAAAGGACTTCGTCGGTCCCATCAGTAATTATGGATTTAGTTATCCTTATCCTTATTCAATTCCAACCTTACTCCCTCATCTTTATAAACTTGATCATGAGTATAGTTCACTTTCTACTTGTCTCAGAGAACTTCTAAGAAGTTGTGAGGAAAAGCTAGAGGTAGAACATAAATTTGATTTTGATTGTGTGATTGAGAAATTTCGAGTTTGCAGAAACTTGATGCATCCAAAATGATCCCATGTATCAAAAATTTATTAAAGATGTGGAAAAATCCTGGGCAAAACACGGAATGAATCCGCCTGCAATAGGAGATTGTTTATATAAATGGTACAAGCAACATATCAAATATATCCGAGATGTTGTTCATAAACAAAATGTTATATTTGATATGTTGCTCATAAACAAAATGTAAGAGCTTTTTCCAATTCTTTATATAGTAATAAGGAAAAATTATAACTTACTCACCTGTGCTTTGACCGAGATTTAAGTTGTGTACTTGTGATTTGAAATTTGACACTTTGTTTATTTGAGGCTAGTTCAGTTAGAGATCCGTAACCTATTTCTATTAAAAACAATGCTAAATATGTAATTTTCCTCCACTTTTATGTCTCTCTCCTCCAAAAACACAAAAAACATAATAATACAAGATCAAATAAGAAAAAAAATAACCTAGCGGAACACTTGCATCATGGAATTTCAAACCATATGTAGGCAACTTAAATTTCTGTTAAACCTTAGGTAGGTAAAGTATCAAATTTTAAACCACAGGTAAGGAATTTAAATTTCGTTCAAATCATAAGTGGGTAAGTTGTAATTTGCCCATAGTAAGAATTTCTAACCTCTCTCTCTCTCTCTCTCTCTCTCTCTCTCTCTCTCTCTCATATACACACAACAAGAATACACTCATGCATGAAAAAAACATGTATATATTTTTTTTGAGGAAAGCATGAAAAATATATTTGTAAGTAGTGAATATCTTTTCATGAATCCAAGTAGCATACATTAAACCCATTCCAAATATGGTCCTGCGGTCAAGCTGTTAGCCTCATGGACTATGTTTTGAGAATGGATTCCCCCTTGGCTTTATAGACTAGGAACCAAATTTAACCTAGAAGAGAAAAGTCTTATCTATAATTGTTTAAGTTGGGCTTAGAGTTTAACTATCACTTAGAGTTCGTTTGGTAGGGGGATGAAAAATTGAGAGGATAAAAAAATAGGGAGGAGATGGAAAAGTGGGGAAATAGAAAAGATTTTAATTTCCGTCATTTGTATTTGGTTGGAGGGTGGGAAAGTGGAGGATAGAAAATAGAGTTTGTTTAAATTTATTCTTATACCCTTGTTACATAACTTTTTTATATAAATATTTTATAAAGGAAAAAAGTATATTTTTTTTAATAAAATAAGCAACCCGGAGCAAAGAACCCAGAAAAAGAAGAGGAAAAAAAAAAAGATGTAGTGTGAGGAGAAAAGAATCTAGAAAAAAAGAGAGTTTAAAGTTGCAATAAACCTAGAAAAAGAAAAGAAAAGAAAAAAAAAAAGAGTTCAGGAGTTTAACGTTGCAAAGAACCTAGAGTTTGACAACACTTTAACGTGAATTTACTTTGGGCAGAGAAAGGGTTAGATATGTAATTTTTATTCAACCAATTCTCCTTCTCATTTTCTCTCCATATTTTTGGGGGGAGGAGCCCACCATTTTCTTCCCCCCTCCAAAAAAAAATCACTTCAACCAAACTCCCCTCCCACCCAAAATCTCTCATATTTTCTTTCTCCCATTTTCAATCCTCCCTATTTTCACTCCAAACAAATGTAGCCTTAAGTAGTATATGCAATCTAGATGTGCTTGCATAAAGCCTCTAGTTTCAAATTCACTTTTTCTGTGTGGAAATAAATTAATAAATTATATATTGTTGAGAATATTACACAAAGTAATAAAGGAAGAATAAAGTGAATACAAAAGACAAACATAAAAAAGATAACTTGGAGACATAAAATTGTTATCCTTAGACAATATTTGCTCTCACTCGTTTGTTGCTAGAGTTTGACATTGCAAAGAAGAAGAAAAAAAAAAAAAAAAACACTTTAAAGTGAATTTACTTTGGGCAGAGAAAGGGTTAGATAAGTAATTTTTATTCAACCAATTCTCCTTCTCATTTTCTCTCCATATTTTTGGGGGGAGGAGGAGGGGGAGGAGCCCACCATTTTCTTCCCCCCTCCAAAAAAAAATCACTTCAACCAAACTCCCCTCCCACCCAAAATCTCTCATATTTTCTTTCTCCCATTTTCAATCCTCCCTATTTTCACTCCAAACAAATGTAGCCTTAAGTAGTATATGCAATCTAGATGTGCTTGCATAAAGCCTCTAGTTTCAAATTCACTTTTTCTGTGTGGAAATAAATTAATAAATTATATATTGTTGAGAATATTACACAAAGTAATAAAGGAAGAATAAAGTGAATACAAAAGACAAACATAAAAAAGATAACTTGGAGACACAAAATTGTTATCCTTAGACAATATTTGCTCTCACTTGTTTGTTGCTAAAGGGTTATCACAAATTTGTCTCCAGGATACAATCAAGTTGTTGGGTTTTACAAATAACAATTTTGGAGAATACCTACAGGATTTATTATGTTTCTTTGAAACTAACTTTTGGAGAGAAAAAGATTAATTTCAAGTGAACACAAATCACTATTTATACTCATAGGGTTATATTCCTTCAAAAGGCACATATGGAGAGTTAAATGTTTCATAAAACCATTCACAAGGCTTGAAACATTTTTAAACGTTCAGAAAAGTTATCAGAAAATTATGCAAATATTCATTTTTTACGAGTCTCGATCGATCAAGAAGAATTGAGTATCTATCAAAGGCTCTTTTTGATCGGTCGAACAGGAATCGAACATCGATCGAGTTAGGTAGAAGCTTCATATCAAATTTCTTGATCACTTCGATTGATTAAAACTGCTGAATTTTGAATTTCACTTAGAAAAATTCCAGAACTTGAATTTTCTTTTTGTCATATTTATAAAACAATATTCTCTAAACTCAAATATCATTATTACAACCTATCTATCTATATGCTCGTATATACAACATATATGTAATTCTTAAAATTGCTTTTTAAAAAAAATATATGTTTCTTGTTTCCATATTATCAGATAAGATATTGAAGATAAAATGGAAATAATAATTCTTACAAACTAGAAGAGAAAGCTTGATTCAATTATTGATTAAATGAAAACTTTTGTTTTAAAACTTATTAATTGATACAATGTGACTTGTTGAACGGATTATGAGTATTTCGCGATGCTTTACATGTCAAATTTTTTCTCTTGAATATTTGGATTATCCTAAGATGTTTTGCATAATTTTGTAAAAATTAAATTACGATGCAATATTAAACAATGTGATTGTATTTTTTTTATTTTATAAAACCTACAAAACATGATCCTTATCTATTTTCTCCTTATAGTGATTGTATGTTGTGTCTGATGGAGAATAATCCCTTATAGGAGCTTTTGATACACAGCGATTATATGCTACAGCATTCCTAATTCTTCATTTGTTGAGTAGTGAGGAATAATATAAAAGCCCCATATTGCAAATACAATAGGGAAATTTATTCAACCTAACTGGAACACATGGCATCATTATGACCTTTATGTGTTTTCAATTAAATATATGATAGTTTTATCAATTACATGATATAGTGAAAATTTTCTTAAAACACATGATTACTTGATTACTATGGCTATTTAAAATGCATTTAAAGTGGCACCACAAAAATTCAGAGCTTTCTAGAGCCTTCACTAGGGAAGAAGTAGTCTTGGCCCTCAAGCAGCTGCATCCCTCGAAATCGCCCGGCCCTGATGGTATGTCTGCCCCCTTTTTTCAAAAATACTGGAGTATTGTAGGCACTAATGTTTCTAATATGGTCTTAAATGTTCTTAATTCTGGCATGTCTTTATCTGATATTAATAGAACCAATATTGCTCTTGTGCCAAAAACCAATAATCCCTAAAGAATGACTGAATTTAGGCCAATAAGTCTATGCAATGTGGTTTATAAGCTTGTTTCTAAAACTCTAGCTAATTGTCTCAAAGCTATCCTTCCGTATATTATTTCAGAAAATCAAAGTGCTTTCACAGCTGATAGGCTTATCACAGATAATGTATTGGTGGCATATGAAATTATGCACTTCCTGAAGCACAAGAAATATGGGAATGATAGCTTCATGGCTGCAAAGCTAGACATGAGTAAAGCTTTTGACAGAGTAGAATGGATTTTTATTGAAAAAGTTATGAGAAAGATGGGCTTTAATGAGAATTGGATCAATCTAGTAATGAAGTGCATTTCCTTGGTGTCTTACTCAGTCCTTATTAATGGCACAACGCATGGGAACATTGTGCCTACTAGGGGGCCCCGACAAGGCGATCTGCTATCCCTGTATTTATTTCTTTTGTGTGCTGAGGGTTTCTCGGCCCTTATTCATGATGCGGCAAGGAACAACCAGCTAAATGGCATTTCCATTTGTAGGGGGGCTCCAAAAATCACTCACCTTTTTTTCGCAGACGATAGCCTCCTCTTTTGTAGGGCCAATGGTACTGAGTGCAGCAAGCTGAAAGAAATTCTTTGTATGTATGAGTTAGCTTCGGGGCAGAAGATCAACACTAATAAATCTTCTATCTTTTTCAGCCCAAATACTTCCCAAGAGCTTAAAGATGAGATTATAAACATCCTTGGGTCAATGCAAGACTCAAATCATACAAAGTACCTTGGCCTCCCCTCTATCATTGGTAGATCCAAGAAGCTTGTCTTTGCGGAGATTAAGGAGAAGGTATGTAAGAAGCTAGTAGGCTGGAAGGGTAAATTGCTCTCAATGGGTGGGAAGGAAGTTCTTATCAAAGCAGTGGCCCAAGCCATTCCCACTTATACAATGAGTTGCTTTCAACTTCCAAAGAGTCTCTGTGAAGATCTTGAAAAATTGATGAGGAGTTTTTGGTGGGGGCAAAAACACTAAGAGACCAAAATGGCCTGGGTTGGTTGGAAAACAATGTGCAAGCCTAAATCATAAGGGGGAATTGGTTTTAGAAATTTGCAGGCTTTCAATCTTGCCTTGCTCGCAAAACAAGCTTGGAGAATCCTCACAAATCCAAGTTCCTTGGCAGCTCGTATTCTTAAGGTGAAATATTTCCCCTTTTGTGATATTCTCTATGCAAATCTAGGTAGCAGCCCATCTTACACCTAGCGGAGTATCTTTAACAGCCTAGAGGTTTTGCGTAGTGGTACAAGATGGAGAGTGGGAAATGGACGTCTAATCCACATTTGGGATGACAAATGGCTCCCAAACCCCTCAACTTACAAAGTCATCTTACCTCCTCACCCTTTTGAGGACTACTTAATGGTCTCATCTCTCATTGATCCGGTGACTAGATGGTGGAAAATAGAGACTGTCTGTGCTCTCTTCTTCCCTTTTGAGGCTGATATGATTTTAAAAATTCCCCTAAGTTACAATTTGCCTGAAGACAAACTCATTTGGATGGGGAATAAGAGGGGTGAGTTCACAGTAAAGAGTGCCTATTTTGTTGCAAATAAACTCCTTGACACAAGGGATGAAGGAGAATGTTCCTTTGGAGATCCAAATGCTCGGATTTGGAGGAAAATCTGGTCTCTAAAGCTCCCGGAAAAAATCAAGATTTTCTCTTGGCGTGCTTGTGTGAATGGCCTTCCCGTGCTCACAAATATGGCTGCTAAAGGTATTCAAACTTCCTATGTTTGTCCAATCTGTGATGAGGAGCCCGAAAGCCTTATTCATGCTTTAATCTCTTGTGATTTTGCTCTCTCGGTTTGGTCCCTTTGGCATGACTGCCCCATTGATTTGTTGCTAAATGCAAAAGATTTCAATGATTTAGTGCTCTAACTTTTCTCTACCTCAACTGCAATGTACCTAGAATTTTTCTTTGTAATTTCCTGGTCGATTTGGTACAACAGAAACAAGCTCATCCATGATGAGAATAGTCTGTCACCTTTGCAAGTTTTGGAGATGGCTAAGAACATGGTGGAGGATTTCAGGGAGGCCTCCTCGTGGGACTTTCCCTTACTACCGTCTCCTCAAAGTGGCTGGGTTGGTCCCCCGCCGGGCTATTTCAAGGTCAATGTGGATGGTGCCTCTTCCATTTATGGCAGCGGTGTTTCTGGTGTAGAAGTTATCATTAGAGACAAGTTGGGTGAGGTTGTTGTTGCTCTTTGTAAGGCTCTGCCCATGCACTACCCTGCCGCGTGGACGAAATTTTTGGCTTTGGAGCACGATGTACTCTTGACTCAGGAGTTGAATATTTCGAAGGTGATTTTCGAATCTGATGCCTCTTCGGTCATTTTAGCAGTTACTCAAGCCTACAATGGTGGCATTATGGGACATCTGGTGCAAAGCATTCAGTCTGTGAAGTCTGTTTTCTCTTGCTGTTCGTTCTATCACGTGAAAAGGGATTACAACAGGGCTGCTCATGAGCTAGCCCAATTTGCTAAGTGTAATCAAGTTTCCAATCTCTGGAAGGGTGTTATTCTGCCCTGCTTAGTTCATTTTTTTCAATCTGGCCAAAGTTGATTAGGTTAGCTTTTGGCCTCTGTTGTACTCCTTTTCTTTGTTAATGAAATTCAAGTTTCTCTTCAAAAAAAAACAAAAAACAAAAAAAAAGTGGCACCACAAACATTATGAAATTTATATTATATTGCTTAATTTGGTTTTGTGTATTAGCCATCGTTGTGTTTCACATTTTGACATTTTCAGTGTGCTATGGTTCAAATAAAAATGGAGGAATCTCCTGACTGGTCCAAGACGTAAACTTGAGAAATGCAAAGTCTCTAGTTTCTCTTGTTTTAAATTTTGTTGTTTTGAGTTTTTTATTAATATTACTCAACAATATTGTATTAACTAATTTATATTGTCTCATATTTAAGTTTTAAAAGTTATCTATACTATTATTTAAAAGGTTTCTCCTATCTGGGATCCTCAATTTTGATGTCCAAAACACTCTCAAATTTATAGTTTACAAAAACTTAAATAATATGGTTATATATATAAAATTGTTAATTTAAAAACTCCTAAATTTTAGCTAAATTAAAAAAAAAAGCAGTTTACAAACTACTTGGTCCTAAATTTTAGTTCCAGCTCTCTAATACTCCTGAGTAAGTCTAGTGCCACAAACTTTTCCACAACTTTGCCACAACTTTGCTACGTGGCAACTTGTGAGTGGTGGAAATAAAATAGTAGATCCATGTGAGTCCATGATTTCACCACTCATGAGTTGCCATGTAGCAAAGTTGTGGAAAAATTGTGAAAAAGTTTGTGCCACTAGACTTACTCAATACTTCTATATCTTACGGTTAAGTAATTTACCATGATATGTCCACAACATCTTCACAACAAATCTTAAGTGGCAGGTTGTTACTGGTTGTTATTGTTGGGGCAAAAAAGTAATCTTAGTATTAAATTCAAATTTGAACCAATAACAACTAACCACCTATAATTTGTTGTGAAAATATTGTAAAAATGTTGTGGACGTAGCATCTCCCATTTACCAACTATTTGTTCCTAATTTTTTTTTTTGGAGAAAATCCTAAATTTTAGTTCCAACTCTCTAATATATACTCTTCGGGGAAAAAAAAACCCTAATATATATCATGTAAGTGTTTTCTTTTTTAGCAACATTAGTGTTTTTTTTTTTTTACCATGTGAATAACGCACCATTAGTAGACTGCTTTAAAAATATTTTTTCAAAAACACATCATTTTTTCCCTAAAAATTAGCTCATATTATCTCATCTCACACAAAAAGATATATTTCACACACTTTTGACGCATCTTTTTCCTAAAAATTTGTACACACTATCTCTATTTAAAAATATCTCACACATCTCTTTTTGGGTTTCTTTCCAAATTAAGATAATTAAATAAAAAGTATTAGCCTTTAAAAAAAAACCTAGCCTCTAAGCATGCACTCATATGTGGGATTCAGATTCTCTAGATTTCCTTAAATCTTAACCATTCTTTAATGATTTAATGGTCTAGATTCTACCATGTCAGCATTCCATTAACAATAATCTTAATTGTTTTGTTTGCAACATTATTTTATTATTTTAAGAATATTGTTAGTAGAATGCTGACATGGCAGAATCTTGACCATTAAATCATTAAAGAGCGGTTAGGATTTAAGAAAATCTACTGGTAGAGTACCCTAGGAAATCTAGAGGATCTGAATTCTCATGTGTGCTTAGAGGCTTTTTTTTTTTTTTTTTTTTAAGGTTAAAAATTTCCATTCATCATAATTCGTGGTTGTTTCATTCTTCAATCACAAAAACATCTAAAAGTGTGATGAAATTATGAATTTGTAAGTGAAATAATTTTTTCATCTAAATCTTATCACACCTCTAAGTATTTTTGTGATTGAAGCATGAAACAATCGCGAATTATGATGAATGAAATTTATTAATCGTAAAATATATATATATATATATATATATATATGCACGTGAGCACATGCTTAGAAGCTAGTGTATGTTAATCATAGTATTTCAAACGCAAAACAAATGTTTTGTGGGAATTGATTATATTATTTATTAAGTTGGTTGTGATGTTAGATACAGTCAAGGAAAATATTATTTTTTAAGTTTTAAACCATTGTTGTATGGTTGAATGTTATGATTATTTGCGATTTCCCATTTTATCCCAGTAAATTACCAATTCTTACATAACACAGACAGCTTCAACGTTATCGTTTAACCTGTTTGAATGTAAGGTACCAAATTTTCATGAAAATTTTGAAAATATTATGACTAAATTAACTGAGATTTGATAAACAATTAGACTTTTTGATTGAGTAAATGTGATTCCATCTTGAAAAAGGTGAAATTCTCTTCATTTTGAATGCTCATGCTTCAAAACCAAATTCAATTGTTTAAAAAAAAATTAAAATCAAGCAAATTGACATAACTTTCTTAGCAAAGTGGATCGTATTGGTTTTAGTTCAAAGAAAAACCAAACCTCCTAAAAGATTAATGTTAACCGGACCTAATAATAAAAATAAGGGGAAAAAGATTTATGCTCTCGGTTCATGTTCATTAGCGTCTTTGATGAGGATGAATGTCCAATTATGACTCATTCAGATTCAGCATGTAGGGTGCTATTATGGTTACGCTTATGTAAAAGACGCCAATAAAGATCACCCCCAACCCATTTTTTTCCCATAAAAAGAATAATAAAAATAAGAAAAGATAGATTTTAGTAATAGGAATCCAACAAGGTGTTCCACAAAAGCAATCTCTATTCACTTTTTTTTTTTTTTTTAAGAAAGAATCTCTATTCACTTTAGGAGTATTAAAAAAAGGAAAAAAAAGTATTAAAAAAAAAACTTAAAGGGTCTGTTTAGGATTCGCTTATTTTGCTGAAATTGAAAACTTTTTACCGAAAGTACTGTAGATAAATGTAAAAGTTAGCTAAAATAATATAGTGAGACTCATGAATAGTACCAAAAAGTATATTGAGACCCATAGATAATAGTAAAAATAAACTGAATAGTAAAATTAGCTGATTTTTTATCTAGAGCCAAACACAAATTTAAATCACCTTAAAATTAGCAAAAACCAATGTCACCTATTGAACCAAAAACCCACAAAACAAAAAACAAAAAACAAAAAACAAAAAGAAACTAAAACCCATTATGTAATGACAAAAAAAAAAAAAAAAAAAAAAAAGAAAAAGAAAAGAGAGGCAGAGATAAGGAAAGTAAAACACAACAACACCAAAATGGTCCAAAACCCTCCACTAGCCCCAACAACTCTCACCCAAACCGACAAACCATAACACACACATTTCAGAAGAAAAAAATGGCGAAACTAAGGACAGCAATGGACTCCACTTTCTGGGACCTGAACGTGTCATCACCAAGGAACCTGGGAGGGCTCAGCCGAGCCATCCTAATTGAGCCATTTTCCACTGGATAGGGCTCAGGCCAGCCAGGCTCTGAGGATTGCAAGTCTCACTTCTGGAAATGGGTTCCCTCTGGGGTATTCCCTCTTTTGGACCCCCTGCTCCACAAGGATTTGGGCTCTTTTTGCTCTTCAGACTGTCTTACTCAGACCAGAAACTGCTAACTGGGTATGTATATAGGTGGTGATTGTTGAAACGTCTTGTTTTATTTTCTTGCCTTAATGCTTTGTTTGGTAGCTAGGAATATCTGGGGAATGAAACTCTATAGTCAGAGTCTTGAGTTTTACAAAATTTTGATGGGTTTTTTTTTTTTTTTTTTTTTTTTAGGGGTTAAATTTAGAAAGAATGTAGTCAATAGCATGGAGTAAGCTTGTACTGTTGTTTGCTGTGTTTGATATTTCAGTAACAAACGGATTTTAAAGAAAATATATAGCCAAACTCTCTTCCCTCACTCTGCCTTGGAGTTTGTGTTTAGTGTGAGAAAATGCAGGCAAGAAGAGGATTAAGGATATCATTTTAGGTTAACTTGGCTTAGTTGGTCATAAATTGAAAATAGGGTAGTTGAAATGAATATTAAGATGAATAAATTAAAATAAGATGAGATTTGAAAAATGAGAAATTTTTAAAGGTAGATGTGGTCCATATTGATGAGAGAGAGAGAGAGAGAGAGAGAGAGAGAGAGAGAGAGAGAGAGAGACAGCTTGAATGGTTGGTAATGTGCAAGAGGAAAATAGTTAATGCATAAATAAGGAAGAGTGGTTTGATTCAAGTTGAGGGAATGAAAAAAGGCAAAGAAAAACTAAAAAAATTAAGTGAAAGTAGTAAAAAAGAGACGTGTCGATTAAGTAGGCGATAGAGAATGGCTTTGGATGTGATAGAATGGCAAAAAGAATACATGTGGCCAATCCCAATTAGTCTATGGGACTAATGGCTGACCACAGTTTAAGATTAGGCTTGGTTGTTGTCGTTGTTGGCAAATTGAATTAATCTTAGGAAAATTAAAACAGCATGAAAATAATATCCATAATTTTTTTGAACAAGGCTTATGGTTGATTGAGTTATTAATATAAAGATGTCACTTTGTGCAACACAGGTAAATCCTCACCCCACCCCATCCCAATAGCATGTTGTAACTTTTAGTTCTTTAAGGTACTGCAGTCTGATCAATGTTAAAAAGTTAAGGTTTGGCATTCTTTGTCCTTTGGATATTGGTTCAGAAAATGCTGCTTAGCTTAAGGTTGAAAAAACGCTGCCAAGCAACTTGAAATATCTAACCTATCCAATATTACTTGTGTTCTTACTAAGCTTGAAAAAAAATTTCACTGATTTGAGTTAATTTCAGCATGGTAAATTTTGTTAGCCACAAAATGTTGATGTTTGAATTGTATTGAAAAATTAAAACAATTGGGTTATTTCACAATCTCTTCTGCGATATATTCCCTTCCATAAATTCATTTAATTCCCTCATAATTACTTATCTTGCTTGGGCATGTTTATTTGCACCAGATTAGAAACTTTTCAACAGTGACCTCCACTTCATGAGGCTTGGGCATGTTTATTAGCCACACAAATGTTGATGTTTGAGAATTTGAATTTGATGTCCTTGTTCCTTGAGTATTTCTCCTTATAGAGTAGGGATACTTCTTGGGTTAGAAATTGAGAAATTGGAACTTATCTAATTTGTTGGTTATAGTTGATTCCAAAAAATTTGGGACTAATGCTTTTTATTGTTGGAACTGACAGAGAAAAGAAAAAAAAAAATCATATAACATTTTGTTAATTATATCTCATTGACCACCTAAAATTTCTAAATCTCTGACATTATAATCGATTTATCTTAAATAATATTTGTAGTACAGTGGCTTGGATTAGTGGGCAGTTCCATCCAAAGAAATTAATTTATTCTATTAAAGCTGAATTTTCTAATGGTGGTGAAGGTGGGAACTTCCTGGATCAAGGATGTGGCAAAAACATTTCATGGACAAATCCCTCTGTTCATTGGGATTAAGCTCACGAAAAACACTCTGAGTCCCTCCTCATCCATAATGTTAAGCACAGAAGGACATGGTGAGAGAAAGGACTGGCACAAAGTGATGCTCTTCAGAAGGCACATAGCAGCCATATTTCTATATATATTCATATATTCTATAAACAATCATACAAATTCCCAGAAGTTTCTCCTTCAAAATAATTTTCTAGGTAGCTGTATTTTCTGTTTTGCAGATTTGTTTGGTTGGCTGCATTTTTCCTTGCTCTTGGCTAGATTCTGCATTACCTCTACCTTGTAACTGAAGCATCTTCCTCTAAAATGGGTTTCCCTGATAAGGGATAAATATATAGATATCAGAATTAAGTCAGAGTATCTGGACATGCTTTGGTCTTTGTACATATGCTTTATATATGCTTAAAAACTGATAATCTGTACAATATTTATACATTAAATATCTCAACATACAGGATTTTCTTCAATTACCTAAACAAATATGTCAATGTTTGCTAAACAAACTATTGAACTGCATCACAAGAAGTACATGAAATGTTCTTTCTCTTTTTATTTATTTATTTTATTTTATTTTATTTTAAAAATTTTAATTGTCTGTAGTTCTAGATATGGTGGATGATAAATATTAATATTTCTCAATCTTTAATGTACATTTGCAGCTTCCTAATCCTTGATATTACTTCTGGAGGCTGCATGGCCTGAGTTGTTCGTGACATAAAAGGGCAAGATTGGGATGTGTCGGAGTCCATATCATTAGATCTTTCATCACTTGTTTCTGAATCTGGATTGCGATACCGCTTTGGTTTACACAAAAACAGTGGACATCCTCAGGTAACCCAATATAACAATGGTGAGGCTTCCCTTTCTCTATTGCCTGAAACATGTGCAAAGGCTGCATTTTCTTATGAGAAGGGCCAGGACTTTTGGAGACAAAGGAGAAAGAAGATGTCGTGAGTGAAGAGATAGTTAGATCTTTCCCAGAGAGAGATGCAGATGACTCGTTTGTCAAAAGAAGAAGTTATGTTTAGGGTTTGAGGTGGTGGATTTGGTGGGGTTTGGGTGGGAAGAGGTCCTAACATAGGTCTCTTTCATTTTTATTTAAAAAAAAAATTCTAACTTGATTATCTTTTGAATCCCTAGTAGGTCTCCTAATATTTAATTCTAATTAAAGAAATTGTATTTTAAATCTAAATCCTAATCCCTTTATTCATGGATTGGTAATCGAGTTATATAAACGAGACAATATCTGAGAGCAATTCATCCATGAAAGGGAAAAGAAAGTCTTCTTTACATGGGTAAGGCGTGTGTGCCAGTTGCCTTGGCTTCGATATGAGGAGAAAGAGAAGGCTACATAAGAGGCGGCAAAGGCCTAATGTCTTTTGATAAGGTGACCAACGGAAGAGGATATCTGAGCTTAAGAAGAGTTTATAACAAATCTCAAAAGTCTCCCTTTGAAGGGATGAGTGATGAACTTGGTTTCATTGATGAATCAAATCGCTCTTCTTCTTTATAACATATCTAATGTCCTACAGATGAAGGCTTTTGAGTTTTTATGAGAGTGCAACTATGAAGCTTCACCATCGAACATTGCACCATCAAAGTTTGTTTTATGGATCCATTGGGAACCATTTCTTCTGATTGTACTTTTCTTTCTTGGTTGTTACACTTAGAAACTCTTGAAGGTATGAAGAGGTAATCCTTTGCAATGCACGCAATTTAATCCAAAGGCACCGAGTTTTCCAGCCAAGCGACTTTTGTTTTGTGATTCGTAGCCTAGTTGTGATAGAAAATAGGGTTGGAGAGGGTTTACCACAGACTAGTTCCACCAATGACCTGAAAAACTCGTGATGCTTTATCCTTGTCAACACGTAAAAATTCGATTTCCTAGATAAATTTGAACTTTTTCTCAACCCCACAAGCATGCAAAATAATTTTTGGAACTTTAGAGTATAGATGATAGGTTGGATCACTTTGATAGGTTGGAACAAGGTTTCCAAAAAGATTTCTTTGCTTCTGCATTTTGAGTTGGGACATGAGTTTGTGTGGAGCCTTAGGAGGCTTGATGTAGCATCTTCTTGAATAAATTCCAATCTTTCCTTGACCAAATCATTTGTCAGTTGTAGGATAAAGCGAGATAGGGATGGACTTAATTTGTTGAGCTTTGGGGATAAACATAGATCGATGAGATGGATATTCCCACCAACATGGGTAATGGATCAAAAGGGCATCCGCTATTGCATCTAAGAGAGAAAGTAGGAGGATAACACTCTTCCATCACATGCTTGACAATTAATAGGATACCTTTCAAACAAAAAGAACCCGAGGAAGATTTAGCTTAAAAAATAGAAGCGATTTGGGAAGTATTTTTGCCTTGAGGCCAGTAGAAGATAGAACTGGTATCTTGAACCGGATGCCACACTAATAGCTTCATTAAATTGCTTACGATCTCTAAAACCCAAATCTCAGTAATTTTAGTAGGCTTTATGGACTCCCAATTTTCCTGAATCTTACGTTTGTCGCCTCTCGGACCCGGTAAATTTTTACGATTAACATTTCAATATTTTTAGGGAGGAGAAAAGGTTCGGCTGACGAAGGTTAGCGGTATGTTGTAATTATTTCTAAAAAAAAAAAAAAAGAAGAGCGTATCTTGAACCCAGCGTGTGTGTGTGTTTGTATGTTATACATCTTTACTTATTTAGGGGTTTCTGTTTGGTAGATTTTGGTTTCAAAATACTCTATATTCCCACATTAGTAAAAAATGAAAACTAAAAGATGATGCAGTAAAAATCGTGTCGCTTCTGGCTAAGCATTACATAAATAAGCAGCTCTCAACTCACTTCTTCAAAACCTTCTCTCTTATTGTTTTTGATTTTAAAAGAAAAATAAGTTAAAACAACTCATATTTGCTATTGTTTTCCTATAGAAAAACCTACGTTTCTAATACTTTATTATTATTTTAAAAAAACATTCAAAGTTTTTGTGGTTGGAAAATTACAGCAATCTAAATTATAATGGAGAGGCAAATTAAGCCATAGATACATAGTGGGCCCCTCTTGGTTACACAATAGTTGGACTCGGCTGTATCCATTACCCGGACCCGGTCCACTCTAACCATGTACTATAAATATATCGAGCAAACCTAACGGACTAGCCGACTGAGAGTGGAGTAAAGAAGTATATATTAGGTATTAAAGTTTCAAATTATAGGGTTTCAATGTCGTCGAAAGGTGCAGCAAGATTTAAGGTCCGACGGTTCGAAGTGGAGGTGGGGGCGGAGGTCGAAGGTGCAGCTTAAGTTTAAGCTCCGATTCTGATTCGAGAAGGTGCAGGTTAAAAAGTTTACCAGAAGAGTTGGTGGAAGAGATCTTGGCATGGCTTCCAGTAAAACCGATAGTTCGTTTCAAGTGCGTTAAAGTCATGGTCGGCGCATCTTTTCAGACCCCAGCACATTGCCAAACACCTTCGTTACAATCAGTCTAAAACTAAGAAACCATCCAAATCCAACTCTTCTTGTCCGGATCCTTAGCCAGAAAGTCTTGTTACAAATACCTCCTACAAATCTCATTATCGACAGGGCCAATGACACCGAGTGTTTATCTTGTCCTCCTGCAATATCATCATGATGTTGGCTCTGTTTCTGAAGAAGATGATTATGTTTCTGAAAAGAAGGACGACTACCTTTTGTGGACTACTTTCAGGGGTAGACATGATGAGTGGCTTGTTCACAGATGGACTACTACTCCCAACATGTTTGCTTGCATCAACGGCATTATTTGCATTGGCGGTCTATTCAATTGCTACCCCCCCTTTATGGCTTTGTTTTATGGAATCCGGCGATCAGAGAAGGTAAAACCGTTGCCTATCCCTTGACCAAAACTCCTGATTTTGTTTTATGGAATCCGGCGATCAGAGAATCGTTTTCCTTTTTTGCATTTGGTTATGATCAAATTTCTAATGACTACAAGGTGGTTAGAGTTGACAGATATACTATGAAATCTGCAATCACAAGCTACTACAATTCTTTTTATGTTTACTCCCTAAGGGCTGATTCCTGGACCCAAATATTGCACCCTTTTCATCATTCAAACGTTAGGGTGGATTCATCGTGCGGTGAAATATACTTTAATGGAGTTCATCATTGTAGTTTGAAGAACCCAGGGAGAGATATAATAGTCACATAATTATATCCTTTGACATGAGCCATGGGTTTCAAATAATAAGGTTTCAGGAGTTTTCAACAAGAAAAAAGAAAAAGGCTTACTGTATTCAATGATTGCCCTTGCTTGTTTTCTTTATGGTTTCACTGAATGCATTGATATATGGGTGATGCGTGTTGAATATGGGGTCGAGGATTCTTGGACCAAACAGCTTGTTGTAAATCCCCCCTGTACCAATTACATGTCCAGTACGATTTTTCGGGAATGGAGAATTCCTTCTGTTTGATGAAAATTGGGCAATGGTTTTGTATAACATTGGTTCTCAAGAAATTAGGATTCTTCAATGCACAGGCCATCCAAACACATCCCTGCCAATGGAACTTATCGATTACGTGGAGAGTCTTGTTTCATTCACAGGTGGAAATGTGTTTTAGAGTTATTTGCCTGAGCTCCTAGTTATTTATATCAAAAAAATATTGTTTCAATAACTTATGTGTGACTTAGAGAAGATGATATTGCATCTCATATGGATGGTGTGTTTGTAATTTATTTAGAGTGAGCTAAATAACATCTCAGCTATTGCTAGCTTTGTTGTCTATTTGTTCTAGTAAAATTTACAAATACTTGGTTACTTGAGGATCTGTATCACTGGGTAATGTGACAAATTAAGTTATATATATTTTGATGGAAACCATATTTATTGGAGGTAGATGACTCTATTGCTAGTTTTGTGAAATTGTTCACATTGTTGATCTTTTTACTTACAAATTTAGATGGATAGTTTTTCATGTTCTGTTATTCATCATGATGTGCTTCTTTTAGCCAAGCCACAGGTTTGTGTTCTGTTCAACCTTGTTTCCATGTGTTGTTGTTCTATTAATCCTCTTTACACTTGATCTCCTTATTATCCTTGTCTGTTGCACGCCCAAAACTCCAAATAAGAAATAACCCACTGCTTTCCTTCCTTTCCATTCTTTTCTTTCTCCTAGGAATCCTATTGCAAACACAAATAACCTTTTAGACAATGTCGTATTTTGGTATTATATTTTATACCGGCAATCCTACTCTTAGTGTGACCACATCTTCAGAAGTCGTCACCATAGCTTTGACATTGAATTATTATGTTATCTGTAGGATGTACTTATAGTTATTTCAGTTACTTCTAACCTAAGCCGATAGAGTCCTTATATGTCAATTGCCCAATGCTTTGAGTCTGACCTCTCCAAGTTCAACAACCATTCCTAAAGCTTTATTGCAAGGTTTGTAAAATGCTTCTGTGGCCTTTTTTCTTATACTAATAGTATATTTGATTTTCATGATGCTAATTTTTTTAGATTTCCCATATGATATATGGTCTCCGTTTTGCCAATGTTATTAATCAATATGAAATTCCCTGGTGATTTTCTGTTAGATCCTAATCTTATCTTTTTCCATACTCTCATCTGATCGCACTTGATGTTTGTTGATACCATGCTTATCCCCATTTTTCCACTATATATGCACCTTTGGCATGGGCCAGAATGATTAGGATCACTGTATAAAAATAATGATATTTTTATATCATAGATTGTACAAGTACTACTCTACAATTTAGGTTAGGAAGCTATAGCTGAAATAAATTCCTGGCTTAACTCACTTACAAATTCTTCTACTGTTGTTTTGAATTGTGACTATTAGGAACTTATAGTATTACTTTTTAAACCCCCATTTTGAAACTTAGTCTAAAAAAAACCTTTTCGACACCAGTTAAGAACTCCAAAAGCGGAAATATGAGATGTGTTTGTGTGGGACTTTTTAAACCACCATTATAAGATCTAAACTTGTTTGATTGCTTCATTTCACTTGTACAAAAAACAATCTGCTTCAATTCCTCATTCAATAAATTTCTTAAGTTCTAGATTTGTAAAAATAACAATTAATCTTATAAATTGCCAAGTGATATGTTTTCAGCCAAATCTAAAATCTGATAATTAGACTATAGGCATCATTCTCTCCATTGCTACATGGAGGTCAAACTTGATATGAAACAGGCAGTCAACACATAGTAGGATATATATTATTGACACTTGTTAGATATAATTTAGCTCTTCAGAATTTAAGAAGGTCAGAATTTGGATTGGTAGCAACCATCTTAGGTGTAAAACCAAGCCTATAATTATTGTATTCATCAATAGGAAGATGTCAAGCAGTGGTTAGGCACATTATTGTTGGCAGCCTCATCATGTTGCACAAATTGTGTCGGAAAACCTGCAGAATAGTTAAGTTTTAAAAGTATTTTCATGATTGGATTGAATTTTATACCAAGAAACACAACTCAATTAAATGAACAAACATCTGCCAAGCAGGGGACCCTCTGGTTTTTGAAAACACGTACTTGTAATTACTGTTGTGATGTGACAGAGGCTCAAGAATGGCCTTATGTTTCATGGAACAAACACCTGAGCCATCTTGGGGCAGTTTTCTCACCGTTGGCCTCTGCACCACTGTCTTAACATGGGACAATTAGAATTCTTGATACTAAGAGGACAGAGTTGGACAACCCCTACTGGTGAGGATGGCAAGGATAACAAGATTAGTGATGTAATTAGCCTTTAGAGCTCTTTGGAGTGAGGAAGTGAAGAAAGAGGGAGAGGCAGGTCTGAAGAGGACCGATTTCCAAAGCTTAGAGGTAATTTGTTCATCTTATGTAAATTAAATTTTTAGGTATATGGAATATGGAAAAGATCTATGCATTGTGGTAGTACAAAGATTCGAAATAATAAAAGTATTATTTTTAGTAACTTAGGATGTGACCAAAATGCTTCTCTAATAAATCGGTTGGAATGAGATGAGCTTACCTCCTTCAATTGCATGATCCATCCGGCATTTTTTTTTTGTATTCTAAGACTTGCAAGCCAGCATTGTTTTCGTTAGAGACAACAAAGAGGTAAATTTCAAGCAGCCCCACCTCCACCATAAAAGAACTCCGGCCTAGTCGATTTCTTCATGATTACATACTCCAACTGGAAGGTCATATTAAAGGCCATTCAACCACATTTGATGTGTTTGTTACATTTAGATAATGGCATTTATGAACAAATGGACAAGGTTTTTAAAGAATGTGTATTCAACTCTTATCACTTCTAACCAGGGTGTCAAATTCAACCTAAACCCACCATTCTACCCTGCCCTTTTCTTATACTAGTTATATTTGATTTGCCCCTGATTCTTGTTTTTTTAGACTTCCCCATATATGATATATGCTCTATGTTTTGCTAAGTTATTCATGGAAATGAAATTCCTTGGTAACTTTTGTTAGATCCTAATCTTATCTTTTTCCATGTACTCATTTTATTGCATTTGAATTCTTAGAAGGTCAGTTGTAATAACTCAGGCTGAAGTAACTCCATAGTCCATATACGCATATTATTGTTTTTTTCTTCGTCTTTGCCAACTCAAAGTTGGTTTTGCATTTAACTGACCAGGGTTTGTGCTGACACATCAGATGATTAGGTTTGAAACCAGAAATTAAAACAAGATGAAGTACTAAACTTGAAACTGGACAGCTTTAGTTTCTTCTGGTAGATGACAATGAGGCAATGCCGCAATGGTCTTCTCAAAGTTACTGATTTGCCCTCCACCCCATTTCATCATTCACTTCCAACCTTACTCCCTCATCTTTACAAACTTGATCATGAGTATAGTTCACTTTCTACTTGTCTCAGAGAACTTCTAAGAAGTTGTGAGAAAAGCTAGAGGTAGAACATAAATTTGATTTTGATTGTGTGATTGAGAAATTTCGAATTTGCAGAAACTTGATGCATCCAAATGATCCCATGTATCAAAAATTTATTAAAGATGTGGAAAAATGCTGGGCAAAACACGGAATGAATCCGCCTGCTATAGGAGATTGTTTATATAAATGGTACAAGCAGCATATCAAATATATCTGAGATGTTGTTCATAAACAAAATGTAAGAGCTTTTTCCAATTCTTTATATAGTAACAAGGATAGGTGAGCACACTTGTGGTTTGATTAGAGATTTAAGTTGCATCTTTTAGTTTAAATTTAGCTATCTAGGAGGTTAGAGCAGATAGAGTTTCGTAGCACATTTACATTAAAAACAAGGCGAATATGTAATTTTCTTACCTTTGTATCTCTCTCCTCTATAAACACAAAACATAATAATACAGGAATCGTCAGATGAAAATAATCTGTGACAGCTTATTATGGGATTTCAAGCTAGTAATTAACCAAGCTTAAATTCCAGGTCAAACCTCGGGCGGGTAAAGTGTCAAATTTTAAGCCCAGGTAAATAACTAAATTTCGTTGGCTTGAATTTAATTGGGGAAAGTTGTAATTTGTGTGTGTAATTTCTAATAACCCCTCTCTCTCTCTCTCTCACTTTAACAAAGAATCACTGAAAATATATGTATATTTTTTTTTTTTTTTTGAGGAAAGCATAATATAGTTGTAAGTAGTAGACCATGTAACATGAATCCACTGTGTTTCTGATAAACCCATCCAAATATGGTCCTGCAGTCAAAGCCGTTAGCCTCATGGATATGGTTTGAGAATGGATTTACCTTGGCTTTTGAACTAGGAACCAAATTTAGCCTAGAAGAAAAAGTCTTATCTATATTGTTTAAGTTAGGCTTAGAGTTTAACTATCACTTAGAGTCCATTTGGTTGGGGATAGAAAAGTCGGAGATAAAAAAATGAGGGAGATGGAAAAGTTGGAAGAATAAAAGATTTATATCTATCCATTTGTGTTGGTTGGAGGGTGGGAAGAGTGGAGGATAGAAAACGGTTGTTTAAATTTATTCTTATACCACTTATTACATATTTTTTTTTATATAAAAATATTTTATAGGAAAAAAATTATATTTTTAATAAAATAAGCAACTCTAAGCAAGGAGCAAAAGAAAAAGAAAAAAGATTTAATGTGAGGAGAAAGAATCACAGAAAGAAAGAGTTTGAGAAGTTGCAATAAACCTAAAAAAAAAAAAAAAAAAAAGTTAAGAGGTTTAACTAGGGCTGTCCAGTTAATCGCAAGACCTAGCCCACCATACGTCCAAACTCAACACATCGCCGATCGAATTGGCTTCTCAGTAGGTGATGGATTGCTTCCTCCCGAACCCGACCTAGGCAGATTTGAGGCGTCAGTTCTCGT
Source organism: Notholithocarpus densiflorus (assembly GCA_030021035.2). NCBI lineage: Eukaryota > Viridiplantae > Streptophyta > Magnoliopsida > Fagales > Fagaceae > Notholithocarpus > Notholithocarpus densiflorus. Next base: position 36,264 of record JARYZH020000485.1, on the reverse strand, counting down.
GCCCCAAAGAATCGAAACCAACCCCTGAATGTCGGCATTATTTGATAAATTGATTTTGAGATGTTTTTGACTAGATCTTGAAAGCTAGATTTGGCGAGATTTACATGCCGGATCTAGTTGAGATCTTGGCTAGTTCCAACAAAATCTTGCTAGATCTGGTGAGATCTTGGCTAAGTCGACTAGATTCACTAGATCTAATTGATATCTTGCCAAATAGCCTAGATCCTCGTCCGGATACGGCGAGATCTTAAAGTTTTGGCCGATTTCATCGTTTCTCGGCCCGACTTTTCTCTATTTTTTAGATCTCTTGACTACGGCCAGGTCGTAGCCGTTCATTGATGTTCCAACTCGTCAGGCGATCATCCTCTTGATACCAGCTGGGTTGAGGATTCGTCCCCGTCTGGTCGGGTGAGATCACGAGCCTAAGCGAAACCCGATCGACTCGACCCGACCTATCGGACGGGACTAAGTTTAACATTACGAAAGAGCCTAGAGTTTGACGTGCAAGAAAGAAAAGAAAAAAAAAAACACTTTAACATGAATAGTAATTTTCATTCAATCACTTTACTCCTTCTCATTTCTCTCCATTTTTTGGGAGAGGGCCCCCTATTTTCTCCGCTTCCCTCCTGAAAAAATCATAAACCAAACACCCTCCACCAAAATCTCTCATATTTTCTCTACCATTTTCCATGCTCCTTATTTTGCCAAACAAATGTAGCTTTAAGTAGTAACCGCAGTCTAGATGTGCTTGCATGAAGCCCACAGTTTCAAATTCACTTTATTTTTTTGGTGGAAATAAATTAATGAATTATATATTGTTGAGAATATTACACAAAGTAAGGAAGAATAAAGTAGATACAAAGACAAACATAAAAAAATAATAATAAAAAAAAAAAAAAAAAACTTGGAGGCACAAAATTGTTATCCTTAGATATCTTGCCTAGCTCATTTGTAGTTAAAGAGTTATCACAAATTTGTCCCTTGGATACAACTAAGTTGTTAGGTTTTACAAATATCAATTTTGGAGAATACCCATAGGATTTATTATGTTTCTTTGAAACTAACTTTTGGAGAAAAAATTAATTTCAAGTGAACCTGAGCCACTATTTATACTCGAGAGGGTTATATTCAGTAAAGTCTGTATGGAGAGTTAAAATGTTTTATAAATATTCCATGAGGCTTGAAAGCCATTTTGAATGTTCGAAACTGATAATCAAAATTTTGCGAAGTCGGTTTTCATGGTCTCGTCGATCAAGAAAGAATCGAGCATCGATTGAAGGCTCTTTTTGATCAATCGAATAAGGAATCGATCGGTCGAGTTGAGTAGCTCCACCATATCAAATTTTCTTGATCCTTGATTGATTGAAATTGCTGAATTTCAGAATTTCACTTGGAAAAATTCAGAACTTGCATTTTCCATTTTATCATCTTTGCAAACAATATTCTCCAAACTCAAGTATCATTATTACAACCTATTCATGTTTATGCTTATATATACAACATATATCTAATTCTTAAAATTGTATTTTTGAAAATATGTTTCTTGTTTCCATATTATCAGATAAGATAGTGAAGAAAATGACAATAATTATTACAAACTAGAGAAAGCTTGATTCAATTATTGATTATTAATTTTGTTTTAAAACTTACTAATTGATACAATGTGACTTGTTGAATGGATTATGAGTATTTCGGGGAGCTTTACATGTCAATTTTTTTCTCTTGAATATTTGGATTTATCTAAGATGTTTCATGATTTTGTAAAAATTAAATTACGATGCAATATTAAACAATGTGATTGTGTTTTTTTATAAAACCTGCAAAACATGATCCTTAAGTATTTTCTCCTTGTAGTGATTGTATGTTGTGTCTTATGAATAATCCCTTATAGGAGCTTTTGATACACGGCGATTATATGCTATAGCATTCCTTTTTTTTTTTTTTTTTTTAGAATGTGCAGCATTCCTGATTTTTCATTTGTTGAGTAGTGAGGAATAATATAAGAGCCCCATATTGCAAATACAATAGGAAATTTATTCAACCTAACTGGAACACATGGCAATGGCATCATTATGACCTTTATATGTTTTCTATTAAATATATGATAATTTTATCAATTACATGATATAGTGAAAATTTTCTTAAAACACATGATTTCTTGATTACTATGGCTATTTAAAATGCATATAAAGTGGCACCACAAACATAATGAAATTTATATTATATTGCTTAATTTTGTTTTGTGTATTAGCCATCGTTGTACAGTGTGCTGGGGTTTCAGAATAAAAATGGAGAATCTCTGACTGGTCCAAAGACGTAAAACTTGAAATACAAAACCTCTAGTTTCTCTTGTTTTAAATTTTGTTGTTTTGAGTTTTGTATTAATATTACTCAACAATATTGTATTAACTAATTTATATTGTCTCATATTCAAGTTTTAAAAGTTATTGATTCTAAAAAAAAAAAAAGTTTTAAAGTTATTTATACTACTATTTAAGAAGCTTCTATTTGGGATCCTTAATTTTGATGCAAAATCTGTAATTTATAATTTACAAACTTGAATAATAGGGTTATATGTAAAATTGTTAATTAAAAACTCTAAATTTTTAGTTAATTTTAAAGAAGTGGTTTACAAACTAATTGGTCCTAAATTTTGGTTCCAACTCTAATGCTCTAAAGTAAGTCACAGTGCACAAATTTTTTTCTGAAACTTTTGGCATAAACAGCTGCGTTGAAACTCGTAGTGGTGGAAATAAAATAAACGGATCCATGTGGGTCCATAGTTTTACCATTCCACGAGTCATAATGTAACAAAATTGTGGCATAATTGTGGAAAAGTTTGTGATACTAGACTTACTCAATACTCCTGCCATCTTATGGTTAAGCAATTTACCAACTATTTGTTCATGTAAGGCTCCGTTTGGGAGTTCATAAGGAAATGAAATGAAATGGAATGAAAATGTATTTAAGTAAGAGAAATGAATGGGAAAGAATGGAATGGAATTAAATGCTTAATTGGATGTTTTAAAATAAATGAATGGAAATGTAAATGTCTTTGTTTGGGAAACGATATGGAGAATGAAATAGAATCGTTTTATGACAATATTACTATTAGACTCCTATTTTAAAATAAATGGTTGAATATATAGAGTATTTTGGGAGTTTTAGTAAAAAATAAATTTAAATGCAGTCAATTTTATATCATTCACCATAATTTACGGAGGAATAAAAGTGAGGTTTTAAAGAGAATAGAGAGGAATGAGTATTAAAGCCTATGATAGTTCATCGCATAAATTACTTGAAATAAGAAAATGAGCTTTTCATTAAATACAGTGGCTAAATAAGAGAATGAAAGAATATTAAAATTGTGCTGGGTGCATTCCGTTCCCTCCTCCCAAACGGGCCTAAAGGCTGTTTGGATGTTTAAAAAAGGAGGGGTAGAGTAGGGAAGGAGAATAATTCGATTCACGCTTTGTTTGGAAGTTTTTGCAAAGAATGAGGGAAAGATTTGGAAGGGTTTCAACTCTTATCTAATTCCTCATTTTTAATTCCCAAATTGGAGAGATTTGGAAGGAGAGTAAAGTGAATAAATTATTGACTAAATAGATTCTTTAATTTACCCTTTTAAATTAACAAAATTATGGCCCGATTATATAAATAATATTAGTTTGTTTCTGAAAATTTAAGGTGAATAAAAAAATACGTGGCGATTTGGTTGAGTCTCAGCTACATTACCAATTTCTTACATTTGGATAATTTCTCGTGAGCCTTTATATATTACAATTTGAGCTCGAAAGTGAGCGAATCAAAAGCAAGTTTTAGATAACTTCGCGAGAAATTCCTCCTCGGAGAATCTGCTTTGTGATCGCCACCAGCGTGGTTTCGCGGTGTCATCCTGTCAACGACGGTCCCGACGGCTCAGCTTCATTCTTGGATTAGTCCATTTCGATGTTCTTTATTGATTCGATGAGTACCGCGCGTTCTAAAACAAGCTCGCCCTCGCTTAGTAGTGGCTCAGTCTCTCTTTCTCTCTGTTCATGCATATATATATGTATGATTGATTGATTATCGGTTTGATTTTGTTTGGTCAAGGTGAATCGGTGGTCTTGAGATGTAGGATTTGGAGTTTTGCGGTTGAAGGTGGGCTGCGCCATAAGTGTTTGGGAGTGAAGCGTAGAATTGTTTGTTTCTCGGGAAGTTAAGGGAAATTGGAGGAGGTTCTTGATTTTTATTATAATTTTTTTGGTAATAAAAATTATAATAACTAATAGTAGTTTTATACTTTTATTAGTGGTATTTTTTTTTGAAGGATTATTGATGGTATTTGATGGAATGAGAATGTTGATTAAATAATTATTTAATCCTAACAAATTAATCATAGTGTGTTGTATGTCTATTTTCAAATAGGGGTAAATTTGTCCCAATTAAATTGTTTCACTCTATTTATACTCATTTACAAAACTTACATGTGGTGTAGTGTTTTCTTTTGCAACATTAGATGTTTTATTTTATTTTATTTTATTTTATTTATTTTTATTTACTGTCTGAATAATACCATTATTAGACTACTTTAAAAATATTTTTTAAAACACACATCTTTTTTTCCTAAAAGTGCTTTTATATTATCTCATCTCACACAAAGATAAATTTACACACTTTTGAAGCATCTTTTCTAAAAATCAGCATACACTATCTCTATTTAAAAATCTCACACAGTCTCTTTCGGTTTCTTTGTAGTATGCTCAGACTTTTATGTGCCTTAATTTGCTTTTTGGTTTCTTTTCAATTAATTGGAAATTTGTATTTAGGTTTTCAAAGTTTGTACCTTAATGGATTGGTAATTTAACTAATGTGCAAATATTGTTACATACAATATTCTAGGTGAAATCTGATTTAGTATTTTTGTTAAACATGGATAAGAATGGATTTTTAAAGTGAAAATTCTAGGTCAGTATAAGCAATTGATTTAATTTAATAAAAGTTTTTGCTAAAGATTAATGTTAACTAGACCTAATAATAGAAAATAGAGGAAAAGATCCGGGCTCTCAATTCTGTTCGATGGGGATGAATGTAAGTATGACTAAATAGAGTTCGACAGTAGGAATCTTTATTATGGTTACTGAAGATGCCAACAAGGATCACCCTCTACTTTTCCATAAAGAATAATAAAAATAACAAGATAGATTTTAGTAGGAAGAATCAACAAGGTGTTCGGCAAAAGCAATCTCTTCACTTTTTTTTTTTTTTTTGAGAATAGAATCTCTATTCACTTTAGAATTAAAAAGGAAAAATTTTTAAAAGCTTGGTTCATTTGAGTCAGCTTATTAATCTCTTTGAAGTGAAAACTTTTTATTAAATGTCTTGCAATGAAAATAAAAATTAGTTGAAATAGAATAGTAAGTAATGAATAGATACTTAGAAAAATATAATGAAACATAAATATTATGAATAAGTAAATAATAAATAAGTTGAAACTTTTAAGTACAGAGTGAAAGCCACCTAATCACCTTAAAATGAGCAAAAACCCAATGTCAGCTATTAAGCAGAAACCCACAAAACAAAACAAGAAACTAAAACCCATTTATGTAATGACAAAAAGAAAAAGAAAAGAAAAAGAAAAGAGAGAGATAAGGAAAGTAAAAACACCCACCACCAAAACCCTCACTAACCTCCCTCAACAACTCTCACCCCAAACCAACACACACATTTCAGAAGAAGAAAAAAAATCGCGAGAAACTAAGGACAGCAATGGACTCCACTTTCACAGGACCTGAACGTGTCATCACCAAGGAACCTGGAGGCTCAGCGAGCCATCCCTGGTGAAGCCCATTTCCACTGGATGGGGCTCGAGCCAGCCGAGCTCTGAAAGGATTCAGCAAGTCTCACTTCTGGGAAATGGGTCCCTCTGGGAATTGTTCCCTCTTTTTCACCCACTGCTCCTGGGAGTTGGGCTCTTTTGCTCTTCAGACTGTCTTGCTCCAGACCAGAAACTGCTAACTGGTAGCATATGGGTGGTGATTGTTGGAAACGTCTTGTTTTATTTTCTTGCCCTGTGCTTTTGTTTGGTAGCTGGGAATATCTGGGGAATAGAGCTATTAATTCAAGTCTTGAGTTTTAAAATTTTAGTGGGTTTTTTTTTTAGAGGTTAAATTTAAGAAAGAATTTAGTCAATAGACATGGAAGTAGAAAGCTTTTACTATTGTTTGCTACTGTGTTTTGACTTTTTTCAGTAACCAAACGGATTTTAAAAATATACAGCCAAACTCTCTTTCTCACTCCCGCCTTACTTGGAGTTTGTGGTTAGTGGCTGAAAATGCAGGCAAAGAAAGAGGATTAAGGTTCTCTAATTTTGGGTTAACTTGGCTTGGATTGATTCATAAATTGAAATAGTGTAGTTGAAATAGAATATTAAGATGAATAAGTGGAAATAAGATGAGATTTGAAAAAATGAGGAAAGATTTTTGAAGGTAGATGTAGTCCATATTGATGAGATGATGAGGAGAGAGGCAGCTTGAGATAGTTTTGGTAATGTGCAGAGTAAAATGGTTAATGCATAAATAAGGAAGAATTAGGTTGATTCAAGTTGAGGAATGAAAAAGGTAGAAAAACCTAAAGAATTAGGTGAAAGTAGTAAAAGAAGGACATATCAATTAAGTAGGCGATATAGAATATGGCTGGATGTGATAGAATGGCAAAAAAGAATACATGTGGTCAATCCCAATTATTCTATGGAGGACTAATAGCTGACCACAGTTTTAGGATTAAGGCTTGGTTGTTGTCGTTGTTGGCTACAGATTAATCTTTTAAGGAAAATTAAGAACAGCATAGAACATAATATCCATAGTTTTTTTTGAATAAGGCTTATGGTTGATTGAGTTGGTAATATAAGATGTCACTTTGTGCAACTTTTGATAATCATACCCCACCCCGTAATAACATGTTTTAACTTTTAGTTCTTTAGGTACGCACTGCAGTCTGATCAATCTTAAAAGTTAAGGTTTGGCATTCTTTGTCCTTTGGATATTAGTTTAAGAAAATGCTGCTTAGCTTAAGGTTGAAAAAAACGCTGTAAGCAACTTGAAATATCTAACCCTATCAATATTACTTGTGTTCTTACTAAAGCTTGAAAAAAATTTCACTGATTTGAGTTAATTTCAACATAATAAATTTTGTTAGCCACACAAATGTTGATGTTTGAATTGTATTTAAAAATTAAAACAATTGAGTTATTTCACAATCTCTTCTCAACCTATTCCACTTCCATAAATTCATTTTAATTCCCTCATAATTACTTATGCTTGCTTGGGCATGTTTATTTGCACCAGATTAGAAACTTTTCAACAAGTGACCTCCACTTCATGATGCTTGGGCATGTTTGTTAGCCACACAAATGTTGATGTTTGAAAATTTGAATTTTGATGTCCTTGTTCTTGAGTATCTCTCCTTATAAGTAGGGATACTTCATGGGGTTAGAAATTAGTGGAACTTGTCTAATTTGTTGAGGATTTATAGTTGATTCCAAAAAATTTGGGACTAATGCTTTGTTATTGTTGGAACTTGACAGCCAAAAAAAAATCCTTATAACATTTTTGTTAACAGTATCTCATTGTACCTAAAATTTCTAAATCTCTGACGTACTAATTGGTATCTTAAATAATAATATTTGTGTGTACAGGTGGCTTGGATTAGTGGGCAGTTCCATCCAAAGAAATTAATTTCTTCTATTAAAGCTGGTACTAATGTGGTGGTGAGTGGGAACTTCCTGGATTCAAGGATGTGGCCAAAACATTTGTGGACAAATCCCTCTATTCATTGGGATTAAATACGCTTGCTCTGAGTTCCTCCTCATCCATAATGTTAAGCACAGAAGGACATGGTGAGAGAAAGGGCCTTGGCTCAGTGAATTAACCTTCAGAAGGCATGCACTGCAGCCATATTTCTATAAATATTCCTTATATTCTATAAACAATCATACAGAACACCAAGTTTTCTCCTTCAAAATAATTTTTCTAGGTAGCTGTATTTTCTGTTTGCAGATTGTTGGGTTAGCTGCACATTTTTCCTTTCTCTTGGCTAGATTCTCGTGCCTCTACCTTGTAACTGAAGCTTCTTCATACAAATGGGTTTCCCTGATAAAGGGATAGATATATAGACTATAAGTGGTGGTATGCTGGACATGCTTTGGTCTTTGTACATACATATGCTTTATATATGTAAAAACTGATAATCTGTACAGTAAACATACATTAATATCTCAACATACAAAGTTTCTTCGAATTACCTAAACAAATATCAATGTTTTTATAAACAAACTATTGAACCTATCACAGTACATGCAAATATTCTGCTGATGAAGCTAAATTATAGAACTTTACCAATATTTTGTTATTTTATAAGAAAAGAAAACAATGACCAAGCGTAATCTTTTCTTTCTTTCTACTTTCTTCCTTCTTCTTCTTCTTCTTACATTCTTCTTCACTTTTTTTTTTTTTTTTTAATTCTTCTGTAGTTCTAGATATGGTGGATAGTAAATGACCCAATATTTCTCAATCTTTAATGTACGGTAGCTTCCTCAATCATGATATTACTTTGGAGGCTGCATGGCCTGGGTTGTTCATTGACCAGGGCAATATTCAGGATGCCAGATCCATATCATTAGATCTTTCATCACTTGTTTCTGAATCTGGATTCTGCGATACACTTTGGTTTACAAAAATAGTGGACATCCTCAGGCGCTTAATGCCAACAATGGTGAGGCACCGCTTATATGTGCCTGGCTTATGTGCAAAGGCTGCATTTTCTTATGAGAAGGGCCAGGACTTTTGGAGACAAAAGGAGAAAGAAGAAGATGTCATGGTGAAGACAGACAGGGGCTTGTTTTGGAGACCTTCATATGATGTGCGTCTCAATGAACCACATTCAGCTATATCTGGAATTATTGGTAATTTTCTGCTCAAATATGTTTCTTTTTCTTCGTCTATTTTTTTTAGTAATTCTTTTATAAATTCTCTTTTTTCCTCCCTAAAGAATTTTTCTCAGATTGTTGATAAATATTACAAATGAGAAAGAAAAACCAAGTGTGCGTTTGGGTTTTGCTTAATTTTTTTTTTGCTTTTTGCTTTTTGCTTTTTGTCACAGTTTTTTTACAAATAATCTAACTTTTAGCCTTTTGGAAATGAACTAGCTTTTAGCTTTTTGTAACATATTTAACATAAAATTTACCAAAAACTATATCTTTGATATAAACACAGTGCAAATAAGCTACCGGAAATAAGCAAAATCCAAATGCACTCCAAGTGTGATTGCTAATAGAATTGTCAAAAACAGGGGATAAACTGCCCCATTCTATGACACGGTGAAAACTGTAGGAACTTTTATTCCCATTTTAACCATGTAGATAAGTGTGTGTATGTTTTGCTCAATATACAATGTATTTACTTCATGTAAATGAAAATACATACTTGTCATTCTTAGCTATTAAGGAAGGTTTACCTTAGTTGCTTATATCTATATTACTTCCTACTAAAATAGAATCTCTGGACTATAAAGTGACCTCTTTTCTGACCCCCCCTCCCAACCAAAAAATAAGAAACCAAAGAAAACATTCTGAACGTATTTTCAATATATGTATGTTTGTGTTGTGTGTGTGTGTGTAATTCAATTGGCTGCTTTAGTTTTCCCATTAGAATTATATCGTAACCATTATCAAGTGGCCTCGATCCCCTCCACATGCAGAGAGCACCTTTCAATGGTTTTGAAGTGTTTCTTGACATGATAAGCTACTGTCAGGAACACTCTCTTAGAAAACAAACACAAGTAACAACTTCTCTACCAATCAAACAATTTCTAAATACTGCCATACTGGAGAGCAATCCATATAATTCATCTTAATTAATATCTTTTGGCTTAACCATTTCCCAGCATAGCCAAGTACACCCTCTTTTTCACCCTGATTTGGTGCAAAAAATGTGGAGTTTCATGCTTTTGTTGGAGGATTAGATCCTGTAATTGTACTATCTTGGATTTTATGCGTTGGTCTAGCTTAATCCCCGATAGCTCAAATCACAGAAACCATTGCACCATTGCTGAAAATGTATAGCATTAAGCAATTGATTAAAAAAAAATTGCACCTTTGTAAATTTCCTCAAATTGCACCATTATCCATTAATTCTTGCCCCTAACTGTAGTCAATATCCTCAAACAGGGACTTAGTAAATACTTAGTGATTGGAACAATCATGGCCCCACAATATAGCTAAAAATTGTAATGAAACATATGATACTAAGCATGGTGCAGGAGATGACAGTATAAATTACTTGATAAAGTGCAACACAATTGCTTGTGATATTTACTTGTGGTGCATAGGTCACTGTTTTCTTTTCTCTTATCCTGTTATTGGAGAACATTTTGATGTAATCTTTTACTTGTTTTCTATCTTATTATTAACCATACAACTTAGGTGGCACATGTGCGGCCTGGTTTGGGGGCAGTGAGAGCTTGGTGGCTGCTGCATCAAGGGAAGATGAGGAAATTTCTTTGAATGCTAAGAAGAGAAGTCCATTGAGTGCTGACTTATTTGGTTCAGTATGCTATACTTTCCAGCATGGCAATTTCAGAAAGCCGTACGGAGACCTGACCAGGGTAGATGCTCGCTTGGATATTTGTTCAGCTTCAGCTTTTGCCAGAAGGGTGCTCAATGGTTTGAAGAGGTCTTCTGTTAATAGTGCAGAAAGTCCAGTGTCTTCTCCAAGGCTTAATTTGATCTTTCAACAGCAGGTATACCATACATTGTAGCCCTCTCTCTCAATCAAAAAAAAAAAAAAAAATGATAGAATAATCCCAAAACCCACATTTTCCCACCCTAATGGGTCAGACACAAGACCTCATCTACCTTTTGAAAGGGTATAAGCATCATTATGCTGAAACGGACCTCAATCTTTTGTGTTTTAATAGGACCAATTTGAGATGCAAAATGCAGCTAATTAGGCTTGTACCCCTATTGGATGACGTGGACTGCCAGGAAAATATGTTATATGAACTTCTAAAAATTCTTCTTCTTTTATTTATTATTATTTTTTTTTCTCGCATAGTTTTTAAAAATGAAAGGAGGTAAAAGTGGTGGTGCTACTTTAGCAGATTACTACCAATGCATAATTCATAAAAAAATGTTGAAGCTGAATCTACTAATTCTCTATAAGTAGCTCAGTTTATTAAATTTTGGCTGAATATATTGAAGTCAATAAGAAAACTCTAATGATCTACCTTGTGAACTTGTTCTTGCAGATTGCAGGGCCCATTGTCTTTCGAGTCGATTCTAGGGTTTTGCTGGATTCTTCGTCTGGGAGACGTGGCCCGCATGTAGAGGATTTCATATATAGCTTAAGTTACTCCTTAAGGCTTCTACAATCTGGGAAAGTTGTTGCTTGGTATTCTCCAAAAAGAAAAGAGGGGATGATTGAGTTGCGTGTATTTGAGTTTTAACATTTTTTTTTTCCTTATTTGGCTCACACTGTTTTGCCTGAGGCACTAACATTCTCATCTAAAAAACATTGGCTGCAAAATTCACAAGAAGCTATTCTTCCATCCGTTTCATATTGGAATCAAGTCTATTCCGTGGTTGATTGCGTGTTTGAGAGAGAGAGAGAGAGAGAGAGAGAGCCTCTCATGGAGTATCACTTGAATGTCGGCCAGGCCAATGGTCTGGAAGTCGAGGATTAATGGACAAATTTTAGTTTGTTATTTGATTCTCCTAGGTGTTTTATATGAACCTGAAATTGGTGTCATTGCTTATGAATATGGCCTCCATGAAGTATTGAAGTTCACTCGTACTTGCAAGGTTTTGATGAAATGGGCTGTGGATGCAAAGTTGCTCATTTACGGTGAACTAAACGAAGAGTATGAGCTATAGAACATACAGGAAAATTATATTATATCCAAGTATCCAAAATAACTTAGTGGAAAATTAGGGAGAATGGATGAGAGAAAACAATTAAAAATATTATATTTCATCTTGGCCTTTTGAAGGAAATGAGGTATTGTTTTAAGTTATTGGTAAATTAAATGAGGCACACTTCAACTTTTTGATGAAATGAGCCGTGCATGCAAGAAGATGCTCCCTAAATAATAATTTGATGTGAAATGACTTTAGATTTTCAATGCACTCCAAATTTATGTTATGTCAAGTATCATCCCAATTATATTCTAATAATATAAGCTAGCGTCATTTTTTATACTTGGACAACACACAAGGTCCCATACTTCCATTTTTTATGTGTCGTAACTCATACTTTATTGAATCAATTGGGGAAGAATGATGACGTGTATTTAGAAGCTCAACTCTACAAGCTTTCATGAAACTCTCTCTCTCACATAAGTGGACAAAAATCCGTTAATAAGTAGGGACACAATTGTTGACTATGGTAACCTATTATGTTGGTGTACAATATAAGTAGTACCAATGATGGATTTATCTTAAAGTTGTGTCCATAGACATAACTTGTCATTTTAATAAATTGTGAATTTATGTTCCTAACATATTTGTTTAAAAGGGTAAAATTTAAATACAATTGTTTATGTGTTGTAAGATTTCTCAATTAAATTCACTCATGTGGTTTTAAGAGTCTTGTAATTCAATCGGTTGAAATCTATTGTGTGTTTATAACATTCAAGGTTCAAATTCTCCCTCCCCGTTGTAACTATCAAAATTTATCCAAAATAAATAAAAACCAACCTTGTGGTTGGGTAATGTACAACACCTAAAGAACTTTATCAATCACAATCTACTGTGTCCCTCATTTTTATTTCTTATACGGTAAAGTTAGGATCATTATAAAAATTCAGAATAATTCTTTTAACACCTCCTAATTTTCCCATACCACCTTACACATGGGCTATTAAAAAACATTTTAAATTGCAGACTGAGGTTTGAACTAGGTATGAGGTGGTAGGCAAATTGAGGATGTTGTGAAATTGTTTTAAGTTGTCACCCTAGCTTCATTGTTTCTCTTTCTTATAAAATAACAAAATATTTTAAAGGAAAAAATAATCAATTAACACATGTACATTATTATATAGAATAGAATTTCAAATAAATATTAAATAGTTGAATGAATATATTCTCGAACATAACGATTAATATTCGAAATGGAATCTAATTAGATTAGAATCTTATTCTACACATTTTAATCTTACTTATTTATTCTAATTCTAGATAGATTTTAAGATAGATTCTAATTTGAAATAATTTTAATTCTAAATAGTTAGATCAATTAGAAATTAATAGAATAATAGAATAATATAATAAGAAATTTATATTAATAAATTTCTTTTTTTTAGTCATTTTTAGTTATATTAAAGAGGGTCCGCCTTAAGGAAATTAAAAAAGTAAAGGCTACGAATATATATATTGAAAAACGAGGATATTAATAGCTTTTCGAGCACCTAACTATTTTATCGGGTATATGTAGTTGTTTCATTTTACACACGCATAGTTATTATTTATTATATGGAGGAATTTCTTGGAGGTGACCTTAAAATGTTGTTTAGAGGTTTTGAATGACCTCTGGATATCATGAGATTTTAAAAATCATTAAGTCAATCCCTTGGAATTAACACATGTATATTATAATTGATTGAGTTTAAAGTTAAATATTCTTAGTCTGTCATTAATTATTCTGCTACCTTGCTTTTAACTCAAAGCTTACCCCTATTTTTTCTTCTTTTCATATCTTTAGAAATTAAGGATCGATTATCCAAACTGCCTACAACTACCCATCTATCTCACCATTATAAATCATTCTCCTGTGAACAGCTAGAAGATATCCTATAACTACAAAATGAGGCCTCTCTTCTCTTCCTATTCCCTCCCTCTTTTACTCTTGTTTATCTCCAACTTCCATGCCATACACGCCAACAACCTCATCCATGAAACTTGCAAGAAATGCTCGCAGAAAGATCCAAACCTAAGCTACAACTTCTGTGTAAACTCTCTCCAAGCAGCCCCAAAAAGCCAGAGTGTTGATGATCTTCGTGAACTTGGTAAGATATCCATCAAATTAATCAAACAGAACGTTACAAACACAAGGAACCACATCAAGAAGCTCCTAGGGAACAAAAACTCAGACTCTTTCATTGAGTCCTGCTTGAGTGACTGCTTTGATCTTTATTCCGATGCTGTACCCACTCTTAGTCAAGCCCTGAAAGACTACAAGGCTAAGCGCTATGACGATGCTAACATTGAAGTGAGTTCAGTCTTAGATGCCTCTACAACATGTGAAGATGGATTCGAGGAAAAGAAAGGTGTGGTTTCGCCATTGACAAAGAGAAACAACAACACGTTTCAGTTGTCTGCTATAGCGCTTTCCATAGTTAATATGTTAAATTGATTCACGCACGTTGGTGCTTGTCTTTATTCAATGTTTTGTACCAGTTTGGTTTCTTATTTGTATTTTAACTTATTGCAGTTTTTTATTTTTTATTTTTTTTTTAAGTGTTTAATGATTGTTGGGGCTCAAAATTATTGTTCTTATTAGACGGCAGATATTGTCTTCATATTGATTGTAAGTTTCTTTCATTAGAGACAAACAGATGGAGTCGAACAAAAATGATTAATCAGTTTAATATGTATGTGTGTATATATATATAATGTCGTGTTTTGAAGCTAACTTCAAGAAAGAGTAGCTTCTAATTAATCTTAACCGTAAATTATTATATACTTTTTTTTCAATACTAAACCTTAGATTATTATAAAAGCTTCTAGATTTCGTTTTTTTATTTTTTATTTTTTTCTGTAACGGGACGTCGGGACTCGGGACCTAATAATATTATTTTTGATTAATTTGATATAAATATATAATATTTATTTAATGATTTAATTTTAAATTTTAATATAAATTTTATTTTAAAGCATAAAGTGAATTTATTTAAAATGAAGAAGATGCTTTGACTCAAGATGTAATGTTTTTGTCTTATTTTTAGTGAAGTTGCTATCTTTTTATCAAAAAAATATGAAGAAGATGCTATTCATACCTAACGATTGCTCATTATCAAAAATAATAAGAATGCGTAATCTTTCGTAGCAAGATTCCTGCTATATAACGTATTATGCTCTGCTTAAAAACTTATATATTATATTTTTTTTCAAGGCTCTAACATATCAAAAAATACGTAAGAATGCTGTAATCTTTTTAGCTTAAGATTCTCGCTTATATAACGTGATTATGTTGTTTAAAAAACTTTATATATTATATTTTTGTTTGTGTGTTCTAATAAGTATTACTGTTTTCTCAAAAAAAGAAAAAAAAAAAAGAAAAAAAAAGATTGCTCATTATCATAGTGGATCTTCTAGTTCTATAAGTCTTATATTTTCTTTACTAGTAATCGTGATATGGTTTATTTTATTGCACCTTTTTGTTTCAACTAATCAAGCTTTACATTACTGTCATTACTGCATCTTCTAATTACAACTAAGCATTGCTGATATTATTGTAGATGTGATGTTATTTAAGAGTGGAAGCTTTATAAAGGTAGCAAAGAATATTTTACTTTTCCCGTTACTGTTACGGGTATAGTTTGTTTTGTACATGTTAGTGTAAATCATCCGTATCAATTTTATGTATTAAATATGGACATGCTTAAAAAAATTATTGACATTATATATATGGAGTATACACTTAACGAGTGTGAAAGAAGATTTTCCCTTTACTTTTTCATGTTTCATTTTCATGACCGATGACCGAAGCACATGTGAAAGTTGGACTTTAGCTAAGGCGGCGCTAAATAAATTTCTTTACCAAACACGATAAAGACGACTAGACGAGAACACATTCAATCTCATTAGAAAGACAAAATCTTTGCACATCTATTGATTATGATGCTTTTTGAAACATCTCTACTGAAGCATATGTCATAATAAGTTAATAACTGTAAGAATTTTCTGTACTGGAAGCAGGGTTTGGAAAAGACTTTCATTTTGAACATGGCATATTCTATATCTCTCCATCACTCCTGACACGATTGATGGTTGTACTGTGCTTTTGTTTAAACTTCAAATCCAATTAGTAGGATTAACAGCTTTGATTCAGACTAAGAGATTGACATTTGCACTGTGATTTTGTTATTATCCAATTAGTAGGACCAGACTAATCAGTGTTTTACAATAATTTAGGACAAAATTATGGGACTTGACGTAAAGATTTTAAATATTCTTGGTTTGTTTTGTCAAAAGAATTTTATATATATACATATATATATATATATATATATTTGTTGAGTAGTGCTATGGTATTACAAGTTTACTATTCATTTATGAGATAGTTAAAGTACACTAACTACATTCATTGCTACACTAAAATTTGTTACACTTTTTTAATAGCATTTTTCATAATTGTTTGTGATTATTTTTGAAGTAAATTATTTGAACCTATAACAATTAAGTATGGCTTATGATGATTATTCTTTCCATCTGATCAAGATATTAATAGAGTTTTCTTTTTATTGAATACTGAATTTGATTGCATGTCACTTATTTAATCACAAAAACTTTTTCAATTAAAAAACAAAAACCCACGAAAATGGTTTTTTTTGGAGAAAATCATAATTGCAATATTTCCCAAGACTTTTATGGTGAACCATAAGCTAAGCACTTACAGAACAAATTAAAATAGCACTATATATATATATATATATATATACTATTATTTAAGGGGCTTCTTCAGTTTGAACTGGACATTTTTTTTTATTCCAAAATACCCCTACAGTCTACGTTTAAGTAGGGGAAAAGCTTGAAGATAATATTGTAAAAATATATCTCTAACTCTCATTTAAAACATATCTTACAAAATAAGATCACTCTTCTACTAACTCACTTCTTCAAAGCAACTATACATTTACTTTATATATATATATATATATATATATTTATATATATAAACAAAACAAAACAAAACAAGTTAAACAAAAAAACGTTTATCTTCCTACGAAAAAAAAATTTTCAAAAAAATTGAACTCACGCGCATGCTATGCTCAGATGCTAGTATATACCGGTGAAATAACTTTTATTTTATTTTTCTTTAAAAAAAGACACAATAATAAACAAGCAATATTTGGAAGAGACAATTCCGCCAACATAATGATTTTTATGCTCCTAAATTGAAGTAAAATGCAAAAGGACGTGTACGCTAACACATGCCATGAAATTGGGTGGAAAGTCTAATCGTTAAGGGATTGCCTAAGAAGTAAGAACAGCACCATGTAATTAATTATTAGATTCAAGATGTAACAGTGAGCGAATGCTCTAGAATTTATTACAATAAGTTAGAACCATATCCATGATACCTCATGAAAAGTGAGATCATTAACATTAATTAGTTTCTTTCTCTCAAAAAACAGGAAAAAAAAAACATTAATTTATATAGTTTCATTCCTTTTTCTTCAATTATTATTTATGTGATATCTTGGATTATGTATGTGTATGTATGTTGAGTTCCAAATTTGATGATTCTTAGATAAATTCGGGTTATATAAGTGATTACTAAAATTCTTAATTACAACTTGATTATATATATATTTTAGGATATAAACTTTTTTTTAAGAAACAATTACAACATGCGGCTAATTCCGCAATTTAAACTTTTTCCTCCTTATATCCCATATATTTTGTGCATATGGAGGTGCCAATTCAGGTACAAGGCCTTTAGCTAGATTATAAACGTTGATACGTTAACCTTTGCACAAGTGCTTAACTATTATTCGCAAAAAAAAAAAAAAAAAAAAAAAAAAGTGCTTAACTATTCCATAGTTTCCAGGAATTTTTATTTTTTATTTTTTTTTAATGGTATTCCATTCTTCTTGGAAATGATATTCAAAAAGTGAGTAAATAATAATAGGGTTCCTAATATAATAATAAAAAGATATTAAAATCGTTTTTAGAAACACAAGTTTTTCTTGTCTTCATATCAACATATAAGAGGATAAGGGTGCAAAGTTGTTGTCAGTAGATCGTATACATGCAATATTAGTTGATCCATTTTGCTATATTCAGGCTTTTTCCAAGCACCAGCAGAAGTCTACAGAAATTGAATCACAGAATAACATAAGGTTTTTATTTTTTATTTTTATTTTATAGAAACGAGTACGTAACATAAGGTGAGTGTATTAAAAAGTAAAATTTTAATGGACGTACTAAGCATATTGGTTTAGGAAATATTTCTATAAATTTTTTATGGGAAAATACAAAAACAATTGATTTTTTTGATAGTTTTTTTTATTTTTTATTTTTTATTTATTTTTTATTTTCCTTAAAAATGCATGGTATCAATTTTTTTTTTTAAAATGATTTATTAACCATTAACAAATGTTTTAAGGACATTTCAGGACTCTATTAAAAACAATCATGCATGCGAAGGAATTGTCAACATTAGCTTTAAAAAAGGAAAAAGAAAAAGTCAATCACCTTCTTTTTTGTTTAAGGGAAAAAAAAAAGTACAAATCCCACATATATTTTGTAGAAAGTACCCTATTAACTATCCAGAACCAATGAGTTGATGAAAAAAATGTGTGGCTAACTTAGTTGATCTTGAAGTAAATAACCTAACATTCTACTTCACTATATCTATAAGGTACGATTCCATTTTTAGTCAATTGCAAATGGACACTTTACTTTTAATCAATTTGTATTAAATAGAAATCTTGAAAGGGAGTAATTTAAGTCTTAGACGCATTATGAAAGCCTTCAACTAGTCACCATGCTTTCACTTCAAGTTCAAGATCAATTTTGACTAAAAGTGTCGATGGTAGCAATTTAAGTCCTAGACGCATTATGAAAGCATTCAATTGTTCACCATATATGTCTTCCCACATCAACTGAGTTTGAACTAATCACCAAAAGGCTATTCACCATGTCTTCACGCAACACACAATATATTGAACACACTAAAGAGAAAAAAAAAAAAAAAAAACAAAGAGAGAGAGTCTTATTATTATTATTATTATATATTTATTTATAGAGTTTTAAACATATGGCGTCCGTTTCTTGATTGTGTTCTTTATTATTAAACTCAGACACTAATTAGTTTTTTGGTGTAAGCGGAAATTAAACTCCAAGTCTCTTATTTAACTATCAAAGACTTTATTAATTGAACTAACTGAATCTCATCCAGAGAAACTTAATTTAAATGTAGAGGAAGAAAGGGAACCATTCATAAGGGTTGTCTTTGAATCTCTGAATGATTGATTTGGATGTTATGTCTACTCTCTAACTGTCCGTCAAGTATTTGTCAAGCTCTACAACAAGAAAAAAGAATAACGATATATTAGAGAATTATGTTTACCAATATGGTTTATCTATATATAGTATATATAGTTGTTACTTGTTATCTTTATTTATTTATATATAAAGATAACAACTATACTATATATCAATAAACCATATTGGTAAACATGATTCTCTAACAAAACTCCTTGGTTCAAATAATTTTCGAAGCCAAAAAAAAAATTGTACGTGCTAGGACAAAATTATTACGGAAGTTGGTGTAGTTTGAAGTTACTTTAAGGACTAGCGACTCGGGAATATTTATTATGATTCATTACAAATGAGAGAGAGAGAGAGAGAGAGAATGATCAAATTATATTCAAATCTTCCACCCTAATAATAATAGACAGGTGTTAGGGGTCTACAATTCAGTGATACCTATCACTTTCTGTGGGGTTCAGGTTGAGTTTCAAGAAAATAGGATTGTTTGCTAAAAAATGAAATAATTCTGGCAGAAAGCAGATATTCATAGTATTATGATTGAAAGAAGACCAAAACTCAAATTGTTTTACATATCTACTGTGATCAGAAGTAAACATAACAATATAGATGGAGGTAAGTTTGGAGCCCCGCTATGAAGACTACATGATTGAAATCATTTTTGCTATATTTGGTTGGGGGAGAGGGATAGAGGAAAAATGTGATTTTCTACTATTTAATCGGAGTGAAATGTGAGATGAAAAAAAATGGAGGTGGATGGAGTCTTCCACCTCAGCAACTAATTTTTTTTTCCCTTGAAAATTTGTATATATAAAAAAAAAAAAAGGCATTGAGGGTAAAAGGACAAAATTATTCACATTTTTTCCATTCTTTTCTTTTAATAATAAGATCATGATAGTAATTTATTCTATACTATCAAGAGTTTTGTATCTCAACTAACACTTTTGGTGTTTTCAACAAAAAAAATGTCTACAAAACAAAATTAATAACACAGTACATTTTTTTAGAAGGTGTTATTAAGTGCTTAAATGTATAATGAATTGTATTTATAATATTATTTTAGACTATTGTCTATAGTATGAATATTATAATATAATATACAGTAATACATTAATATTATTCCTCTTCGATGAATACTCTTTTTTGCTGTGTTCAACGAAAATGTCTAAAGAATAAAATTAATAACATTTTGTTATTGAGTATTTTTTTTTTTTTTTTTTTGAGAAAACGATAAGAAATTTCATTAATATAAATCATTTTGGAATAAATCATCCAAATCTCTAGGTAGATCTTTTATCTATACATCAGTATCTGCAGATAAAACAACTCTTTTAGTTAATACATGAGCTAGCTTATTACCCTTCTGTTGAACATGCTGGAAGTGACAAAACTGTAGTGCAGCCCCTAGTCGCTGAGTATCTTCAATCACATGCCCATATAGAGTATTACACTGTGCTTGAGCCTTCAAAGCCTAGATAACCACAAGACAATCCCCTTCTACTTGTACCCCAAAGAAACTCATCTCCTAAGCTAATTTGACCGCCCTATAAGTAGCCCGAGCTTCTGCCAATTCCAGAGTCTGACGAAGCTCAATTTTCTGACTCAACGCAGCCATTACCTCCCCTCTCTGATTCCAAACCACCAGCTTGATACCAGCATAACCCATACTTTAGAACATTGCTACATCAAAGTTTGCCTTATGGAAGTTTTTCGGTGGAGGCGACCGTTGGACTAAACTTCGCTGGACTGATGTAGCCACCTGCTTATTTGCCTCTAGAAACTCTACAACCAAAGCTTTGGCCTTGTCCCCCACCTCATGCAATGGCTAAGATACTTGATTCTCCCGTATTCGGTTTTGTCGTTGCCACAGACTCCATGCAATAGTGAAGAAGAGAGCCGATATCTCGAGCCAATCTCCATTACTTCCTCCAACAACGCGAAGAAAGTTCTATGTTTTTTGTGATATAGTCGAACAAACTCAGCATCTGACCTCCACACCGATTAAGCATGCTCACACAGCCAAAGGTAGTGCAGTAACGTCTCAGGTTGGTCATCACATATAGCACAGGTTTCATCCAATGGGATATGCCGAGCCTTTAAATTTTGCTTGGTTGGCAGCGAGTCCTTGGCAACTCTCCAAATAAAATGGCAAATCTTGTTCAAGGACTTGATCTTCCATATACTCCTCCATGCCTTCTATGAATCATTGGGAGAGGATGAGCTTGGGTTGTGACTATTAGACTTGGTTGCTAGCATGTGATAGGCACTCCTCACACTATAGTTACCATCCGGGGTAAGCGGTCAAACCAGCATATCATCCTTACTAGCTTCAGACACATGGATATACTTGATCATCTTTGCTTCCCATGGTAAGAACCACCTTTCCAACAAACCGGGGTCCCATACTCTTGTATCAGGATAGACAAGTCCATGAACTCTACTAACTTCAGCATCTCGTCTCGGAGAAATAATCTTGCTATGTCCCGACTCAAGCAGCCATCTATGATTCCATACATCAATAGAGAACCCGTTCGCCACTCTCCATATAGCCCCTTTATTAATGGCATCACGGGATCGTAAAATGCTTCTCCAAGCAAAGGAGAATTTTAGATGGACTGGAGCATCATAAAAGATTTCCTGAAGGAAAATATTTGGCACTGAAGACCCTATAAAATAAAGTCTCCTTATTATGAAAAAACCGCCATACCTGTTTTGCAAGCAAAGCATTTTTAAATTTCTGAATATCCCTAAAGCTCATACCTCCAACAATTTTGAAGAACACAAGAAGTTCCAGTTAACCCAATGAATCTTCTTAGAATCCCCTTGCCCCCACCAAAACTTACGGATCATTGCCTCGATATCTTTACACAAGCTAACTGGCAATTTGAAAACACTCATGGAGTAAGTGGGTATGAATTGGACCACTTCTTTGACCATAACCTCCTTACTTGCCTGTGAGAGAAGCTTCTCTTTCTACCCTTGCATTCTAGCCCAAATTCTTTCTTTAATCTGTGTAAAGCAAGCTTTTTTTTCTCTACCAATAAAGGAAAGGAGCCTCAGATATTTCTCATAATGTTGAATAGCCGGAACATTTAGAGAAACTTTGATTACTTCCTGCACCTGCACATCAGTATTCCTACTAAAGAATAAGGTTATTTTATCTTTATTAATAACTTGACCTGAAATTGTTTTATTACAGGCCAAAAGCTCTTGAATTTTCACACATTCCTCTAGGGTAGATCTGCAAAATAACAGACAATCATTTGCAAAAAAGAGATGAGTGAGTTTTTTACCATTCCTGCAGATAGAGTAACTCTGAATTTCTCCATGTGATGCTACACTCTTAATAATAGCATTAAGCCCTTCTGCACAAAACAGGAACAAATATGGCAAAAGGGGGTCCCCTTATCTCAATCCCCTAGTTGGTTGAATCAAACCTTTCAATTCGCCATTAACTAGAATAGAGTATGAGACTGTGCTAATACACTCCATAATTAGAGCCACCCAAGACTCCTGAAAACCCATCCTCAAAAGAATTTTATTAAGGAAAATCTCCTCCATCCTATCATATGCTTTGCTCATGTCCAACTTAAGTGCCATAAAACCTTTCTTTCCCGTACAATTGTTCTTCATGTTGTGCAAAGATTCAAAGACAATAAGTATATTATCTATTATCAATCTAATTGCAATGAAAGCACATTTAGTTTCTGAGATAATAGAATTTAACAAAGGCTTAAGACGATTAGCAATAACCTTACTAATTATCTTATAAATCACATTACAAAGACTAATAGGCCTAATCTCAGTTACCCTTTCAGGATTTTTAACTTTGGAAATCAATGTAATAAACGTATGATTGACAGATTTCAAGAGTGAGCTAGAGTTTAAGCTTGATAAACAGTTTGAGAGACATCCATACCTACATCAGTACAAAAAGTCTGACAAAACAAAGGAGGCATACCATCCGGCCCCAGTGCTTTTAGAGGTTCCATCTCCTTGATTGCATAATCAACTTCTTCCACCATGTATGGTCTAGCTAAGTCTACCTTCATCTCTTTGGTGACAACTTATTAAATCCCCTCCAAGATTCGGTCAAAATCATGTGGTTGAGAAGAAGTGCACAACTCAGCATAGAATTTATTCAGGACCTCCGAAAACACCTCCTCATCCTCCTACCACACCCCCATTCTCATCCCTTAAACCCATTAAAAAATTCCTACGTTTTCTTTGTGTAGCAGTACCATGGAAGAATTTTGTATTCTGGTCTCCATTTTTTAACCATTGAATGTGTGACCTCTGCTGCCACATTTTTTTCTTCTTTATCACACAAACTGCTAAGCTTTGATTTTAATTGCTCCATCTTATCCCAACACCCAGTTCTAGGTAAAAACTCTTTTGCTTTCCATAACAATTCTTTTGTTCTCTTAATCCTTTGCACAACATTCCCAAAGTGATCTTTGCTCCAAGGTTTCAGCATTTTCTTACACTTCTTTAATTTTTTGGTTGTCACATACATCGGTGTTCCCTCCAAACTACACTCCCAAGCTTTTGAAACAACACCATTACAGGCCGACTCTATCAACCACTTTGCCTCGAATCGAAACAGTTTTCTTCTCCACCTTTGCCTCTTAACATTCGATGCAAGTGACACCAATATGGGGCGGTGATCAGAAGGGAAGCAATTCAAATGCCTTACCCACCCTATTGGAAACTTTGCTAGCCATTCATAATTTGCTACTCCTTGATCCAATCTCTCCCAAATCAATTCACCATCTCTACACCCATGCCAAGTGAAATCTAGCCCTGAGTAACCCAGATCTACAAACCCACAAGTGTTTAAAGTGTCTCAGAAAGCTTGCATGTGGTTATGAGCTCAAGGTGGTCCTCCCTGTTTATCTTGTACCTGCAAGAATTCGTTAAAATCACATAAGCAACACCAAGGTAATTTCAATTTTGATCTCAATAATCGAAGCATATTCCAACCTTCACTTCTGTAGCCTATTTCGGGCTCACTATAAAACCCCGTCAATCTCTAAGCATTTTCCGAACCTCCATGAACAATCACATCTATATGGTATTTCGAAAAACTGTCCACCCAAACATTCTCACTAGCTTTCCACAAAAGTGTCAATCCATCGCCTCTTCCATCGCTTGAGACAGTAAAGCACCCATCAAAATCTAAATTATCACATATGCGTTGCATTTGAACCTTTGTCAACCAAGTTTCTAATAAGAACACAATCCCAAGATCTTGTGCTCGAATAATATCACCAAGCTCATCAACTGCACTGCGGTTCCCAATCCCTTGGTAGTTCTATGCTGAGAGACTCATTGATATCGGTAGGCTAGACTCTAGCCTTCACTATTAGAACCTTCTCATCAGCCCCTCTTCTCTTCTTTCCCCCTACTGTGTCATCGAACTCCTCATCAACTTCTCGTTGAATCCTTTTTGCCAGCATTGTCGCCTTTGCTTCTTTAGACAATCCACCATTGTCCACCTCACTTGTACTACCCAGTTGTTTGGATTGATTACTTACTACTCTAGCTCTTCCTTTTTTATTCAAAACCAACCCCATTAGTTCAGATAGAGGTACTGAATCTAAGCCTGGAACTTCCTTGCGAGCCTACTTCATCTTGTTGGTAATGAGAGAGTTCAGGCCCAAGCCCCGCATTCCTACCTCTCATACCCTCAAATCTAGTAATCTCAACATCCATGTCCGCTAATTGCTCCTTAATGGTGGGGATGTGATTTTCTGTAGGCAGCAATGAATCCCTCATCATAGGCAATTCAAATCCCTGAATATCCGATAAAGCATCCTCAGAGTGCGGTTTAATATATCTTCCCATAACTTGGTTCACCCGGTCTACTACCCCATCTCCATCACCGATTTCTTCCCGTCATCTTTCTCCGGCAACAATAGGCTGGGCATTTGTGGGTACCTCCAAACCTATTTCAGTCTCCTAAGTGGCTTCCCCATTGGTCCGAACATCATCGTCACCTATGTTGCACCTCATCCCCATTATTGTCCTCATCGAAGCCAGGGACCTGTATCACCATTTTTCAAGATAGATTCGGCACGAAAGCCCGCAACCATGGGCCAAACTGCTTATCACATTCTTTAAGAGTCCTACTTTTCAACCAAGTAGGACACTCCCTATCAGAGTGTGTAAGCTTCCCACACCAATAACATATATTGGGTAGCCTTTCATACTTGAAACTAATCCACCATTCGTGTCCATTGCACAACGTTATTTTCCTTCCTCTACACATCGGCTTAGAGATATCAATCTCCACCCTAAATCGTTGAAAATTACATCCTTCCATCTCTGACCCACTCTTATCTATGACACCCCACCGAGACAATATCCTTCGCCACACTCAGGCTTAGGCCAAGGGGTAAATCATGCACTTGTACTCAAAGGTTGCCACATACAATTTGAAAAATAGTGTAAACAATTTTTTACATTTTCAATTGGTATGATTTTTCTGCCAATGTTGATAGGAAAACTAACAACAGCTCTTTAATCCAATTTCCATATATATATGTATTTACACTTTCTAGGCTAGCTAGCTAACCTATTGACACTCCTCTATTAATATCTACCAAACCTAATTGATGGACAAAGAGTATTACTAATGTTAAATTACTGATTCTCCAAAAAGTTTAAATTATTAGAATATGATAAATTTAATCATTTAATCATATAATTCTAATATCTCTTTTATGTGTGGGCTAATTACCCCAAAAGCTTAAACAACCAAGTCTATTCAATCTGAAAGATATAGAAATAAGAACAATCATATTGCACACATAAATACTTAAAATTTGCTAGCAACTGAAATCACAATGAAAGAGAATAAAACCACAAAGACATAAGGCAGATAAAAGAGTAAAAGCATGAAAAATTACAAAGATAATTAAAATTACATTTTCATAATCCATGTGCCTCTCATAAAATCCTTTTTAGCATCAATTTTATTGTTGTCAAAAGCATTACCAATCTTCTTAATGTGGCATGTCAGTTCTTTTTGAAATTCTCTTCAAACCATTCCAATAAACACCTTCCCAGATTAGTCATTTGATGACGCTTCACAAATTTTTTTAGGCATAATTCTTCGGCCTTTATAGCTTCCAGAAACATTGGATAATCTTGATGCCCAACTTTCTTGCAAAATTTAAAAGCCTTATAAACACAATGTCCAAGGTCAAGTTCGGGCATGTTGATAGTTTACTTCTAAAACTTAAAGCTCTCTTACATTTTTTAACCCTTTCTTCAAGGCAAGTAGAATAGCTTCCATCCACATTGTCAAGTTTGTAAGGCCCATAAAGCGTGATTGGAATGGAAGAGTGACTCAAAGATATAGAGATTGGATCATTACCTTGCACTTCAATTAGAATAAGATTAAGAATAGCTAAATCTAATATCACCAGCATAAGTTTAGTCATGAAATTCTTAGCCATTGGGTTTCTACAATTAGGACAGAAACCTTTGTGCCTTGTACACAATTCAATGACTAAAAATATTTGAAATAATGAACTTAATCTATAAATTAACTGAATCTTAAAATATTTGTTCAAATAAGTATTATTTAAGAACTAGGAATTTTAGACTTCAAGGGATTTTTACATTGGTTGGATTCTAGTTTAAATATTGTGTTTTAGTTAGGTCATTAGGATTCATAATATTTTTAATATGTTTTTTATTTTACTTTTTATAAAAATTAATCACATTCCATATATATATATATAAATATATATATATATATATTAAGACTATAATTACTCTCAAATGATCACGTAAGGAGCTATGATCCAATAGTTACTATATATTTAATCAAGGCACTCATTTGAGAGGTTTTAAAGAATATATCGGTTCAAAAAAAATTATAAACAAGTTATATTATTGTATATAAAATTCAAATAGTCTTACTACTTGTAAATAAAAAGGCAACATATATAACTATACTTATATGCAGGATGATTAGAAAAACCAACCAAATTTGATTGGCGTTGTTTTAAAAATAATTGTCTAAAATAGCATTGTTTAAGAATTTTATTTTCACCATATTGAGGTTTTTTTTGGTCATTTAAAAATTTTGGTTAGCTTATTGTTTGAGTATTTCCTTTTGGTTAGGTCAAAAGGTTCCATAATAGCTTTTATGTTAAAGTAAAAATAATTTCACAAAACTTAAATATACTCATAAGACTACTTTCAAATGAACATGTGGGAAGACATGCTTCAATAGTCACGATATATTTGAGCAAAACACTCATTAAAAGGTTTTAAAAGAGCTTATTAGTTCAAAGATCATAATAAACAAGTCATATTCGTGTATATGGAATTCAAAATTTTAAACTATTCATTAGTTAGAAGACAACGTATATGATTATTTAAATATGCTAAAATTATTATTCAAAGACATTTGCTTTGGAGAAGTAATCATATTGGAAAAGAAATGGCTTTTTACAAATTATGATGTGACATTTAATTTGAAACTAGTAGAAGATACAAAAATGATTTTGTTGAGATATATCATATATGATTTCAAATGGTAACTCTTTATCATTAGACCAAGACACCAATCGATTTTTGGTATAGGCGAGGGATTGAATCTCAAATCTCTTATTCAACCATCAGAAACTTTACCAATTGAACTAACAATTAATTGAATAAATGCTTAAAGCGAAAAACTATATGGTATTAACATTACCCTAAACAAAGTTTTTATTTTAGCCATGAGTTATTTAAAATTTATGAATTTTGATGGATAAAGATTATAAATTATCAATTTTCTTTTCTCAAAATAATGTCCTTTGATTACCTTTGATTACCGATATGAGATTTGTAAACAACTTATAATGTAGTTTTTTAATAAAAGTTTATTAGATAATTACTTGGCAGCCTTAAGCAATAATCGTCAAACTATAAATCATTTGCAATATCTATGATAAACAATAAACTTTTGCGATTAACATTCTAAGTTAAGATTTATTCGAAAGTTCTACCAATCATTCAAAATTTCTCCTAAAATTAACAAATAATCCAGCTAATTGATGTGAATTTAAATTAGTGGGAGCCTACAAGAAGTACAACAAAACTCAAGCAACAGAAAAGTAAACTCTCCACAAATTCAATGATACATGCTCGCACCCATACACACAAAGAATGAGCAAATGTACATCCATTCATACATATATAAACACACCAAATTTCATATGCAAATTCAGATTGCTTAACCAAATGGTCCCTATCTCATTTTCTTTCCTTCATGATCTCCACAATTTCAGTTGCCAGTGCCACCATTTGAAATTTGCCGATGACACATGCTCACAGCCTTACACAAGTAAATGTACAATTCATACGTACATTCGTAAATACATCTATATTCACACAAAACTTCATATGCACATTGATGCTCCATTGGATGATCCCTATTTATTTACTTTGGCCCCAAGCCATAAAAAAAAAATCACAAAATAGTAAAATACACCAAAATGTCAAAGTTCCTACACTACAGTCATAACATCTCAAATGCCGCAAGGAGAACAGTGGGGCTACCACCAGTTCTCCTCGGATCCTTCATTCACCACAGTGTCTGTTCTGTGACACAAACATTTTAAACACATTAATTGCACTGGACATAGCATTCAGATATTCGTCGACATATAAAAAATAAACTGTTAATGTTTTAAAGTAGAAGCATCACAAAGCCATGTTCTGAAAAGGCCACTCTTTTCAAACAGATTCAAATTATTTTCCACCAAAATTTGGGGATCACTTCTACAAATACCCAACTGAGTAGACAAAACAAAGGCTGATCAGATTACTGTTCAACATGTAATTCAATGAGAAAAAAGAGAAAAGACTGCCAATGTTAAGTTAACCAGCCATGGGATGGTTATAGATGTATTCAATCGCAAGATTACAGGAATCAATCTTATCGGCTTCTTTGTCTGGAATCTCCAGCTTGAACTCCTCTTCAAGAGCCATTACAATCTCCACATTGTCCAAGCTATCCAAGCCCAAATCCTTCTGGAAATGTACATCAGGAGTCACCTGCAGATGCAGGATAAACTGTAATTCCCCAGTAATACATTTGCTAAGATTCGGTGACTGTAATTAGGAGACATGACAATGCTGTTCTCAGAAAGAACATAACTGTTGCAGATCAAGCAAACAAGATGCTAAACAGGGGATGAAAAATATTGCACAGAGAGAATTAAGGAAGAAAAGGTAGCCAATAGTCTTGTGGTTCAGTAGACATTTTTTAATCTCCTTTATAAGGATAACCATTGGCGGCTCTACTTGTATGTGAGGGTGGTCCTAGGACCACCCTCACTTGTCAAAAAAAAAATTTATATATGCAAAAAAAATTTATATAAATAATTATTTTAAATTAATATGTTCTGTGACCACCTTGACTTAAAAAAAATGTATATATATACTTTAAAAATATATATGAGATACTAAATTAACCTATTTTGAACACCTAATATAAAAATATTGAACACCTTTACTAGAGAATCATAAGAATTTGAGTTTAATAAATATAAGAGTAATGCTACATCCACAACATTTTTACAATAATTTCGCAATAATTCCTATGTAGTAAGCTGTTACTAATTTTAATCCGGGTTCAATATTGACATGTTTTACCCACCAATAACAGGCTAACAATTTGTTGCATAATATTTTTTATGAAATTGTTGTGGTCACTTTATTATTCTCATATCAGCATTTTCAATGTGTACTTTATCTTTTATTAGTTTTTTTTTTTTTCTTATCTCTTTGTTAGTACCAAAAAAATTGTAATATTTCATGTATTTGCATTTTTTTTTTTTTTTTTTTGTGATGTTGATATATTCAAATTGTCTCTTTATTAAAATTTGTATAATTTAAGCTTCTTAGTGACCACCCTAAAATAAATTCCTAGAGCCACCACTGAGGATAACCAAGGTTTGAACCCCCCTCCCCCATTTTTTCTAACTAATGTGCAATTATTAAAAAAAAAAAAAAAAAAAAAAAAAAAAAAAAAAAAAAAAAAAAAGGAAGGAAAGGAATCAAAATCAAGAAACAAAATAATAACAATTTTAGATAGATAGATGGGCAAATCATTTTATGTGATACAATCTTATTAAAAAAAAATGCCTGACAAAATCAGCTAGGCATCTTCTGACAGCCCCTGGATGGAACCAATCAGTCCCTTAGATTTTTTTTTTTTTTTAGATAAGTTGAAGCTTTTGTTTTAAGCCATGCAAAATTAAGTGACAAACAAAATCCGGTAGAAAAAAAGGAAAACTTGAGGGGGGGGGGGGTTTGGAGGTAGCTAAGGTGTGGGACAGGACAATGCTGGCTAAAATATCCTCTAAATTTAATCCCACTTAGCTGTAGCTTCAACAGTGATGCATCATGCTTTCTGGGACAGAATACAATGAAGTCTATGCTTAAAGCAACACGACCTTTAAGTTCAAAACCATGTTAGTGTGAAAATCTGGCTTCACAAGATTTAATTAATAATTTTTCACAATTGATGATGTAGGCAAGCCAAAATATTGTGGCTTACTTTACAAATTATATGGGCATAGAAGGCAGTACAAAGGATCAGGTGCTGAAGAATTGACAATTATTCTACCAAGCAGTTTTATATAGTTATTTCGCTCCCTCTCTTATTGTTTTAAACTTTGTAATGGAAAGAATTTCTAAGAGAACAAGATTAAAAAAATTAAAAAAATAAATAAAAACAGAACAACCCATAACCAATATACAACTAATATTTGGGAAATACATGTATTTTTCTAGGAAATAACAATAGCTCTGCCTCTAACAAGTGTGTCAACAATGATTAGATGAAAAACATCTTGCATAATGAGATGAGATAAGGCTTTAATTATGAAATAAAGCAACCCAAAAAAAGAGGGGGGAAAAAAGGCCATCTGTAAAGAGTTCTTGTCAAATTAATTGAGGGGGCAAAGTAGCAGTAGGCTTAATGAGAGCCATGAAGCCAGGAAGAATGAAGTGCTGTTTGGGATTCTTTCAATTAACAATGGAATGCCCTTCTATAAGCAGTGGTAAAGACACTTAAAAATAAATAAATAAATAAGCAATGGTAAAGATTTTTCAATAAGATGAGCAAAACGGGAGACAAAACTTGGCATAGCATGCCAAAAGAAAGAAACAGAGGAGAAAAAAGGGCAACCCCTGCATCCAACATTCATGCAATACAATGCAAGGGGCAATGAGACCAAACCACCCAAATGCTAGCATGTGATGCACCCAACTATGATTTCAACATGGCCACTCATGGCTTCATGCCGTTCAAGATTTATGCTCGTTTGTCTTTCCATATGCCTTGAAAGGCTAGAATGATCTAGATCACACATATTCATAGCCTCCAAGATTTAAAAGATGCAAAGAGTAAGGGTGAGATGATTTTCATCGTTTTGTTACTTTTAAGGTGGGGGATGGCTCCTTCATTAAATTTGGGCATGATTGTTGGTGTGAGGGACTTCCTCTGAAAAATAGTCTCCCAGAATTGCACAGTATTGCTCGTAACAAGGATGCTTCAGTGGTTGACCTTTTATATTATTCAGAGTATAGTTACATTTGGAACATCAGTTTCTTGACTGGTTCAAGATTAACAGTTAGAGCCGGTTTCCCCTTTTATGGACCTGATATATTCCAGCTCTTTTGAAATGGAATAGGGTGGCTAAATTATTATAGGGCATTACAACCCACTAATCCACTATCTTTTCCATGGAAGCAATTGTGGACACCAAAAGTTCCTACCAAGGTTAGTTTCTTCATTTGGATTGCGTTGTTGGGGAAAAAATTTTACTGTTGATAATTTAAGGAGGCAGCAAGTGGTTGTGGTAGATTGATGCTGTATGCGTAAGTGGAATGGGGAGGCTATTGATCACTTACTCCTACACTGCCCTATAGCTCGGGAGCTATGGAATATGGTGCGTTTACTATTTGAGGTACATTGGGTCATGCTGCATGGTGTTCTGGAGGTGGAGCTCCTAGCTAGGTGGTCCAATAATTTCAACAGACACAGAAGTACAGTGATTTGGAGTATGATCCATCATTGCCTCATATGGGGTATTTGGAGGGAAAGGAATGCTACCTTCGAAGGGAATGGAAGATCGATTAACGATTTGAAGCTTTCTTTCTTTCAGACTCAGTTTGAGTGGGCAAATGCTTCGGGAGTTTCTACTTTTGATTCTTAACATGATTTTTATAGTTTCATTGCTAGTTAGTTTATATTTTCTACTGATTCTTTAGCACACTACCTGTGTGCTTTTTTTTTTCTTTTTTTCTTTTTTTCCATTGTATCTCTTCTTATATAACTCAATGAAGTTTTTTACTCATCAAAAAAAAAAAAAAAAAAGATGCAAAGAGAACAGTGATATATACCAATGAATTTTATATCTTCCCATAAAATCTCAATCAATTGGACCCCAAAAATAACAAGAAATCAGAAAGTCGTACAGTAGTATATTTTTTGCTTAAGCATTTGAAAGTGCCTTACAGGATACAAACCTTATGCAGAGTCCAAAAAGAAAAATTGTAAACTCTCTCCGAAATTGGGCTTTTTAGAATGCAAAACCATATGAAGCAACTCCTCCAAAATGAAACCTATGACTTTACTAAAATGTTGGTCTGGTCAAATACTGACCTAGCATTTCTACATTGTACGGGATGTTAAACAGTTATGACACATCATTCCAAACAATAAAATACGAACCATTATACAAATATCATCAGTTAAGCAAAATTTACTTCTACATTTGTTTAGAAAAATACATCGACATTAAAACCTGAACCAAACACTTTTCCTTTTTTTTTTCTCTCTCTTTTTTCTACGTTCCGTTTATAACTAGCCACACAACACGAATTGGTTAGTTCAAACGAAAGAGCAAAGGACACTCCCACTGGCTCTAAAAAACTTGCTCTCATATCAAACACATCTAGAAACTGATTTTGGCAAAGAAAACACAAGCTGAACAATCACCCAAAAAAAAAAGATCCTTTTTTTTTTTAACATTTGTAAGCAGATCTTAGATAGATCAATATCCTCCAAGCAATTACAAACATATAGAAGCCATCAAGCAATGCTACTTATGTTTGATTACTAAGAAAATAAATAAAAATTTAAAAATTTGTCTAAATTGTTGATCTAATATCTGTAAATCCAGCTCAGCTAAACCATAACAGTACTATTAAACTCAGTCAAGCAGCCATTTTCACTTCCTCACATTTTCTCAGCAACCAAACAGACACTTTTAGCAAAGGAATTAAGCTAATCGATACACGTTTTTCAGCTTGTTATACAAAAAAAAAAAAAAAAAAAAGTTTATTGATTTGAGGAGCAAAATCAGACACATAAAAAATTGCTTGGTCGCGAACCAAACAGGAATTTTCTCGAGAAAATGGAAAAGGGAAAATGAGGGGCTGACCTGAGAGGGATCGACTTTGGGGAAGCTCTTGATGACAGAGAGGACTCTTTCGAGGACCTCGTCTTTGGTGAGATGATCGTCACCGTGCGATGAGAGGAACCGGAGGGAAGCACCGTTCGAACCCCATGGCTGCGATTTCCGTCCGGTTAGGGTTAGGGTTTTGACTGGGACTCGTACGTGGCGAAGTATGGCTGCTCTCAATGCCATCTTTCTCTCTCTCTCGGTAGTAGTGAACTCACTCACTTGGATGAGAACTCTGAACCAGAGTAGTTAAAAAGAGTAACTTAGGAACACGTGATAAGCACGTGACACCTTTGTTTGTAAATTACAAATTATATCATAAAGTTTGAGAGTTTTTGGATTTTAGACCCTGAAATTTCACAATTTAGATTTTGCCCTCTGAAGTTTAGGAGTGTTTGAATTTTACATCTTGACGTTTCAAAACTTTGATTTTATCCCCTAAAGTTTTCTCAAATTTTAAAACTTTAGAGTGTAAAATCCAAACATCCTCAAACTCTAGGAAATAAAATCTAAAAACTCCTAAAATTTAAGGGGTAAAATCCAAATTCTGAGACATCAGGGTGTAAATTTCAAACAATTCCAAACTTTAAGAAGTAAAATCTAAGTTTTGAAATTTCAAAGTGTAAAATCCAAACACCTTCAGACTTTATAGGTGTGACTTGCAATTTATCCAATAAATAAATAACTTTGTTTCTAAATTACTATTTTTTATATTAAAAAAATACATCTATTAGAAAACTTTGGTAAATTATCCATTGAAATTCAACATCGATGTTTGAGAAATATTACATACACAACACTTTCACAACAAATTTTAAATGGCAGATTATTATTGGTGGGGCAAAAAAATAATTTCAATAGTAGATTTAAATTAGAACCAATAACAACTAACTACCTATGATTTATTATGAAAATGTTGTGGACGTAAGTACTAATTTTAATAATTTTCAGAAAATGAATTATATTCAGAAAAGTATTTTTTGTGTTTCAAAATTTGTATCCATTTGATGTAATTACCATACATCACTTCATCTATTTGTAAGCATCATTTAAAGATGCCAAAAAAGTCAAAATGTGACATTCTATTGGAATGTTATTTTTCATTTAAACTGACACTCTATATATCTCTCTACCTTAGAATAGCAAAACTGGGTCTATTGGGATGTTATTTTTTATTTGGGTCCAACTGAACCTTCTGACAAGTTAAAAAATATTACAAAAAATCAGGATCGGTTAGAATTGTTAGAATTGTTCGATCTTGAACAATCGTAGCGATCTTACTAAAGATCTTTGAAAGATCCGAATCATTTTAGGCAAGTAAGATCATAAAATCGTAAGAGAGTATGATCCAAATCAGGATTTCAACAACCATGGCACTGCCTAAGCATGGTCGACAACTACAACCTGATTTGGTCTCTTGTTTAGAACCCACAATTTATTTTTTGTTTCTCATTTTCTTCCCATTTCTAGGTTATTTCTCATCTTGTTTTTTGGTTTTTTAATCAAAATGCATCAGGTGGTCAATGCTTGCTATTCTAACACATTCATCCATTACTATTAAACTGGATTTTTTTTTGGACTCTGAGAAAATTAAAATAAATAATTAGGGAATATGAACGCATTTGATTTTTTTTTTTTTTTTTGACCTGAGTTTTGGAACAGAGATGGTAGAAGATTACTCCAACTTGTGGAATTGCTAAAATTTAAATTAGTAAATTCTATACAAATTTCCTATAAAATCTCTTATATATACAAGTATACAATATTCACTAGAACTTTATTGTGGGATCCCTTAACGAGTAGTAAACAATAGAGCCGGTTCTACCATGTTGGCAACCAAGACAATGGCCCAAGGCCCACAAATAAAAAAAAGTCCCATATCTTTAAAATAATAATAATAATAATAATAATATAATATAATATATTATATAAAAAAATTATAATCTCTTAAATGTTGTACACTCTCTTAATTTACTCCATCTGCGGATTCTCAAAAAAATTTACCCCATTTGCATCGCTGGTTGTAAAATTTTTTGATCTTCTAAGAAGATGAAAATACTCTTCCATTACCTCTAAAACAAAAGGCAAAAACAAAAAAAAAAAAACAAAAACACACACTTTCCATCTTGATTCTTGAAAAAATCATACCCTAATTTTTCCCTACTCTCCATTATTTCTAAGCTTTCTGTGAAAGCAATAGAGTTGAATCTAAGGAAATCTCATCTAAACAGAAGAAAGTCACTGCAGAAGCTACTGCTACTACTGCATAAACTACTGCTGCTATTGTAGAAACAGAGGATGAGAAGAAGAAAGATGTTACAAAGCTACAGACTGTTTAGTATTTTCTTGTAAACTACTTGTAGTTTAGGAGCTAATTTATAGATAGTGGATTACAGCCGTCAGTTTATTGTTCTGAGGCAGAGTTAATTAGTTAGTACAGGTATATATATCTTTGTACACAAACAATAATGAATTGAATCATTCAGTTTTTCCCAATTCAGATTTCTTACTTTCTTTGTAGTTGCTCATCAATTG
>JARYZH020000484.1:0-171604 GCA_030021035.2 Notholithocarpus densiflorus | reverse complement strand
ATGCTAATGTTTGTGAACTATGTCAAGTTATCAACCTTCTCAGTTGTACCTCTTCTTATTGCATGTAAAATAATAATAAAGTTAAATTATTTAGAAAGATAAATAAACAAAAAAAGTTTTAAGAATAAAACATAACATATTAGGTAAAAATAAATAAATAAATATTTAATATAAATTGTACCTCAAGAATCAAACTTCAAGTTGGCAAGTAATTCTGTTAGTATTTTCATCTACAATAAATTTTTTTAATATAAGTCAAGTATACAAAGAAAGTGATTCAATAAAGAATTAAAAATTATGACTATTCTATAACTGAATCAACTTACCTAAATTCATATAACCAACTTAAAAAAATATCACTTTAAAAACACATGTTGGGTTCGATTGTAACCCATACAATAATTACCCATAAAGATTTTTGAGATAGAAACTACGTCACTAGACCTCCAGCACAAGTTGCTGGGAAATTTAGACCCCGGTTGATAGAATTAACAAGTTTTAAACCTAAGTTGTTAATTAGATTTATTATGAATAAACCTTGTTAAAACACACTAATATCAATATCATGTCAAAATCATGCAGCGGAAAAATAAATAAGACAAGATATGATGACCCAGGAAAACCAATGAAACAAACTAGTTTCACAGTAAAAAAATTAGGGGGAAACCTTCCCAAAAAGCAATCTGCTATAATAAAGAGAAGTTTCAGATCTAGTACAAAACCTTTGTCCCTAGACTCTACAATCCACGTAGATGAACTTACAGCAGAAACCTTCTACCGCTTCAGAATCTTTGAACTCTTCAATATATGAACACCACCCTTTTGATGCACGAATCCTAGTACGTGACTAACCAAAGATGCACGACTCCCAGTTCGTGACTAACACACCAACTTAAAGAAGATTGTTGACTGCAAAGTTCTTCACTTCATCAACGATGAAGATCAAGAAGCACTTGGTTACAAAACCCTAAGGCGCAAAGACGCAGTAGCTTCTTTTTGGAGAGAATAAGGCATCGGTCACCTTTTGCATATGTTCTCCTTGTATTCTCTTATGTGACGGCCTCTAAAATAAGCCTTATATATGTCTAGGGTTGTGAGAAAAGAAACCCTACACAAACACATAAGCATGGGCCGAAAATCAGATCTGAAAATCTGAATTTCGTAAAGCTCGATCGATCGAGAGGTGTCGAGCAGGTGTCGAGCTTTAATGAATAGCACTTCTTCACTTGTTTCTTGGACAGACTTGCATGATTTCAACACTTGATCTTGAAACAAAGTTTCTTGAAGTATTAAACACATTCTAGATCTACTCAAATACAAGTAAAGTGTATTTTGTTAAATGATTAACCAATTACATAAAAATATTGACATATGTTCCTAACATCAAATCACATATGTCTTAACAATCTCCCCCTTTGGCAATCCGTGACAAAACCACAACAAATAAATGAACATATGAGAGAAGTCAGAAATCACTCAACTCATATTCACTTGTTGAATACAATAAAATCTATTCTAACACAAACTCTTGAAAAAATTTGCAAGAAGAGAGTTTATGGCAAGTAGACTTTAACAACCTGTATTTCTGAAACACTTTAAACAAAACTCATCAAGGCATCTTTATGTGAAACAGAAACAATAGATTGCATACAAATAAAGAAACATGTGTATGGAGATAGAAAAGAAACAACACATGTAGAGGTAGGTGAGAAACATACATCAATATATAAAGAAGATAAGTACAATGTATGTCAATAATGGTCATAAGACCTATGTATAAGAAGAAGGAAGTAAGCACTCTCCCTAACAAGATGAAACACATCTCCCCCTTACAAGGGCATGTATTTCTCCCCCTAACATGTAGAATCTTAAAAAGAAATCACATATTCTCCACAATTTCTCCCCCTTTTTGTCATGATTGACAAAGGGTACAAGAAGCTAGAAAACTTCACCCGAGAAACATAAAGATGATCAAGGATGATCAGGGGAGTACAAGAAATCCATATAAATGCATGAATGTAATGAAACAAGATGCTATAGATGACAAGAGAAAATAAAGATGCAAAACATGTAAAAAACAATGCATGCAAGAGGATCTCAATCGATCGAGAGGTGTCGAGAAGCTATCGAGCAGACAGGAGATTTCTCGATCGATCCACCTAACTATTGAGAGGTGTCGAGATTGGGATAAAAAGCAACTGAAAATCTCAACAGATAAGCTAAGTGTCGAGAGGTGTCGAGATTGCTTAAAAACAGTTTTTCAAGAAGGGAAAAACACAAACATGAATGCAATCAAGCATGCAACTCAACCAAAGATCCAAAAATCATTTTGAACTCTTCAAAAACCTCTCTCAACTATAAAAATGTTAAGCACATCAATCCCAAAACACACACACA
The DNA here is from genome assembly GCA_030021035.2 of Notholithocarpus densiflorus. Taxonomy (NCBI): domain Eukaryota; kingdom Viridiplantae; phylum Streptophyta; class Magnoliopsida; order Fagales; family Fagaceae; genus Notholithocarpus; species Notholithocarpus densiflorus. The sequence goes on along the minus strand of JARYZH020000484.1, from coordinate 169,207 downwards.
CACTAAACAAGTCTAACCAATTTTATTTTTCAAAAACAAGTTAAGATAGTTTAGTGATCATACATTAACACATGTAAAACCTTGTGATGGCTAAATCAAATTGTACCTGCACATGTATCAAGAGTAGCAAAGAATATTGCGTGTTGTGTGTGAAAAACATCGCAAGATTGCATAAGTGTCAACTAGTTATGACGATTTGAGATATGAGAAAATCGCTTTAACTCACACACAATCATAACTGTTTGATGGGGACTATCACATTCGAGGTACATCCTATAACTCTCACATCTCCTAGAATACACGCTTGCAATCATATATAAAGCATTTTGATCATTTTGCTTTTTATTTTTCTTTGCATATTTTTATTTTAAGCAAATCATGCATGGGCATATAAGAGATAGAAAAGAAATACCCAATGATGTTTAAGCTTTTGACATTGCACTTTTGCTATGCCGAAGCATACAGATGTCATTTCATGATTGGCGGGCAACAGTGGTGAGATAGTTATTTATGCCTTTCTCTTAGGATTTTCTAGTCCTACCCGTCAAAAAGAGTGATACGAGTGTTAAGTACAAGAGATTACTTAATCTTACTCATCACACACACGAGCCACAAAGCTCACTTGCTTAGTTGTGCATAGAGATGCTCATCTAAGCTACAAAAGATACAAAGTTTAGAAAACTTTGTTTCAATGGCCATCCAAGGTACACAAGTACCAATGTACACAAACACACACTGTTTTTGTATTTTTCTGATTTTTCCTTTTTATTTTTATTTTGAAAACAAAACAAAATAAAAACTAAACAACCAAACAAAAACAGACAAACAACATGAAAGTATGAAAGAAAGATGCATATGCATGAAGGCATGATTCCAAAAATAGATAAGAAATCAAGCAAAAAAAGTCATACTTTAGATAGAAAGAATTAAAGCAGAGGACAAACAGAAAAGACAATTAAGTCTTAGGCTCATTTCTCACCCACACAGCACGAGTCTTTGGCCATGAAGATGAAAAGACACGTGTCCTAGTATGTCTACTAAAGGACATAGAAGAATTAAAATTCTCCTGAAATTGAGTTAAAAAACTCAAGGCTTTTAATAACTTTTCAAACAAAGGTGTAGGTCCTTGAGTGAAAACCTGTGACCGTTTGGACACTTGTTTTTGAGGATACAACTTAAAACAATTAGGACAAATGTGTCCAGAAACACCACAATTGTGACAAACATGAGGTCTAACAAAGGATTTAGAATTAGACAAATCAGTTATGGATTTCATACCTTTATTATTTTTCTCAGATTGGGGCAAGAAGACAATCCTTGATCCGAAAGCCGTGGAAGAGGAGGGGCTAGAGGAAATAGCATATCCTAAGCCAGTCTTATCAGGACTAGGCTTTTGAGCACTCAATACCTCATTAAGTTTTGTACTAGACATCCTCTCTATTTGAGTTCTAGCTTGGCTAAGCTCAACCTCGAGATTCTTGACCTTCTCTTCTAATGAGGTGTTCTCTATAACAAGAGTCTCAACTAACATTGTAGTCTCATCTAGTTTGACTAACAGATCAGCATTTTCAGTTTTTACCTTATTAAGCTCTTTTCTACAAAGATGAGAAGTCTTTTAAGATTTTATGAATTTAGTGCATAGCTTATCATAGGCTTCCTGAAGGGTCATCTTCTTGGGTACTTCATCATCAGAAGAATCCTCACTGTCACTAGCACTCTCCATAATCACCTTATTGGTTGAGGCAGCAAAAGCCATAAAATGACCACATTCATCCACATACTCATCAAAAGAGTCATTCTCAGTATCACTCCAGGTAGCAACCAACCCTTTATCTTTTGACTTCTTGGTCTTTTCCTTCATAAGGTAGTTTGGGCACTCTATCCTCATGTGACCAAAACCTTTGCACTCATGACATTAGACGAGAGGTTTCTCATTCTTGCCCTTTCTTAAGGATTTAGATTTCCTATGAGGTTTGCCCTTATCCTTTTTCCAAAATTGAATAAGCTTGATAATCTCATCAGTTATGAAGGTTAGATCCTCATCCTCATCACCATCTTCATCTTCATCTTCAGAGTCCTCAATCTCTTCCTTTATACCCTTAAGAGCCAAGTTTTTACTCTTTCCACTTTTTCCCATTAAACCTAATCTCATCTCATAGGTTTGAAGGTTCCCTACAAGCTCAGTCAAAGGAACTTGATCAATGTCCTTCACTTCTTCAATGGCAGTGATCTTGGCATGAAATCTTTCAGGTAAGGACCTAAGGATTTTCCTAACAATTTTGGATTCTGCTATAGATTCTCCAAGGTTGAAGGCAGAATTCACAATATCCTTGAGTTTAGCATAGAACTCATCAAAGGTCTCATGCTCCTCCATCCTTATTTCTTCAAAACTACTAATGAGTTTTTGAAGCTTCACAGTCTTTACTGCCTTGGTACCTTCATAAGTGGTCTCAAGAATGGTCCATGCTTCCTTGGCAACTTCTATAGATGATATTCTCTTGAATTCCTCATTGGTCACCCCACAAAACAAAGCATTCAAGGCCCTATTTTTGAAATTTGTCGCTTTGATTGTTTCTTCATCCCAATCCACCAGCGCTTCTTTAGGCTTAATCCAGCCAACTTCAATAGCTTGCCATACCTGTTCACCTAGAGCCTGCAAAAAGACTTTCATATGACCTTTCTAGTACGTATAATTAGTGTCATCAAATAAAGGAGGAATCAAAAGATATTGTCCACGATCCATGATAACGGGGGTCAAGGATCACACTCAGGAAACAAGTTTTAAACCTAATTTGTTAATTAGATTTATTATGAATAAACCTTGTTAAAACACACTAACATCAATATCATGTCAAAATCATGCAGCGGAAAAATAAATAAGACAAGATATGATAACTCAGGAAAACCAATGAAACAAACTAGTTTCACAGTAAAAAACCTGGGGGGAAACCTTCTCGAAAAGAAATCCACTATAGTAAAGAGAAGTTTCAGATCTAGTACAAAACCTTTGTCCCTAGACACTACAATCCCCGTAGATGAACTTACAGCAGAAACCTTTTACCACTTCAGAACCTCTGAACTCTTCAATATATGAACGCCACCCTTTTGATGCACGAATCCCAATACGTGAGTAACCAAAGATACATGGCTCCCAGTACGTGACTAACACACCAACTTGAAGAAGATTGTTGGCTGCAAAATTCTTCACTTCATCAACGATGAAGATCAAGAAGCACTTGGTTACAAAACCCTAAGACGCAAAGATGCAGTAGCTTCTTTTTGGAGAGAATAAGGCATTGGTCACCTTTTGCATATGTTCTCCTTGTATTCTCTTATGTGAAGGCTTCTAAAATAAGCCTTATATATGTCTAGGGTTGTGAGAAAAGAAACCCTACACAAACACACAAGCATGGGCCAAAAATCAGATCTGGAAATCTGAATTTCTTAAAGCTCGATCGATCGAGAGGTGTCGAGCAGGTGTCGAGCTTTAATGAATAGCACTTCTCCACTTGTTTCTTGGACAGACTTGCATGACTTCAACACTTGATCTTGAAACAAAGTTTCTTGAAGTATTAAACACATCATAAATCTACCCAAATACAAGTAAAGTGCGTTTTGTCAAAGGATTAGCCAATTACATATAAATATTGACATATGTTCCTAACATCAAATCACATATGTCCTAACACAAGTAATAGACAATGTATCCTAGCTTACCTCTTTTGTTGCAATTGCTGAACTAGCCTTTAGTCGTCACACTGATTTAGTGCTGCAAGCAAACAATCCAGGAGCAAATCTCAAAAATTTTGTAATAGGCTATCAGTTGACAGAGAGTCTTTTAAGAGTCTTCTAAGTGTTTTTTTTTTTCCTGATTGTCAATCTCACATGACCGAGCCTTCATTCTTGCATTGTCAAGATTGTCTTGTATAGTGAATAGATACTTCAACCTTCATTACCACTATTTACATTATAGTATCAAAAGCCAATATTCATGTTCTTAACATATATGTCATATTTCATTCAAATAAGATGTTATTTATTATTCAATCTGAAAGCTCAGATTTGTGTGAAAACACAAGAGCTTGTTTAGACCCCCAATAAAAATTATGGCTCGATTGCTTTTACTCTAACTTAAACTAAGTGCGGAATAAGAGTAAATGAGTGCAAACAACTGATAAACTACCCTAAGCCATATTCATACATATTCAACAATATAAAGTAAATCTTAAGAGTAGGGAAGAGAGATGCAAACACAAGATGACACTGAGACGTGTTATCGAAAAGGAAACCGAAGAACTCAGCAAAAAACTGATAAGTGCAAACAAGCAATAAACTACCCTAAGCCATATTCATCCATATTCAACAATATAAAGTAAAGCTTAAGAGTAGGGAAGAGAGATGCAAACACAAGATAACACCGAGACGTGTTATCAAAGAGGAAACCGAAGAACTCAGTGAAAAATCTCTTCGTCGCCCTCCAAGCGGTAATCGATCCACTAGAGAATAAAGTTGGAGTACACGAATAACAAAAGACCCTCCAAGCCTAGTCTACCCAATGTACTTGAGCCCTCCAAGCTCCTACTACCAACTGGCTTCTCGGAACCTTGTCTTCTTTAACTTTCCTGGATCCCGCAATTCAGCCCGATTGCATCTGCCAATGATTGGCTTCTTCCAATGCTTCCCAACAGCACCAAAACCTCACTTGACACTCAGATTGGGCGTGGTAAGTGTTTGGGCTATCAACCTCGCAAGGATTTAGAGATGGAGAGGTAGGAGTAAAGGAAAACCACAAGAAAATGTGTAGATGATTGTGGGTATAACAATCTCTAACTCTCAAGTTTGTATTCTAGGTTTTCTCTCTGAAAAGCACTCCTTACAATATGTGGGTAATGAGAGTATATATAGTGTGGGTAAAGACTTAGTAAAATAAAACATGACAAAATAGCCAAACAGAATGTTTCGCGAGTATTTCGCGAGAAGGCCTTACCCACGAGACACTTGCGAAATCCTCTAGGCTGGCATGATTCTTCGCCTTCCAGTCATGTGCTCTACACGTGGCTATTTCGCAGGTTAGCTTCTCGCGAGCTTCTCGCAAAATTCACTTGTTCTTCATTTCAAGCTTGAGTCTTCACACTCTCTCACACTCATCCCTTACAATTAAAAACCCACATAAATACAGGGAAATATGATTGAAGAAATTACAATTAAATTTGGCACGAAATTAAAGCCAACATAAAATAGTTGTAAATTACAACTTTACAATCTCCCCCTTTGGCTATTCCGTGACAAAACCCCTAAACAAACTTTAGACTTAAACGTGAGTTTGGGAATATAGGCAAAACTCACTCACACCTAATTCTAGAAGCTATGAAGCACTTGCACTATATACACCTGTATCCTGAAACACTCGCACATAAACATAATTTTCATTAAGCTCATGACAAGTTGAACACAAGGTACGTATAGGAATAAGTAAAATGCAATCAAGATATTAAGCAAGATATAAGCTATGAAGCATAACTTGATCAAACATGAACAGTCATTAAGGAATGACTACAATGAACATTTATCTAGTAAATAATCATTCGGACACGCAACGCAATTAAGAGTAATGCTAAAATTAATTGCATGTCCAACAAGCATGATGCATTAAAGAAACTAAAGCTAAAATCGATAGAAAACAATAAGCATCAAAATGGCTATAAAAACCAAGATACCTATACAGTACTAAAGATAAACAAAGTTTTAAACTAAGGTACTTTAAAGCTTTAAAAGAAAGCAATGTAAATATCCATAAGTTATAAAAACTTTAAAAAGTAAACTAATAAACCACCACAACGAACCAATGCTCTTGCTAGACTATACTCCCCCTCAAACTATGCTACTCCCCCTCAAACTACTCCCCCTTTTGAAACGGAATGGCCAAAGAGGCTAGAAATGTTCGGATTTTGAATTTGAATCCTCCTACTACTGGTCCCTTATCATGTCATCGATTTGAGACGACAGTGCAGTGATCTGACCTTCGATGTAGGTGAATTGAGTTAAGGAGTGTTGCATATGGGATTCTAGCATACCATACATCTGTTCAACCCTTGCAATTAGATGATCAAGATGATCGGGTGCCCATGCATGTGCTTGAGAAAAGGGTTGTGCAGTGTCCTCCAGAACGGATGTGAAATGTTCTATTTCTTCTTCCGTGTCTCCACCTTCTTCTTCATCAACATTGTCTCTTGGGATTTGAGAGACACCAACAGATGGTCCGGGGATATGGGCTTTGCTTCGAGTCATTGTTTGAGCATTGATTGGATAATCCCTTTGCATCACGGGAAGATCACTAGGAATCTTCACCCTTGCCCTTGCGATAAGAGCCATGACGAGACTTGGAAATGGAAAAATCAGCCTTGTATTCCTCTTTGTGATGCATTTGGTGAAGAGGTGGTAGATGTTACTGTAAATGTCGATCTCCTTGTGTGTGTAGAGATCAAGCAGAAATATGGCCCGTGGTGCTAACAAGTTAGTCAATTCTTCACCGGGTAGAGGTTGAAGATCATGATATAGGCCAATGTTCTCATCTTCGGGGTGAATGGGATGGTGTGCAATGCCTTCTTGTTAATTTCACCTCTAAGGATGTCCATAATTGGTCCAAGCTTTTCCCTTCACTCATCATACTGGAGGGATGTGTGTGGAGTTGTTGGACGAATCTCCAAGATCTCTTGAATGGACTCCCTTGTGACATAGAACTCCATCCCTCTCAGCCAACAACCTATACGATCCCCTTCCATAATGACATTGGCAAAGAATTCCCTAATGATTTTAGCATGGACATTCCCCATTGGGTTCAGCAACTTTGTCCACGTCTTTTCCTTGAACACTTCAGGAATGAAAGTGTTTTCTAGGGACTCTAACTCCACGGTCCTTTCCAAGATGATCAGGGCCCTTTTGTAGTAGTCGTTATAGGCTATGTCTGTATCATCGCTTCGAAATTTTTCCATGGAAGTGCGTTGACACTTTGAGGACTTCTTTGTGGCTGATCTCTTAAGAGGAGACATCTGCAAAACAGTCACAAGCACAAAGAAACAAGGACAAACAAAAATAAAAACAAGGAAACGAACTTGATTAGATACAATTTAGTCCATAAACCAAACAACTAGTCCTAAAAAGAACATAGAAAACACAAACCTAATAACACAAGACAATGTTTTAAGTGCTAAACATGTAACAAAACTTATCTAGCAAGAGTGAAGTGCAAAACATGTTAAGTGATCAAGTGTATGCATCAAGTGTGCATATGGTGTGTATATGTGATGCATGATCAAGGCATGATAGAGCATGCATGAGTCAAAGTGTGTAAAACACACAACCAATGATCAAAACATGATAAACATGCATAATCATGGTAATCCCCAAAGTTTGGTACTTATCGGAGTCCAAAACAACAACAAAATGCCATTTGGGCATTTCATCAAACACATAGTATGCATACAAACCACTAACATGTAAAACAATGCATGAACATGATGAAATCTTGCCTAAATACATGTTAAAATGCCACTTGGGGCCAACACAAACACAAACAGACAAAATGGGACACAGCCTAATCAAGAAAAATTAAAAAAATTTGCAAGAATTTAAGTTTTTCCCAACCCTTTCAAAAATATACCCAACCCTAGAAATCCTAGAATCTAAGGCTTAATCTAAGGAATCAAAAGTAAAAAGATGTTGAAACATACCTTAGATGAGTCTTAGAAGTGATTGATCTTGAGTTTTGGGTGAGTTTTTGAGAGAAAATGAGTTTTTGGTTGAGAGAGGCTCGAAGGAGGCAAAATACAAATGTTTGAAAAACTGTCATTGTTTGCCTTTAAAAACTGCAGAAACGCTCTTTTCGTGGGTAAGCTTTTCGCGAAGTTACTCGCGAAAATGCCACTAAAGCATATACCAGTTTTTACGGGTAGCTGTTTCTCGCGAAACAGTCGTGAAACTCTTTGTTTGAATTTCAGTGTTTTATGATTTTTGCCATCCTCATTTTCACGGGAAGAGTTAACTTGCGAGTTACTCGCGAAAATGCCTCTAAAAGAGTTTTTTTTTTTTTTTATATAAAAACAAGAAATAGACAATATGGACAAAAACTCCAAACACACAAAAGCATAAAAACACTTTCAAAAACATATAAAACACTCAAAAATATTTTTGGGTTTGATCAACAAGCAATTGAGTATACACATCACATTTGAACACGTATAATCACACAAATGGAATAAGCATTCATTGAACATTAGACTTGTGTGTTGTGTGTGTGGATCAAGTATGAACTAGTCTATAGTCTAGTATGAAGCTTCAATGATCAATTCAATCAAGTCATACACAACTAGTACGAAGTCAAGTGACCTATCTCACTTGTAGAAATGAATATATATGACCCCTCACTAATGTGATTACACTTGATTGAAAGCTTTTCATTTGACTTCCATTTTTCATAATTTTGATAAAAAAAAACAACTCAATTTTGAGAAGCAATGCCATAAACATTTTAATATAACTTTGACAAACATGAGCCTTTTGGCTTTGGCACCATACATTTTAATACATATCGCTTTCCCTTTTTCCTAGTCAAATACTAGTTTGTGCGATGGCTTTTTCAGCTCAATATCTCTTTTCGAGATTGACATTTGCAGAGCTCTTTGAAAAAGAAAAAGAAAATGTGAGGAGATATATAGGCTCAAGTCTACGCATGTATCAAGATCAAGCAAGTCTATTGACCAATTATTCATGACAAGCTTGAAGATCTATTTACAACAAACGTATATTTCTAGATGTCGCTCACACTTAGAATATGTGCATACATAACAAGCTAAGCTCGTAAATGCACTACGCCATTAGTACGGAGGTACTAGGCCAAACTCACATGTGATATACACAACACAAGCGATCAAACTTTTTGAGATTTTTCACTTTTTATAGGTTTTTGAATTTTTCAACTCACTCAAAAACAGAACAAGCAAATTAAGATCAACAAAACAAAAGCAATGCATACAAATAAATGCAAGATGCACAAATGCATGAATATATAGCATCTAATGCATGAAGGGTCCTACAAAGATCGAAAGAATTAGATCAAGGACCAAAAAGAGCAAAAGCTCAACCATAGGAACCCTTTCTCATCCAAATGTAACAATTGTTTAGAATAAGCGTTTCATGGGAATTGAGACGAGGGCTAGAAGAATGAGAACCGGAGATGTACATAGACAAGGAGGTAAGAACATCAAAAACTTTCTTAAACAACTTACCATGATTGCAACACAACATGATTGCAACAAATATTTTCTTCCTTTTTAGCAATAGGTTCAGCAATTAAACACTTGACATGCATCTTAAGCGATTCATTTTCACATTTAAGATCATCAACAAGTTTGTTAGACAAGACAAGTTTAGCATCCAAGTCCATATTCAAACATTCAAACTCTTTCAACTTTTCACAAGAATTTTCAACAAGTTTCTTATACTTTTCAACCAATTTATTGGATTCATTGAGCTTAGTAATCAAATCATCCTTTTCACTAGTGAGCTTGCTCAAATTCACATGAAACTTCTTAAACTTTTTCTTCAAGAGTTTGACATTTGGAATATTAACAACACCCATAGATTCATGTAACATGTCATCAAAATTATGAGGATTAACACTCATAGAGGAATTCTCACAAACACATGGCATGTTACACTCAACAACATCCACAACATCCATAGAAGCATACTAAGCACTATCCATGGCAAAACACACAAGGGGTCAAGGATCACACTTAGGTAATGAAACCAATACAACTGTACCAGCTCTAATACCAATTGAAAGCTCGGACTTGTGCGAAAACACAAAAGCTTTTTTAGACCCCCAATAAAAATTACGGCTCGATTGCTTTTACTCTAACTTAAACTAAGTGTGGAATAAGAGTAAATGAATGCAAAAAACCGATAAAACTACCCTAAGCCATATTCATCCATATTCAACAATATAAAGTAAAGCTTAAGAGTAGGGAAGAGAGATGTAAACACAAGATAAAATCGAGACATGTTAACGAAGAGGAAATCGAAGAACTCGATGAAAAACCTCTCCGCCGCTCTCCAAGCGATAATCGATCCACTAGAGAATAAAGTTGGAATGCACGAATAACAAAAGACCCTCCAAGTCTAGTCTACCCAATGTACTTGAGCCCTCCAAGCTCCTGCTACCAACTGGCTTCTCGGAACCTTGTCTTCTCTAGCTTTCCTGGATCCCGCAATTCAGCCCGATTGCATCCGCCAATGATTGGCTTCTTCCAATGCTTCCCAGCAACACCAAAACCTCACTTGACACTCAGATCAGGTGTGGTAAGTGTTTGGGCTATCAAGCTCTCAAGGATATAGAGATGGAGAGATAGGAGTAGAGGAAAACCACAAGGAAATGTGTAAATGATTGTGGGTATAACAATTTCTAACTCTCAAGTGTGTATTATAGGGTTTTCTCTCTGAAAAGCACTCCTTACAATATGTAGGTAATGAGGATATATATAATGTGGGTAAAGACTTGGTAAAAAAAAACATGACAAAATAGCCAAACAGAATGTTTCGCGAGTATTTCACAGGAAGGCCTTACCCGTGAGACACTCGCGAAATCCTCTAGGCTGGCATGACTCTTCGCCTTCCAGTCATGTGCTCTACACGTGGCTATTTCGCAGGTTAGCTTCTCGCGAGCTTCTCGCGAAATTCACTTGTTCTTCATTTTAAGCTTGAGTCTTCACACTCTCTCACACTCATCCCTTACAATTAAAAACCCACATAAATACAAGGAAATATGATTGAAGAAATTACAATCAAATTTGACACGGAATTAAAGCCAACACAAAATAGTTGTAAATTACAACTTTACACAATCTATAAAAAAAAAAAAAAAAAAATTATGCATAATTTAAGATTATAAAAATTTGAAATTTAAACATGTAATTATTGATATAGTTATTGATTTTTAATCTTCTTGAAATTTTACAAGCACTGAGGACATAATAAGAAAATGCAATCAAATGGTGGATTTGTCAAAATTTACATCCAATAAAAAGATATAAGGGAAGTTTGTAGCCATTGTCTTCTTTTTGCTTTTCATTCTTTCCTTAATTTCCTCTAATTGTGTCGCATTCATGCTTCCTTCTCTCATGGATGTAATGGGCTTGAACCCAATCCTTAATTAACCACTGCTCTTGTGTATGGGGTTGGAGTTCCTATTTGTCCAAAGGCCATAAACATGTGATCTTGACCTTGCTTTCTTACTTTGAAGGCCCAAGTATAGATCTTTCATTTTCTCTTTAACTTAGACATTTCCCCTAAAATTTCTTGAATTCTCATTTTTTGAATTTTAGTTAGAAATTTTTAAGCTTAGTGTCTCATACATTATAGTTGTGGCATTTTGCAGTTCTTTTGGGTCAAACCTCCAAACAAGTGGCTACATATGGGAAAACATCTTTGCACTTGGAATTTCTATCTTTGGTCTGTTATTATTTCTTTATTTTCCATTAAACCAAATAGTAAATACTTGTATTTATATGGTAATTTATTATAACATAAAATAATTCATGCACTTGGAATTTCTATCTTTGGTCTGTTATTATTTCTTTATTTCACGGGAAACTTGCAGGTGAGTACCCAATCCTTTTCCTTTCACTTCTTTTCTTTTTAAAATTGTTTGAGGCTCATAGTTGTGTGTGTGTGAGTGAGAGAGAGAAATCATTAATTCGCCAAGTAATATGCTAATCTAGATTTTTTTTTTTAATAATTCAATAGTTACGACAATTAAAAATAAGAGATTTAAATTATGGACGTCTATATCACCCATATTATTAGTGATAGTATTTTACTGATATTATTATTACTTTTTATTTTTTTACCAGTGATATTATTGTTAGTTTATTATTGTTGTTATTGCCATTTGTTGTTGTTGTTGTTATTACCAATGTGATTGAGCCTTAAATATGTTGGAAATATTTTAGTGAATAAACAAGTTTTGATACATTAATAATATCCCAAATAATTAGCAAAAGCATAATATAAAAAAAAAAAAAAAAAAATTTAGAATAATCTCACAATACTATAGAATCACGTTGCGAAAGCGTTGTCCTTAAAGGTTGATTCGTGCCACCCAGAGTAATTCTTGGTGCGACTAGTTCTCTTGGCCAAACAACCCCCCAAGATTAGACTATAGCGTCAACTTTCATGATGGACACACTTCCACTCACAAAAGTTCAAGAACAACCCTCTATTGCCTTTCCTTAGAACAAATATAAATTGTAGAAAAATATGTGAGAGAGACATATAATAGGATTGTGTATATCTAAATATAGAGTAGTAAAAAAACTTACTTATAGGGAAGGGTGTGATGATGGGTATTATATAGGCTATTCATGACAATAATAACCTATAGTTATTGGTAACTAATAACCCATAAAACCCCAACAGTTATATTATCCATTATTGCCCAACGGCTATTTTTCTCATAATTGCCAACGACTATTTTACTCATAAATTCCCAACGGCTAGAAAATAAATACAAATAAAAGTGTTTGGAACACACACCCACACCAACAATCCCCCACATGTTACAAAAACAAAATAGGAAAGGCAAGCAACTAAAGAAAGCATGCATCAATATGGTACCAGAAGGTTTTAACCATACATAGGATAAATAAGTAGGAACTAAAAGATATTGGTGGAGTTAAAACTCTTTTAACCAAGCTATTAGTAAACCAAACTTACCACCCACATAACTTTCTTTATCAAGGTTGTTCTTAAGTGGGTTGGGTTGGTGCCTTATCCAGGCCATGCGCCACTGGGTTTCATGAGAGGTCTAAAGATCTACCCAAAAAGTCTCATAAGAAGCGGCACAACTTCCACTCACACATAGGTGGCATCCATCAAGAGTGCGTGTAGAACACCCTATCCCAACAGGTAGGGAGTATGGATCCATTAAGAGCCTAAAGCTCAACATCTAATAATCTGCAACTCAGTCGATGGCATCCACCAGGAGTGTGTGCAGATACAACCCATCCCAACAGGTAGGGATATGGATCCATTAAGAGCCTAAAACTCAACCTCCAATAATCTGCAATTTAGTCGGTGGCATTCATCAGGAGTGCGTGCAGATACACCCCATCCCAACAGGTAGGGATATGGATCTATTAAGAGCCTAAAGCTCAACCTCACCAAATTTTGCAACTTAGCACTGTCTTACACCATAGGGATGGACTCATCACTAACCTCCTTACCAAGATAGCGGAAAACACATAACAAATGACAGTGCCCATGGACCACTAATGACCTCTACCCATTTAACCTCTTGCGTGGAATCACCCATCATAGAGGTCGGGCATAAGCCACAATGTCGTAACTTGGGTATCAGTCCAATCCCCCTAGATGTCTCACTCACCAGCCTTCTTGCTAGTGATTTGGTTGAAGGATCGGCCAAGTTCCTTTCAAACCTCACAAAATCCAATGACATAACATCATGATCAATAAGCTGCCTCAGCCTCAATTGGATATGTTGACTTTTCCCATTTCACAAAGTCCAATGACATAACATCATTATCAATAAGCTGCCTTAGTCTCAATTGGATATGTCGACTTTTCCCATTATAAACTTTGCTTTTAACACGTGTTATGGAAGTCTGGCAATCACAAGGAAAGCAAACAGAGACAATAGAGTTAGTAAAATGAGTCATATCAATTAATATACTCCTAAGCCATACAACTTCGGACCCAACCTTCTCTAAGGCCACTAACTCTGTTTCCATATTAGATCTCACTATGCAAGTCTTCTTGGATGACTTCCAAGAGACAGCCCTTCCAGTTAGTGTGAACACATATCCACTAGTGGGCTTTACATAATCTGTATCAAAGATCCAATTAGCATCACAATATCCTTTTAAAACAACAGGATAACCACAATATGACAAACAAAAATAAAAAGTCCCCTTTGAATATATCAATAATATAGATATTGTATCCCAATACTCAACACTAGGACTATAAGTGTATCTACTCAATCTACCAACATCATATGCAATATTAGAGCACAGTTTGTCAAAAATATTAAACAACCAATAATTTGTGCTTATTTATCTTGTGAAACATTATCACCACAATTTTTGACCAAGTGCACCTTTAAGTCATACATAATAGACATAGGTCACATATCAAAGTGTTTAATTTCTTTTTTCCCCATAATGAGATTGTGATAGTACACTGCAATCATTATCCTTATGGATCTTGATGCCTAAAATAACATTTGCCCTAACCAAAATTTTCATATCAAATTTAGAGGCAAGAAAACATTTAGTATCATGCACAACATTATGGCTAGTTCCAAATATAAGTAAGTCATCAACATATAAACAAATAATGAAACCTTCATTATTATTTAACTTATTATATATGCATTTATCCTCATGACCATAAATCACAAATCCATGTGTAAGAATCATATATCAAAATTTTCATGTCATTGTATAGGTGCTTGTTTTGATCCATACAAGGATTTAACCAATTTACAAACGTTATGTTATTGTCCAAGGACAACACAACCCTCAGGTTGCTTCATATAAATTTTTTTTTTTCCTAATTCACCTATTAGAAAAACAGTTTTAACATCCATATGATGTATAATAGGTTTGTAAATAGATACAATGACAAACAACATTCTTATAGATGCAATTCTAGTAAACGAAGAATAAGTATCAAATAATAAACATGATATTTTGCTTATAGCCTTAAGTTACCGAGCATGCCTTATACCTTTCTATGATCCCATTCAGTTATAATTTTCTTTTAGAAACTCACTTGCAACCATACAATTTTGTTTTAAACACCCACTTACAACTAATAGGCTTAACCTTAGGTGGAAGCTTAACCCATTCCAAGTGTGATTAGACATAATCTAATAATTTGTTAAAAGCTTCCAACCGTAATGGTGCATCAAAAAATTTAATTGCATCATAATAACATACATGTTCATCTTCAACAATATAGGTAAGAAAATTGTTACCGTAACTCTTTTTCTCCCTAATTCGCTTACTTCTTCTCAATTCTTGCACATCACAACTAGATAATTAGAAGTATCAATAGGTTCATGAAATATATTTTCCTTATTTTTCAAAGGAAACTCATACTTAAAAAAGTATTTTTAAGATTCAACAATAGTATTAAATTCTAAATACATCACTATTGATGAAAATAATTCTATATCATGAACTATAGAAAACATAACCAATAAACACAAAATCACATATTTAAGAATCAAGTTTCCTCCTTTTAGGTTCATGTAGCATGACCTTAGGCAAGTACCCCCACACTTTGAGGTATTCTCCTTTTAGATTTGGGTAACATCTTAGCGAACCACCCCCACAATTCAAGATATACCAAGTTAGGCTTACGCCATTTTCAACTTTATTTTATATTTTATAAAAATTTGCAAAACTTCATCTTTGATTCCTAATAAACAAAGCTAAGTAAATATAAAATGGTCATCAATAAAGATTACATAAAATCTTTTACCACCTCTAGTCATTGTGTGTTTTAAATCATCCAAATTACTATGTACCAAACTAAAGAGTTTGGTTCCTCTTGTTACAGATTTGCAAGGTTTTTTTTTTTATTTCAAATTCACAAAAACCTATCCACCATCTCAAAACAACACATATAGCCAATAAAATATGTAAATATATTTTATCAATATCACTCTTGCACTTGGTGTATAAAAGGAATATTTATTCCCTAATACTATATCTTATCCATTAGCCCAAAATACTAGTTGGATAATTTTTTTTTTTTTTTTTTTATATATAAAGAAACTTTTAATTATTTTCCATAATTCTCATTTCATATATATGTGTCAAGAGATGTAAGAATGATAGCACTTGTACATAGAGCCAATAGCCTCTAGCTACTAAAAACTACTCTTAGGAACATCCAAAATTTTACAAGAATAAGACACTTAATATTTTTGTAAAATTTGACATCATTATACCAAAATTGTATAATACAAATTTTTAATCATTCATAATTTCTTTTTCACACAACCATAAATGATTACTTGAATACTTTGGCTAGGAAGATAATATTTAATTAAATTATAGTATCATTGTATCTTCATCATACAAAAGGAGTATTCAAGTTCATATGGCACCATTTTTCTCACTTAACAATAGGAATGCCTTCACCATAAGTCTACACCATTTTTTTCCTCTTTTAGAATTGTACCAAAAAAATAAAATTTTATCTCATTTCTCATAAAAATTATCGCTAACATTTTTTTTTACGAATTCCGAAAAACATTTCTCAAAACAAATACATTTTTCTTTAATCTCATATTTCTCATATTTCAATAGACACAAAACATTTCATTAAATATGATAAACATATAGTACACACAAATTGCAAATGCATTAAGTTGATATTCACATTTCAAGACAACGTTACATAATATTGTTCGCATATTGATTTAGATTAAAGAATCAAAAACACATATGGATGGACATCATTTATTTTTTCTTCTAAAATATTAGTCCACCAAATTGTTTAGATAAACCAGATAGCAAAATAAACTCCACATTATATATAAGTAATTATATCTAAGAATATAACTACTAGCATTTTTTCCTTTATAAACATAATATCATATCACAATATAAAATTTCATGATCAATAACTTGTTTATCCATTTTGAAGCATGAAGATCAACCTTTAAGATTGTTGGAAATATTTTAGTGAATAAACAAGTTTTGATACATAAATAATATCCCAAATAATTAGCAAAATCATTAAAAAAAAAAATTAACAATCTCACAATGCCATAGAATCACGCTGCGAAAGCGTTGTCCTTAAAGGTTGATTCATGCCACTTGGAGTAAAACTCGGTGCTACTGGTTCTCTTGGCCAAACAACCCCTCAGGATTAGACTATAGCGTTAACCTTCATGATGGATGCACTTCCACTCACAAAAGTTCAAGAACAACCCTCTATTGTCTTTCCTTAGAACAAATATAAATTGTAGAAAAATATGTGGGAGAGACATATAATAGGATTGTGTATATCTAAATATAGAGTAGTAAAAAAATTTACTTATAGGGAAGGGTGTGATGATGGGTATTATATAGGCTATTCATGATAATAATAACCTATAGTTATTGATAACTAATAACCCATAAAACCCTAACGGCTATATTATCCATTATTGCCCAACGGCTATTTTTCTCATAATTATCAACGGCTATTTTACTCATAAATTCCCAACGGCTAGAAAATAAATACTAATAAAAATGTTTGGAACATACACCCACACCAACAATATATGCTTTTTTGGTCCACAACTTTTAGGGCTGGCTTCATTTTGGTCCTTAAACAATTTTTTTTGTTTTATTTTAGTCCTAACTCTTTTGAAGCCTGTTTCATTGTTATTCTTCATCATTAGCTAAAAAAAAAAAAAAAAAAAAAAAAAAAAAAAAAAAAACATTTACAACAAAAAGAAGGCACATTAGCTTAAAAATTTCTCTCAAAATAAGGAAATTCGAATAAAATTACTTTATTTTGTTTTCCTTAGTTTCCCCTTACTTTTTTGGCAACCAAAAACATCACAAAATGTCGTTTGTGGTGGGACAAGAAACACAATTACAAAGATGAGATAAGGGGGGTGGAGCTTGAAGCAGAAGAAGAGCTTGTTGTGGAACTAGCTCATGCATTGAAGTGAACAAGAGTCGATGACCTTGATGGCAATGGAAGTAAGGGTGTTTGCGACCAAATACAACTAGGCCAAAGTTACCCAGGACGAGGCAATGGGAGAAGGAATTAGTGGCATGTTAGATGATAGAGTAGGACAAGTGATCGATGTGGGAGTCAGGAGTCAAGAGTGGTGCACTTGTAGGTGATATTACTGTAAAGGATGATCAAGAATAAGAGGACGGAGGAGGCGATAGTGGAAGCCAAGACGAGAGGAAGGAGTTTCGATGGTAGTGATTGGGTGGTTGAGTGTATTATTGCTTGTATTATTTTAAATTATATCTCAACACGTGTAAACGTATAATTGGCTCTTGAGCATTCTTTGGAATTTTTATTTAGTGACACCTGGCAAATTTCCAATAATCTATGAATTAAGATAGTGTAGCCAGTATATAGCACCTTCCTCTAAAAACAAAAGTAGCATAGCGCACCCTGTAAATTGTAATCGGCCATTTTGATTGTACTAAATGAATTTAGTGATATCACATGATAAATCATAATTGGCTGTTTACTCTCTACAGTAAAGAAATAGGATAGACTCAAGGAATTAACACTCACTTGAGGAGAGACTCTCTCAACCTCTGTAACGGTCTACTTAGGGACTCACTCACTTAAGGATTGTGACTCACTCAGAGGACCACTCACTCTTTCCAGGGAAAGCTAAAAAGGCTTGCACTAGAAAATGATGGATTTAAACTGTGGACATCTGTTGTATGGCAAAGGGCAAAGAATAAGAAATAGCAAAAAATTAGAAAGAGTAAAACTTAAATGAAAGATAGAGATTCCGCTTTTACCATGATATCCAAATTTCGTCTACATAATAACATCTAAACATTAATGTTCCGAAAATGAAAGTCATTCACAATATGGAACCAATCTCAACGACAATATTTTATACCCATGTCACTCAAATTGATTGAATCCATCAATCCCTAGTATACCCAATCCAACTATTTCATTAGATAAATAGAGAGTTAGGTTTCACAATAACATTTTATAGATAGCAATGTGATTCTAAAGCTGGGAAAATCCTTTCTTTCTTTCTTTCTTTCTTTTTTTATTTATTTTTTATTTTTTTAGGAAATAGTACTTCTTAAGGATCTATTTGGGATCCGCTTATTTTGCTGAAACTGAAAACTTTTTGCTGAAAATACTATAAATAAATGTAAAAGTTAGCTGAAATAGTATAATAAGACCCATGAATAATACCAAAA
This sequence comes from Notholithocarpus densiflorus, assembly GCA_030021035.2. Classification (NCBI taxonomy): domain Eukaryota; kingdom Viridiplantae; phylum Streptophyta; class Magnoliopsida; order Fagales; family Fagaceae; genus Notholithocarpus; species Notholithocarpus densiflorus. The sequence goes on along the minus strand of JARYZH020000484.1, from coordinate 150,209 downwards.
AGTGCAGTGAGACTCATGAATAATAGTAAAAATAAGCTGGATAGTAAAATAAGCTGACTTTTTAATTTGCAGCCAAACACACACATATTAGAACACATGAGACAAAAGCTGGGAAAATCAGAAGTAACAGACAGTGCACCAAGCCACCAGCCTGCTCATATTCCTACTATGTACTAATGTCTAATGGCAACCATATCTGACTGACTTAAAAGCAGATCAGGCAAAACCTGATACAATTAAATCCCATTAGCTCCATTAATCTAGAGATATACATATTATTATTATTTTGATAAATAACAGAACTTAAATATTATTAGAACTTTTTTTTTCCTACCAGTGATATTATTGTTGCTTTATTATTGTTTTCATTGTCATTTACCGTTGTTAGTACTAAGTATTACTATTGTGATTGATGCTTAAATTGCTCTCAGTCCACAAATTTTTGGGATGGTTTCATTTTGGTCCTTATAATTTTTGTTTTTGTTTTATTTGAGTCCTATCTCTTTTGAAGCGTGTATCTTGTTTTCATTAGCTAACAAAAAGAAGGTACATCACCTAAAAATTTACTCTCAAAATAAGGAAATTTAAATAAAATTATTTTAGCCAACAACTTAGCTAACCAAAAGCATATTTCTGCTTTATATATTTATATATATATATATATATTTTTTGAGAATCAGGTAAGAAATTTTATTTAAGGCAAATCAAACTTAAAAACATCCTACAAGTCACGTGGTAGATCTTCTAACCACACATCAAAATCTGCAGATACAACTGCTCTACGGGCAAGGGCATGTGCAAGCTTATTGCCCTCCCTCTTGACATGACAAAAACTACAATTAAAATTAGCTACTAAACAATGAATATCAGCAATGACATTTCCAAACAAAGTCTTTGAAGGCTTGGCAGCAACAAGAGCTTGGATAACCTTCAAGGAATCACCCTCCACCTCCACGGATTGAAGACACAGCTCCTGGGCAAATACAACAGCTCTACGGGCAGCCAAAGCTTCCACCATGTCCACAGACCCCAGATGCCTAATTTTCTGGCTCACCGCACCAATAACTAACCCTACCGAATCCCTGATGACCACCCCAAGACCTGCACAAGCCTACTCTTCAAAGAATGCTTCGTCGAAATTGACTTTGAACAAACCAGATGCAGGAGGCTTCCACCGAATATCCCCACTACGAACAGCCAACCTAGGAACTCCTTCAGCAGCTCAGAGGCCCGAGTGCACACCTCATCAACACACCACACGTTCTGTCTCTCCCTAATCCGATTTCAGCGCTCCCAAATACTCCATACGACCATGGAAAAACACTCCACCAGCTTTGATGAAACTTCCCCATAAAGAAAACAAAACAAATCTTCAAACTTGGAGAACCTTTTAGAACACAAAAAGGAGAAACGCTGATCCGACATCCAAATGGACTTAACTGAATCACAAAACCACAGCGCATGAATACTATCTTCAGCTGAATCACGACACTGCTCACACATACCATTAACCACCACTTGCCGCTTGCACAAATTGATCTTGGTAAGCAGCGCCTCTCGGACTACTCTCCACAAAAAATGTCTAACTTTCTGAGACCTTGAGTTTCCAAATGCCCTTCCACATTCCTTTACCCAACTCCAAAGATGATGGACTAGGCAAGTGCTGTCTATTAAGCTCCACGAACAGTCTATATACACTCTGCACCAAATAAACACCATCAGAAGGATAAAGGCCAGACAAGTGTATCCAAATCCACAAATTGACTCACCAAAATACCTTAAATAACCTTGGCCTCCCAGTGATAAAAGTTTAAGTCAATTAACTCCTCATTCCAACTCCTAGACCCAGGCAAAAACAGATTGCTAACCATATGAAGAGAATGATCCCGCTGGGGAGTTGGAACACAACCAACCCCTACTGAAGGCAGCCAACAATGCTGCCAAATCGAAATGTTATTCCCATCACCCACCCTCCACCTAGCTCCCTTCAAAACTCCCTCTTGAGTTTGCAAAATGCTACGCCAAGCAAAGGAACACCTCGGGGATTCCTTATATACCAAGGAATTTCTGTCATGAAACAAACGCCAAACTTGCTTCCCTAACATAGCATCATTAAACATCCAAAGATCCCTGAACCCCATACCTCTAACTGATTTGGAAGAACAGAGAGTCTCCCACCGAACCCAATGAATTTTCCTAGAGTTCTCAAAGCAACCCCACCAAAATTTTCTAATCATAGTTTCAATATCCTTGAGCAAGCCAATAGGAAGACGAAAGACGCTCATAGAATAAGTAGGGATAGATTGAACCACCGCCTTAATCATTATTTCCTTACCAACCTGAGAAAGTAATTTCTCCTTCCACCCCTGCATGCGAGTCCAAATCCGCTCCTTAATGTGATTGAAACAAGCTTTTTTCTGACGCCCAACAAATGATGGAAGCCCCAAATATTTCTCGTAACTTTTGATGGCAGACACACCTAACATAGCTTTTAACTCTTCTTGAACCTCCTCGAAGGTATTCCTACTGAAGAAAGCTGTGGTTTATCAGAATTAACTTGTTGGCCAAAGGCAGCTTCATACCAAGCCAGAATGCTCAGAATTTTGGCACAATTAGAGGGAGTAGCTCTACAAAACAACAAGCAATCATCTGCAAAGAAAAGATGAGAAATTCTTGGCCCAACTCTACAAATAGAATACCCTCGAATATCACCATCACAAGCAACTTTAGAGATAAGAGCATTCAAACCTTCCGCACAAAATAGGAATAAAAAAGGAGAAAGAGGATCCCTTTGCCGTAAACCCCTTGTAGGATAAATAAGACACTGAGGCTCACCATTCACCAAAATTGAATAGGAAACTGTAGTCACACATTGCATAATTAGGGAAACCCACGACTCTTGGAAACCCATCTTAAAAGGATCTTCTGTAGAAAAATCCATTCAGCTCTATCATAAGCCTTACTCATATCAAGTTTTAAGGCCATAAAACCTATCTTGCCTGAACATTGTGTTTTCATATGATGCAAAGTCTCAAAGGCTATCAAAATATTATCAGTAATAACTCTGTCAGCAATAAAAGCACTCTGGGCTTCAGAATTAATAGAGTTCAAAATAGGTTTCAGTCTATTTGCAAGGACTTTACTCAATATTTTATAAATAACATTACACAGACTGATAGGCCTAAATTAAGCAACAGTTTCAGGATTAGTTACCTTAGGGATCAAAGTAATGAAAGTGTGATTAATGGACTTAAGGAAAGTACCAGAATTTAGGCAAGAGAGTACCGCATCAGAGATCTCCATTCCAATATCCAGCCAAAACTTCTAATAAAAAATGGGAGGCATCCCATCAGAACCTGGGGCCTTCAGGGGGGCCATATGTTTAATAGCAATATCCACTTCCTCACGCACATAGGGCTTAGTTAGGGCTGCATTCATAGAATCATCAACAACGGATTGAACCCCTGCTAGAACTTTCTCCAAATCTGTTGGGTTGGTAGAAGTAAAGAGCCGAGCATAAAAATCAACAAAAAGGTCAACCACTACCTTCTCATCCGTAACCCAAACTCCATCCCTATCCCGAATCCCCTTAATAAAATTGCTCCTCTTATGTTGTGTTGCCACCCCATGAAAGAACTTTGTATTTCTATCCCCCTCCGCCAACCATAAGGCTCTCGACCTTTGAAACCACATACGATTCTCTTTGTCAAGCAAAACATTAAGCTCTCGTTTCAATTGAACCACCATATCATGAGATCCACCCTTGGCCAAAACCTCTTCAGCCTTCCATAGGAGATCTTTTTTCTTCTTGATCTAATCCTTCACACTTCCAAAATGATTCTTACTCCAGGAATGTAACATTCGCTTACACTTTTTAATCTTGTGCACCACCTTGTACATAGGTTGCCCCCTAGGCCGAACCTCCCAAGCCTTCTTAACAATGTCACTACAACCTCGATCCGCCAACCACATCTCCTCAAAGCGAAAAGGCTTACGTTTCCACCTAATAGACTCACCATTTGGATCAAACAAGAGTAGGATTGGCCTATGATCAGAAGCAATACAGTGAAGATGTCTAACAGTTGCTGCGGGAAATTTTGCCATCCAATCATAATTAGCAACACCCCTGTCCAATCTTTCCCAAACTACATGCCCATGTTGAGTTCCTTGCCAAGTAAAATCAAGACCAGTAAAACCAAGATCAACAAAACCAAGTATCCAAGACATCCCTAAAAGCCTGCATTTGTCCATGAGGGCGCACCCTACCCCCTCGCTTTTCTTCAGTATAGAGAATTTCATTAAAATCTCCCATGCATAACCAAGGTAAGTGTGGCTTTGAATTCAGCATACGAAGCATATTCCAAGCTTCATCTCTTGCATTTGTGTTCAGCTCCCCATAAAAACCTGTAAATCTCCAAACATCATTAGTTCCACCATTAATCAAAGCATCAATATGAAATTTAGAAAAATTATCAACCCAAATTGAGACCCCATGTTTCCACAGGAACGCTAAACTGCCCCCTCTATCTTGACTTTGAGCACAAAAAACACCTGCATACTTAACCTTACACTTCAACCGAACTAACTGTTCCTTATCAACCCAAGTTTTAGATAAAAAAACAATTAGGGGAGCTTGAGCTTGAATTAAATCTTCAAGTTTTTTTTTTGCACGCAGGTTCCCAAGCCTACGGCAATTCCAGGCTAAGCAACTCATTGCTCTCGGTGGGGCTGATCAATAGCCTCCACCGTTTCAAAAAATTTTGCACCCACAAAAAGTCTCTTAGTAGGGACTAACTCCTCCTCCACTTCCATTCCATCCTCGGGTCCATGCTTAGCAGAGAGAGGACCCCCTTCTTTCATAGTTGCTGCTAATTCCCTTGCCAACCTCTTCCAACGACGAATTTTCCCTCCTAAAGGAAAATTTCCCTCTGTAGATGACAGCACCCATACCTCTGGACTTGTACTCAGACCTGAAGGCAATAACATACCAGGCTCTGTTCTAGGCGGAGAAAAATTCACAGCTTAATCATCAAACTTAGCTAAGCCCACATCGATCTCATCAAGAGTTACCTGGAAGTCTTCACTGGTCCGACCCCCCTTGGCACCGAGATGTTCAGAGATATCCATTCCGTCCTTAGTGTCACCACTACTCTTGCCCGAAATTGGAGAAACTTCATCTGACCGAGTCACACCATGGTTAACATTCACGTTACCATCCCTCTCATCATTAGCTGGAACCACAGAAGGCCGTGGAGCATCCCTCACAACCTCCCTATCAAGCCCCTCAACTTTCACCACGGACCACTTCTTAGGCAATGTAGTAGGAGCTCGCAACCAACTACCAAATTGCTGGTCCTGTTCAGTCAAGTTACCACGACTTCGCACCCATAAATCGCAATCCTTTTCACTGTGCGTCATAAGCCCACACCAATAACATAGATTAGGTAATCGTTCATACTTGAATCTAACCCAACTAACCTTACCATCCTCCAAACAGATTTTACATCCTCGACAAAGCGGTTTCGATGTATCAACTTTCACCCGAATTCGCATGTAACTACTGCCATCCTGAGAACCCCACTCTGCACTCCCTCATTGAACCTCACCAATAATCTTACCTATCGCACTCGTTGAACGTGGATTCATGTCGCCCAAAGGAAGATCATGAAGCTGCACCCAAAACATTGTTCGGTTAAATTCTAAATTCTTCACAGGAATATTCGATACTAAGCGGCGGAACAAAACCAAGTGTTTATCATAGTTCCATGGCCATAGAACTCTGTCGGCATCGACTTCATCACCAAAGACAAAAAGAACCGTGTGGTAGCCAACATCCTTAAGTTCGAAACCTAATTTCGTTCGCCAAGGAGGTTTGAAAGTCCTTGCAATAGCCTCCATATTCAGAACCCTATATGTGAAGAATTTTGCTGCAACTACACGTCCAGACCCTCCCTCCATAGCTTCAGACTTGTACGAAGACCCCTCCTCCTCAAACAAAGAAAGCCGCTCCCATAACCCTGCTAAATTCTCCATGCCTCCTTTGTAAACCTGACAGAACCTCTCACTCATGGCAAAGCAGTGAAGAGAAAGAAACTAGCTTATCCGAAAGCAAGCACCACAATTCTACTGCACGTCTAGGGTTAGGCCGCCTCCCCCTAGGTCAGAGAAACTTTGTCAAGCCTTTTCTGCTTTTTATATATATATATATATATATATATATATAAATATATATATATATTTTTTGAGAGAGAAAGAATACTATCTTATTCTCCAAGGAGCATATTACATCATTTGATTGGTCAAAAGTGTCTTAATTGTATTTAAAATAACATATGACAACATTTAATTAAACTACTTGTATTTTAAATTAAATCTCAATACGTGTCGATGTGTCATTGGCTCTTAAACATTCTTTGGAATTTTTTTTAGTGACATTTGGCATATTTCCAATAACCTATGAATTAAGATAGTGTAGCCTACTAAGTAGTATACAGCACCTTCCTCTTAAAAAAGAAAAAGAAAAAGAGAGTAGTATACAGCACCCTATAATCAGCCATTTTGAATGCACTACATGAATTTAATGATATGATGTGTCAAACCATAATTGGCTGAAATTATTACTCTCTACAGTAAAGAAATAAGATAGACTCAACGAGTCAATACTCGCTTGAGGAGAGACTCCCTCAACCTCTCTAACAGTTTATTCAGGGACTCACTCACTTAATGATTTTGTTAATAAATAGCCTAAGGACAGTAATTAAGATGCATTTAATGTTATATTAAATCATATTTATACATATTTTTTAAAAATGATTTGTCTGTGTAAGTCAATGAATCATTAACATATGTATTTTATTTTAAAAAAAAGCTTGTATTAGAGCTCATAATTGAGCATTTATTAGTCGTTGACTAGTGTCTTTAGAGCACTCCTTAATTGGACACATATATTAACAGTATTGGACATTAAATAAGAAAATTAGATGAACTTGTCTTGGATCTCTTTACTTTAAAGTTCAAACTTAGGGTCCGTTTGGATAGAACTTATTTTGCTGAAACTGAAAATTGAAAACACTATAGCAAAATAATTTTTAAATGTGTAAATAGTATCATGGGACCCATTTTTAATGAAAAAGTTGCTGAAAAGTGATATTTGTAGATCCGTGAATAGTGCACAGTGCACTATACACGGTTGAAAAGTCAACCTTTGCGGGTCTGTTCATGAACAGTGCATGAACAGTAGCCGCATTACTCCCTGAAACGCGTGAAAAAAAAAAAAAAAAAAAAAAAGAAAAAGAAAAAAAGAAAAAAGAGCAAAACGCAAAATGTGCAAACACTAAAACGCAACGCGTATCCAAACCTCACCTTAACCATCTATGAATTCCATACCATTTATTGTTTTTGGTCTTCATCAAAGATTCTATTATTATGCCATGTGCATGACCACCATCGAAGCTCTCCCCTCTTTTTATTTTTAATTTTTTTAAAGAGAATTATTATTTAGCTATACTTCTCAATTTTAGGGTAATGGAGTTTAAAGAAAAAAAATATACAATAATACCAATAACACAAACAAAATGTCAAAACATTCTCAAATTAACACGTCAACTAATTACACATAGGTCCACAATAATCTCCAATTAATTTTTTAAAATGTTAATTTAAAAATGTTGTGAATTTTTCTTGTGTCCATAACATTTCTAAAAAAAAAAAAAAAACCAGCAAATTTGTGTGTGGAGGAATGAGATGTTGTATACTTGTATAATATACCTTTTTTTTATTTTAATGCCTAAATATATGCTGTAAGATATCCCGAATTGAACTTACTAACAGAATTTTGACAGGATTACATGCAGCGTAGTGATTCAAATAATGTGAATTCTGAAAATAATAAGAAACTGGATCTTGATGCTGCTGTTGAAATATTACTAAAAGAAATGGGACAGTACAAGCAGCGTGGTGCTTCAAAATCACTTGAAAATTCTGAAGGAGTTCAGAATTTGGAATAGACAGCGGAATCACCCCAAACCGTATGATGCTGTTGTTGAACCCAAGACAACTTCTATTTTACAAAGACTGATTGCTGATGCTTTAAGAAAACTAGTTCTGAATCCAGAAGGAGTACCTGACATTGTTATTGCAGAGCAATGGTTTGTTTTGATGTCTTTGCTGTTTTCAGATTTGTTTTTCTAGTGATGGAGTTGCTACTTGTTTGGATTCTGAAAAATGATGGCAAAATTAGGAAAAGGACAACGTGTGAATTCTGTTTGATGAACGGTATTAAATTCAATAAGGATTGTGCTTGTGTGTAGTTTATTTACACCTTTTGTAATCCTAATCCGTATGATGTGATGTATAGGATTTGGTTATCTAAGCTTATATTTCACAATCATGCTTGAATATTCATTTAAGTAACTAATGCAATGCATGGGCACCCTAGTACATAGGGTAGATTTTAATTTTAATTTTTTTATTTTTTAAATTACACATCCTAACTATAGATAGGGTATACCTTTCAAACATAGAACTACAATGTGATAATTTTATGACACTTATTAATTCCATTGTGATTCGTTTTATAAGGTATTTACCTCTCTCATGGATTGCCTTATGCAGCATTTTTGCTAATTTTGATGATTTGGCAATTGCCAACATCACATATAGAAAAAGAACGGAAGAAAAAGACGTCATACACTCATATTTCTGATTCTCACTCTAATTTTCTCTTTCAATTCCTGACATTTGGGTCTGGGTATGTTTAAAAGAGAGAACGCTTAAGGTAATTTTTTCTTTAATTCTTTCCCAGTGAGTGTTGGTAGCACTTGCCACATTACAAAATTCCGCTGAAGGTAGCAAAAATAGTCAAAATACCTCATAAAGCAAAGTAGCAAACCACAATAGAGGTGAATGCCATATTAAGCAAAGCAAAAGAGAGATATGGTATGGATAATAAAAATTGTTTTAGTTTGTGCACAAGCTCGCTTGGGGTGTGTTGCAGTCAAGCCAATCCTGACTCTCCTACCCAGAACCATTGGGCCATAGCGTGGTAGGAGGCAGCCCAGCCTGCAGTTGCGAAAAGGCCCACCACAAACACATGCAAACATATTACTTGGTGCGGAAAACCAATGAAACCAACTGTTTTAACGTAAAAACCTAAGGAAGATTTAACTTAGCTATCTTCAAGGTAAAAAAATCCACTATAATAGAACGGAAGATTGCAATAGATTTAAACCTTAAATTTAAAGTTACCTCATGTAGAACTTACTAACACGACCACGTGCAGCTCCAACTCCACGGACTCTTCTATCTTGAATTTGCTGAACACAAATTCCCCGTTTGTGACTTTAAGATCTCACTCAAAAGTTTTAGATCATAAGCAATTGTTGATTTTGTAGCAGCAACTTTAGATCTATCGGTTCTAATAGTATGAAAATGATATCCGGTAGTGACTTTGAAAGAAGAAGGCACAAGACCTTTTAAATCTCACAAGAGCACCTCCAAAGTCATAACAAAACGTGCCTTAGGGTTTCCTTTAAATACTATGTGAAATAAATCTGAAACCCTAATCACTTAATGGGCTTAATAGGCTGATGGGCTTTTATTAAATTCTGTAGAACTTGTCTTTTGATCGGTCGAAACTTAGTCTTGATCGGTCGAACCTGGCTTGTTTCGAATTTCCTGAACCTGCAGCTTCCTCTTATTTGTATTCTGACTTGCAGCACTTTGAGCATTGTCTAATAAATCCGATAGACTCTAAGATCTATATCTAGACGAGTTTGTGCTCATGGTTTGCTAATTGTTCTAAAGTTTAAGAACCTAACACATGACTCTCAAAGTTTCCCTAAAGAGACTTATGAGCTTGGATTATGAGCCGAAGATGAGATGACGTACTTTGGGCTTTGCTATCATTTTGTGTAAATATGGACTTTTGTTAGAAAAGCCACTTTCCATTAGCATGAGAGAGATGATATGAGACGTGAGTTTTGATTTATTGCTTGAGCTTGATCTATATATTAATGTTGATGATGTCGTGGATTATGAGCCCAAATGATGAAAAGGAAGTGTGGACCATAAATCTGCCTCTTGAAGTGAAGATCTTGTAGGCCATGTGAGCCCAATTTATGTAGTTGAATGAGATATAAGCTTACTTTGAGCTTTAAAGAAATTTACCCAAAAATCAATAATATGTTGATGTGGCGTCGGTTGCTAATGAAGTATTGCCATGTGGCGTGAAAAAAGAGTTCTCAACACAAATTATTCATCTAAAAGCCTATTCAAAAAGAAAAAATAAAAATTATAATCTATCAAATTTGTAACTCTTTCAACTTATTTTATAAAAATAATCTTTAATTTCATTTTTCCTTGAAAAAAGGACATAAGAAAATATTGTAGTCATGAGTTTTATGGCAGTGCCGGCAGTTATGCTCTTTTTGGTTTTACAATTGCAATAATTTTGCTCTCCTTAGCAAATCAGCTCGTAGTTGTAACAAATATCATCCATTTTTCTTTCTCTTTTTTATTATCATTTCAATTTTCTTACTTTATTACTCTAATCTCAACATTCTTAATTCCGACTTTATTTCTTATTAGTACATTTCTTTCTTTTGTCTCTTTGTTACTAGGAAAAAATTGTAACACTTATGTATTTTTGTGTTTTTTGTGTTTTTTTGTGTTTTTTTTGTGAAGTTGATATATTCAAGTTATCTCTTTAATAAATTTTGTATAATTTAAGTTTTTTAGCGACGACTCTAAAAAATTTCATGGAGCTGCCATTGAAGTTTAATGACTCAATATTTTTCAAAACTATCGAATTGGGAGATTGTAATTTGTGTACAATAAAAATAATATCAATAGTGGTTCTAATTAAAATGATGTTCCATTGATCATAGTCCATCATCTAAAAAACTTATGGAATTTGTTGTGTTTTTAGTATTATTATTATATATTGTATTATAATAAATCATTGTTTTATGAATGATACAAGCATCTTGCATGCCTTTATTATCTACAGTTTTTTTTTTTTTTTTTTTTTTTGAGAAAGTATTATCTACAAAAGTTAGAAAAGGTTTTTGTCCATTATGTGATCTTTATTTTTTTCTGTTTAATTTCGAGATCAATATTATTTTATTGAATAAGTGTTGGACAAGTTTACGAGGCGTGTCTGCATTTGATACATAAAATATTGGAATACCCACTCTAGAGGTGTCTATACCAAATATATACATATATGCTTATTCTTATTAGGACAAAGTTTGGGTACAAACTAGTTTACAAAAATACCCATTAAATTCTTTTTATATCTTTTTATTGAATGTGAATTTTGAAAATTTAATCATTGAATTTCATGTACTTTATGTTCTTAATACGCATGTCAAATTTCATTCAAATCTAATGTTTTTACTATTCAAATAATAAACTAATTTTTTTCTGCATAATTTTATATCACAAATGCTTAAAATTTTAACATTTTATTGATGATATATCTATCGATTTTTAATATTCTTGAAATTTTGCAAGCATAAAAATATAATAAGAACGTGCAATCCAAAATTTGATTTTCAAAAGTCACATCTGATAAAAAGATATCGGTGGAGTTTGAAAAATTTTCTTTCCAAATTAGTTTGGATACAGAATCTCATTTTCTCTCCCATGTGTGTGTTTGTTTTTTAATAAATAAAGACTTTTTGGTCTTCTTCAATGATGCATGTCATTGTCACATAATATCCTTACAATTATAATAAAACGCTGGCCCTAAATTCTCATTAGATCTCTCTCTATCTCTCTCTCTCTCATTATCTTTTTCTTAACAATATATAATTTTCATCTTTATGTGATCTGAATATAAATTTTGACATTTCTTTTCTAATTTGAACATTCACATCAAAGGAGCTAAGAATTTAGCTTTTAACAACTCAAAAACTACTTTATTTATTTTAACACCTTATTTTACAATACACCCTATATTAAAGTTTTTATTTTTTTACCACTTCATTTTAATATTCTTTATTTTTTCTTTTTCTTTTTTTAATTCTTATTCTCTCCTCTTTCTCTATCTTTTATTCTTCTTCTCCATCTCTCTCTTCTCTGCCGCCCATACCCACCGCCACCACCACCGGCGGTTAAAAAAAACATAAAACAAGAATCCACAACCCACTGCCAGCCACCACCACTGAAAAAAAAAAAAAAAAAAAAAAAAAAAAAACCCATAAAACTTCAACCACAAATGAAAAAAAAAAAGGAAAAAAAAAAAAAAGCAACTTGCTGGAAGAATAAAAAACCCACAAACTTCAACCACAGCCACCACCACCAACACTACCATTGAAAAAAAAAAAAAAAAAAAAAACCCCTCAAAACTTCAACCACTGTGAACCCACCATAACCCATTCCAAAATCAACCCAACCACAAACCCATGAACCCATAATCATCCATAATCACTGTTGAACCACCGAGACCCACAGCCATAATTGAAACCACCATGACCCACAACACAACCAAGAGAGTTAGAGGAGAGAAAATGAGAGATGAGAGGAAATTTGAGAGGAATAAAAAAATAAGGAAAGGAAGGAGGTGGTAGAATAAAGATGTTAGGTCTGAGAGGGAGGAGAATAAAGAGAGAAACGTTGGGGAGAGTGAGAAAGAAATGAGTTTTTAATTGCAGGAAGAGGGACGGTAGTATAAAAAATTGAGTTTTATGTTTAAGTTGATGCTACAGTGAGCTGTTATAGATAACAATTTACTGTAGTTGAAAGCTAAAAAATTTTAGATGTAGCAACTTTGGGGAGTATGAGAGTGAGAGATGAGAGGAATATAGACGTTGAGTCTGAGAGGGAGGAGAATAAAGAGAGAAAATGCTGGGGAGAGTGAGAAAGAAATGAATTTTTAATTGTAGGAAGAGGGATAGTAGTATAAGAAATTGAGTTTTATGTTTAAGTTGATGTTACAGTGAGCTGTTATAGATAATAGTTTACTGTAGTTGAAAGCTAAAAAATTTTAGATGTAGCAACTTTGATGCATCTTGATTTTCATGATTTGAGTTGTTAAAATAGATTTTTAGCTTTTGTTACATCTTTGCTGTGAATGCTTTTAGTTTTTAAAATGGTTAATTTTGTACTAGATAAAAGGGATAAAAAAAAAATTAATGGTTGCAACTCTATAGTGATATATATATATATATATATATATATATAGAACTCTAAACTTTATTTGGTTTATATTGATGTATTAAAAAAATTAATCTATAAAACACTTATTTTACTTATTAACATAACTTCTTTTTTTTTTTTTTTTTTTTTGGTTATGAAATAGATTAGCTCTTCAACTTATATTTTTTTCTTGCTCAGCTCATGATCAAAAAAGAGAATGACTTGGCTAGTAAGCATGAAAAATTGTTGCGTGACATCTGCAACTCTCTCAAGCCAGTGTACTACAACGAGCAGTGCTACATTGTTCGGGAGGGAGAGCCTATGGATGCGGTATTCTTGATTACAGACGGCAGTGCATGGGCCTTTCCAAGCATCAATAATGGTGAAGGAACAGGAACTGCCTCCCGACATGCTGAGCGTCTTGAAGCAGGTGACTTCTTTGGAGAAGAACTTTTTGAATGGGTTAGTGAACCTTACTCCGCCAACATGTTCAATCTACCCAGAGTTCCCATTTACTCAAAATCTCTCAAAACCCATACAAAAGTGGAAGCCTTTGTTCTAATGGCCAACGACTTTGCATTGGTGGTAGAAGAAAAACTTCTGAATCCACCAGAGCCTGATGATATGTTGAATGCTCAAAGTGTTGGTGCTTCAAGAAAACGCCAGAATTTAGCAGTACCTGACACTGTTGTTGCAAAGAAATGGTTTGTGCTGATGTCTTTGTATTATGTTTGTTTTTCTAGTGATGGGGGTGCTACTTGTTTGGACTTCGGATTCTCAATGATAAATTTAGGAAAAAGACAACGTCTGAAATAATAAACAGTTTGATGCACGCTATTAAATTCAGTAAGGATTGTGTGTAGAACCTTATATTTACACCTTTTGATTCAAACTAGCTTGTAACTGAGTGATGAATTTGGATATCTATATGATAGGATTCAATCGGGGACGGAGTTAAGCTTGGACTTGGAGAGAGAGAGAGGGGGGGGGCGCTTTTAAAAAATAATAATATATTATTATGTATTAATTTTAGCAATTTTGTTATATAAAATTATACTTTGCCTCCCATAATAATATCATTGATTCTTTTAAGAATAATACACTAGTACTACAGCTACAAATTTTTTTATAATATTTTTACTAATTGTTGAGATAGCAAATTCTTATTGGTTCATATCTAAGTCTATTACTTATATCATTTTTTTAGTTACTAACAACTATTCATCACATCATTAATTTATGGAAAATTGTTTGTATCTTTAACATTTTCCTCCTTTTAAAGGGCATAAAAATTTATAGATTTAAAATCTAAAAAAAAAATATACAAGTCCAAAAAAAATTAGTGCAGCAACAAAAATACCAATAGCAAAACTAAAAAAAATTAAGTACAAATAAAAATTTTTACCCAAAACAAATAATCCGGCCCTTTAAAAAATTGTTAATAAAATAATTTTGTCCTTATCTAGCAACAAACACACGCATCAAAGACAAAACAAAAAAAAATAAAACCCTTAGCGTCTATACAGTACATAAGCTGGTGTAAATGAGCATACCAACTTGGCTACATCTTGGCCCTCCATATGGACAACTTCGAGGTACAAAAATAGGGACTTTGGTGAGGGGAGCTATGCCTTTGGCTTGTGCCAATAGTGTGAATGCCATTGGAGGAAGAGAAGTGTGCAGTCTGGCATGGACACCTAGCACTACCATGAGAGAGAATTCAGCCCCTGATGATTAGATGTTGTAGGACACCTCTTATTGGTTAGTATGAGTTTGGACCACTGCCAAGGAAACGTGTAACGTCCTCAGGCCTCACACTTAATTTCCCTCTCCTCCTCTTTGCTTGTCCTTCATGATAGTTGTGGGTGCAAGTGCCTGCAACGGGTCTTTCTTTTGGGTTTTCCTAAAAGCTGTGGGAAGTACGTCTTGGTCTAGGGTGGACCATGATAGAGTTTGTAAGTGGAGTCGTCACCTAGATATTAGGTCTAACAACCTTAAACTTAAATTCATTAATGGACAAAACGTACATTACACCTTTCAAGTTTCAACAATGTATGGTGCTTAATTAATAATGGTTGAATAACTAGACATTTACAAACCGTCTCCAATATCATAACAGTCAAATAGACTATTGGCCCAGGTAAGCACCAATGCAAGCAGTCATTTTAACGGTTATTTCTAAATAACAAATTGCTTTTTCTTTCTTGACTTGGATATTGCACTCCCAAAACATAAAAAATAAAAGTTGCCTAAAATCATATAGCTCAACTAGATGGTGTCTCTTGGTGTTTTTAAATAAGACATTCAAGGGGTTCAAATCTGATGAATCCTCTTTCCCCAATTATCGATTTTTTTTTTTTTTTTAATTTTAAGTTATACATATGCAGTGGTGAGTATGCAAAAATATTTAAAGCTATTTTTTATTTTTTAGGATCCAAAACTTTTTTTTTCAATTATTCTTAGTTATTTAATACCTCCACAATTTTTTTGGCTTCTCTCCTTGACACCCCAATTAATTATCCTCGCCCATTATGTTATTCCTCTCTCCATCAAACAGGATCATTTGCCTTCTTTTTTTAATTTTTTAATTTTTTTTTATATATATTTTAAGATATGCTACATTCACAAAAATTTCACAACAAATCCTAAATGACAAGTGTTAAACATAAGATTCACTCTAAAACAAAGATTTTAACAAGCGACACCATTTATGATAAAAGATTAGCCCAAAACTGTATCGTTTTGTCGAAGGACACACACATGAATAAATCTTTTCAAAAGATCACACACGAAATAACTAAATCATATGACGTCGTTTTACTAAAGGCTGTGCATGGATCAAAACACAACATCTTTCTGTTTCCTTTATTTTTTTTTATTTTTTTTTTGTTTAATCTAAAGATCCCTTTGTTTTCCTTTCCATAAGATTTTTTGTGTTTGGTTCTACGGAAAATATTTTCAAGTGTTTGGTTACATTCTTGAAAATGTTATGGAAAACATATTTTCCACTATTTTCTTATCTCTCAAGCACATATTTAATAAAAAAATAAAAATTTTAAATTAAAAAAAAACTGTGATCAGGGACCAGTGGTGGCGACCAGGGGCATTAGTAGAGTGTAGTGGTTGGGTGACAGATAGTGGGAGGTGGGGCATGCTTGTTTGGTTGATAAATTTTGGGTGAGGGGGAAAGTGGTTTATTGAAAATCCATAAGTGCAGGCAAAGCCGGCGGAGATCCGAACCGGTTTTGCAGAACCCATCATTTTCTGGGTTTTCGAGTGGGAAAGGTGGTGGGGTTTGAAAATACGGTGAAGTGGGGAGGGTAGTTCTGCTATTTTGCAATGCGCGCTACAGCTTTAATTGGGCCTAACCGACTTTAATCCAGCCGTCTAGGTTGGATGGCCATGGCCCATGGGCTTTTCTTCTCAAACCCCAGTTTTCAATTCCAAGTCCTCAACTTTGTTTCCGATTATTCTTTAGAAAATAAAAAGTAAAAAATAAAAAATAAAATTCTATAAGGATGTGGTCTAAAACTCAAGTTTCACTCCTCCAATCCCAACATAACACATCATCGTATTACATATTAAAGAATAGATATAACCACACTTAATTAATTCTCATACCTATTTGAAAATCTAACTTAACTATGAATTTATTAAAATGTTATTATGTGTGGTAGGATATATTAAGTTTTAAGTAAAAAATTAATGTGGCAATCTCTTATTAGAGGGTATAAAGCATGAGTTTTACAACTCATCCTTAATAAATTCGGTCTCTTTTGAAAATTACAAGTAATATATTTTAATATTTTTGTGAATTATCATTTTCATCCTTTAAATTTCATTGTTGTTATCAACTTGCCTTCTCTGCTTTATCAAGTTTTTGGATAGACACATTTTTCTTATTGAATTTTTCTCTACTGCTTTATCAACAAAATAAATAAATAATAATTAATGGATATCAATTTTTTGAATAGACACAAAAGCTTAATGATTAATATCATTTTTTTTTCCCATTTCTTATCATCCTTTTCTCTGGTTTTAATGTTTTATCAATCAATTTTTCCTCTATTGATTTATTATCATTTTTATGTGATTTTATTAATTTTTTTAGATAAGCACAAAAACTTAGTTGTTATTAACTTATTATTAACTTTTTTTCCTATCATAAAATCACTTTTAAAAACAAAATCTATATCTATTGCTATATATAATGGAGGAATCATAATCCACGATTCACTCCCGTTATTACATGTGGCATACCAAACGTTTTTAAATCCTTGAAATGATATGTTGTTTTAGATCCGAACCAACGTCATTTGTTAGGAGCAAAGACACCGTTTAAAACAATGGTTGTGTCTTTTGGCCACAACGAAAAAATAAAGGCGTAAATGTATTTTTGGTCTCTACATTTTGGGTCATTTCTCGATTTGGTCTCTAAACTGATTTTGCTCCTAAGTTAGTCCCTAACTTTTTAAAATGATCCCTACCGTCAACCCAGTTACGGAAAAAGCTGAGGTGGCAAACGGCGTGTCCTACTTGTTGACATGGCGCTGACGTGGATATTAAAATATTATTAAAAAAAATTATTTAGCATTTTTGAAATGCCACGTCAGATTTAAATTAATAAAAAAATTAAAACAAAAATCCAGGTCAGAAATTTTAAAATAAATAAATAAATAAACATTAATTTAATTAAATTAAGAGAGAAAAAAAAAGCTTTTTAAGTTTAAAAAATTGAGTTCCTATCCCAAAAAAAAAAAAATTTAAATCTAAATTTTTTTTTTTTTAATCTTAAATCTTTTTTTTTTTTTTTTTCTGAAGAACATGTTTTTTGTGTTCTTCCTCATAGTATGATTCATATTCTTAGCAAATTAATATTTATTTTCTTATCATTTTTTGTATCTTTCTTGTGCTTTCTTTATAACTAAATACATCAAAACAAAATAAATTAATTGAATGTCTTTCTTGTCTTTTTTTTTTTTTTTAATTCCTTTCATTATTTTTTCTAAACATGTTCTTGTTCTTTGTGTTCTTCCCCATAATCAATCTCAAGAACAAAGAACCAAACCCCAAACCCATATCTCCAGCAATCAAATCCACAAACCCATGCAACCAGCAAAGCACCACCACCGAATCAAATCTTCCTAAATCTTCCAAAATTTCCCACCAACCAGCAAAGCCTTAACATCAAATCTGCAAAAATCCTAAGCTAAAAACTTCCAAATCAACCTTAGAGAGAGGAAAAGAGTGAGGGTGAGGTAGAGAGAGGTGTGAGAACCACTGATCTGGGCTTCACAACAACAAAAAACCACCATCGATCTGGGCCACAACAATACAGCACCATCGCCGATCTGGGCCGCAACAACACAGCACACCTATCATCTTGATAGGACTCTCACAAACACAATACGCAGTTACACGCACACACACACTCTCTCTCTCTCTCCGTGTGAGAGTCAAATCAAAATTCAATGCCTGCGACTGCTAGTGTTGACGT
Organism: Notholithocarpus densiflorus; assembly: GCA_030021035.2. Classification (NCBI taxonomy): domain Eukaryota; kingdom Viridiplantae; phylum Streptophyta; class Magnoliopsida; order Fagales; family Fagaceae; genus Notholithocarpus; species Notholithocarpus densiflorus. Next base: position 131,572 of record JARYZH020000484.1, on the reverse strand, counting down.
GCTTCCCCTCCTCCGCCTAGACTCTTCTTTAGTGGCCACCACACGGCCGCCTCCTAAGCACCAGATGCACTACAGAGGCGTCCGGAAGAGGCCGTGGGGCCGTTTTGCAGCGGAGATCCGAGACCCCTGGAAGAAGACCCATAAATGGCTGGGCACCTTCGACACGGCGGAGGAAGCCGTTCTAGCCTACAACGAGGCCGCCCTCAGCCTCCGTGGTCCCAAAGCCAAGACTAACTTCGACTTCGTCCTCCCTCCTCCCTCGCCAGCTAGTCTTCCTCCTTCGCCGATGAGATCGGAGTACAGGGGCTACAAGATGGAGAACTTGGCAGTCATGACCACTCAGACTTAGCACGACACCAAAACCTCCTTGTCTCCAGAGAAAAGGCCCTTTCTTTTCGATTTGAATTGATAGGAACTCAATTTTTTAAACTGAAAAAGCTTCTTTTTTTTTTCTTAATTTAATTAAATTGATGTTTATTTATTTATTTATTTTAAAATTTCTGACCTGGATTTTTGTTTTAATTTTTTATTAGTTTAAATCTGACGTGGCATTTCAAAAATGCTAAATAAGTTTTTTTAATAATATTTTAATATCCACGTTAGCACCATGTCAGCAGGTAGAACACGCTGTTTGCCACCTCAGCTTTTTCCGTAACTGGGTTGACGGTAGGGACTATTTTAAAAACGATTTTAAAAAGTCAGGGACTGACCTAGGAGCAAAATCAGTTTAGGGACCAAATCAAATGGCCCAAAATGTAGGAACCAAAAGTGCATTTACGCCAAAAATAAAAATAAAACTTTTGTGCATCATCCTATGCATCAAGAGGACCCAATCCTATGCATCATCCTCAAATCTCTTCATTGACTGATCCTCTACAGAATCATCGAGTAAGAATTAACAAGAAGACACCAGAATGACCTAACCCTATACATAATCCTCCAATCTCTATATTGACGGATCTTCTACAGAATCATCGAGCAAGAATTAACAAGCAAATACCATAAGGACCTGATCCTATACGTAATCCTCCAATCTCCTCATTGGCCGATCCTTTACATAATTATCGAGCAAGAATTAACAAGCAGACACCAAGAGGACCCAATCCTATACATAATCCTCCAATCTCCTCATTGACCAATCCTCTACAGAATCATTGAGCAAGAATTAACAAAGAATCACCAGAAGGACCCAATCCTATACATCATCCTCTAATCTCTTCATTGACTGATTCTCTACAAAATCATCAAGCAAGAATTAAAAAGCAGACACCAGGAGGACTCAATCTTATACATAATCCTCCAATCTCTTCATTGATTGATTCTCTACAGAATCATCTAGCAAGAATTAACAAGCAGACACTAGGAGGATCTGATCCTATACATAATCCTCTAGTCTTTTCATTGATTGATCCTTTACAAAATCATCAAGCAAGAATTAACAAGCAGACACTAGGATGACCTGATCCTATACATAATCCTCTGGTCTCTTCATTGACTGATCCTCTAAAGAATCATCGAGCAAGAATTAACTGGGAGTCACTAAAAGGACCCAATCCTATACATCATCCTCCAATCTTAGCATGAGTTGATGCTCAACATGATTAATTAGAAAAAATTAATTGTAAGTGAAACATGTGGAAAACTTAATCATCCTTGCAACCCACCAACCAAAATGAATCGTGTGATATGAAAATGATATGAATCTTGATACTATTAGGGTGTGATAAAAATAAATAAATTATGTTTTATGAAAAAAAATATCTTTCTATTAAAGTATCTCTGCATTGAAGACTTATAATAATATTCAATTTCCTTATACAAAATTTACATGATTAGCGTACTTAATTTATTGCATTTCAACACATTTACAAAAAGTGTATAATATTTACTCTTTTTTGCAAATGTGTATAATATTTATTATTTTTTGTATATCTATAATATAAATTTATACCATACTATATAAAAGAAGAATTTCTTTTAATTACAGTACGTAGCTTGTAACTCATGGGATGCACATAGCGATGGCAATGGGGCGGGGCGGGTCGGGGCGGCGCCAAAGGATGGAGTCTTCGTTCCCACCCTGTATGGTTTTGTCTTGTTTCATCCCTGCCCTGCCCCGCATGACGAGGAAAACTTTCTCACCCCATCCCCGCCCCTTGGGGCCCCGCGAAGTCCCGCCCTATCCCGTAAAACTCTACTTTTTGTTAATTTTCCCTACAACTAGTACAATTTTTTTAATGAAACCTATTTCATTAATAAAAATATATTTGAAATTACAACTAAATTTATCCCATCAAATCAAATCAATTTTTAGAAAAAATTAAATAATATATCCAAGCATTTAACAAGACAATCAAAAAAAAAAAAAAATACTCATAATACAATACATAACAAAATAAAGGTAGAGAACCACATTAGATAGAATAAAATAAGTTAATATTGAAATGTTTGTTTGAATAGTAGGGTTTTTTAGGGTATGAAAAATTTACAATTATAACCCTTAGCAATGCAGGGCGGGGCGGGGCGGGGCGGAGCGGGGCGGGGATGGGGAGGGGCAGGGTGAGGTGGGTTTGAAAAGTCTAAACTCATCTCCGCCCCGCCCCGTGGTGTGGGGCTAAAATTTTGCCCCATCCCTGTCCCACCACCTTTGCAGGGGGGGAAAACCCGCACAGGGCGAAGCGGGGAGGGGCGGGGTAAAATTGTCGTCCCTAGATGCACAGAATTTGAGTGTCCAATTAATGTTTTTTTTTTAATGAATAATGCTTTTTATAAAAATGGTAGAAATTTTTATTGATAATAAAACTATATCCTTTGAGTATAAATCTTTATTATATTGATCGCTTCCATTAAGAAGGATGGACCAAATCGATCCATTCCACTCAAGAGTGGAATCAATATTACATTTACATGCATAATGGACAAGAGCCCTATCAACTTGCTTTATAATAGATGGGACACTAACAATAACAAAGCTCCAGTACTCACTCTGCATGATGTGTGCACTTGTCTCTAGCGTCTTCAAGACCATACCTTACCAGAAGATAAAAAAAAAAGGATTGGTGGTGTTCATAAGTCGCAGTCCAGCTGCAAGTGTTCCTTAAAAAACAATCTTATAGGACAAAATTGCCCTTTGCCCTTTTTGGGCAAATTATATAGCTTTATGCCCCCTTCCCAAACTAATTAGGGAAATGCCATTATTTTAAAACTCGATTTACTCCAAATTGAGTTAAATTTTTTTTTTTTTTTCTGGAGCCCTATAGTGGCGTTTTAAGGAGCCTATAGTGGCGTTTTATAACTCGACCTCCATGAAATCGAGTTATAGACAATTTTTTTACCCATAACTCGATTTCATGGAAGCCGAGTTCCAAAACACCACTATAGGCTCTTTAAAATCGTCACTATAGGGCTTAACTCGATTTGTAGTAAATCGAGTTTTAAAAGAGGGGGATTTCCCTAATTAGTTTGAGAAGGGGGCATAAGGCTATATAATTTGCCAAAAAAGGGCAAAGGGCAATTTTGTCCCAATCTTATATACCATAATGCCTTTCACTCGCTACATCAATGGTGCGAACCACAGCTAGCTATTGCCTTGTATGCACCTTATTTGGCACAACAAGGGTTCATATATACATATTGTACGATATATATTGTATCGAGTGAAAGAAGTACATTTTAAAAAATCTGTTAAAAAAGGAGATAAATTACAACAAAAACAGGATAAAAAATGAAGTTGAGTAAAAAAAAATATGAGAAATATCGTACTTCTTTGGCACACTAATAACATTTTTTAGTGAAACTATTTGACATTTTAATTGGGTTGGATTTCTATTAACTAATATTTTTTTATTTGAGTAAACAGTAATACTTATTATTGGTTGTGTGTGTCTAGTGTCCGCTGTTTATAACCCCATACTACAACTACAAAGGTTAGGCCCTTTTGTAGTTGTACTCTGGTTATGTAATGTATTATAAACCCGATTTAAAACACTATTATTACTATTTTCGTGTGTGAACTCAATATTTTAAATGTCTACTTGGAGGTGGGGGAAGAATACGTACAAAACCCACCCATATTATTCTCTTTTTAAAAATATTCAATTATCATTCTTTTTTTTTTTTTTTTGGGGACATTTTTATACAATTTTGGCGTGCTTTTTTATATGTAATGGGGGGCTTAAGAACTTATTCAAAATGTTTGGGGGCAAAGAGAGCCTTAGGCCTAGGCCTTAAGCCAGTCCAGTATGCATTAATAGATGTTTTCGAAAGGTTCATTAACAATGTGGTTCTAATTTTCGTTGAGTTGTTTAATTTGTTTAGATTATTCTTTTTTGTTTTATAATTTTTTATGATTATTATTTTTTTTTTGGGTCCAGAATTTGAGCTCATTTGATTTGCATGTTAAATAACTTAAATTAATTGTGCATATGAACAGAAAAAGATATAGCATTTCCACTTGAGTTTGGATGCATTAACAATTAGGGATGGCAATTTTTGCCCGACCCACGGATACCCGGCCTGGTCCGACCCTAATGGGCTGGATTTTACCCCATCTGATAAAAAATAGGGTTGGGTCTGAGTTTTTACAAAAACCCGGCCCGAACCTGGACCCGGCCCAACCCGGTTATATATATACATAGTTACTAAAATACCCTCTTGTATATATAGTTATAACCCTAAAATTTTCACAGCCTCACCTCACACTCTCATATCTTCAGCCGCCTCTCAAGTCTCATCTCTTTAGCTCACCCTCTCACGCCTCAACCTTACTCAGTTCCACTCTCAATCTCAAATCAAGCATTCAAGCCCCACGCAAGCCCTCCCTCAAGCAACCAAGACAATCCTTGCCGACAAGCCCAGCCACAATCAAGCATCAAGCACCTCGTCGACAAGCCCAGCCACCATCACGAAACTCTCAACCACCATGAACTACCCCTCACACATTACAGACCCACAACCAGATGGGTTTGGGTTTTTTTCTTTTCGTGTTTTTGTGAGCAAAATTTGGGTTTGGGTTTTGCTTTTGTGAGCCAAATTTTTTTTTTTTTTTTTTTTTTTTTTTTTTTTTTTTTTTTGTGTGTGTGTTTTGTTGGTGGGATTTTCAGATTTGCTAATTTTATTTCTGGATTTGCAAAATTTCTGGGATTTGTTGGATTTATTGTACAGATTGGTTTGTTAGATCTTGGCATCCGTTTGGATGCCAAGAAAATGTTGTTCTGTGATGATTTGTGATTTTGGGTTTGTATCAATTTCTTTGTTTGTGATTTTGGGCCGGGGCCCACGGGCTCTGACGGGCGGGTTTGGATTCAACAAAAAAAAACCCGTTTATTAAACGGGCCGGGTTCGGGTAACGGGTATAGACCCGCGGGTCGGGTCCGGGTATAAAGAAACTCAGCCCGAACCCGACCCGTTGTCATTCCTATTAACAATGGCCTTTTTTTTTTTTTTTCTTTTTGGTTCTTTTAGATTTAGAATATGAGATTCTCTAATTGGTTCATCTTATTATCACTTCTAATCATATACTGAACATGGATTTAATTAAGAATTTTGGAATAAGGTTTTGTAGATTTGAAAAGTGAGGTTATGTGACAATACTGTGACATACACCAATCCGAAATTCTTACTTGAAATGTATCAATTTACGACCAAGAATTGAGAGAATTTTGTGTATTGAATTAATTAACTAAAGCTAGTACAATCTCTGTAATTAACTAAGACAAAGCTAAGCAATAAGTAACAGTTTCAGTAATTAACTAAAACTTTTCTCTACTCCCTCTAACAAACTTAACAAACCTAACGGCTACATGTACACGCGTATTATATAAGACACGTGCTATTCACGTGTGATAAAATAAAACATTGAGCTACTTTATAGTTTTGAATACAGATAGCACTCCAATTCTTATGCTACTTGTCGTTTATCCTTGTGTTCCTTTGAGCGCAACAAGTGGTTCAAAGCGCAACAAGTGGAGACCAATTGCTTTCATCTTATTTTTAGATCAGACGTGATCTCCCACGCCACCAAACGACCAACAGAGGCCTCTTGGACTTACTCACTTACATGCATTTATTTTGTAATGCCAAATAATATATGAAAAATGCTAGAATCACAATAAAATACAATTAGTGGCGGAGCCAAAAATTTATCTTTGGGGGTCATATATATATAATTTTGTGTATGAAATCTAAAATTGTTAGGGACATTATTGATGTAATTGGTTAATCCTTTAACAAAACGCATTTTACTTGTAATTGGGTAGATCTAGTATGGTTTAAGACTTTAAGAAACATGTTGTTTAAGTCAAGTGTTAAAACTATGCAAGTCTATATAAGAAACAAGTGAAGAAGTGTTGTTCATTAAAGCTCGACAGATGTCTCAACAGAAGCCTATCTATTGAGGTTTAATGTTGAAGCTCGATAGCAGCTCGACAGAAGTTGTATCTGTCGAGAATTACAAAATCAAAATTTCCAAATTTGATTACACGCATATCCCAGTGTATTTGTTTAGGGTTCTTTTCTCACAACCCTAGACATATATAAAGATTATTTTAAGGGCCGTTTTAGTGTTGCAATTGTTGATGCAAACAAAATACACGCATATTGTAACCGGAGACAGAAATTGCCCTAGTTCATCTTTCTCTCTGTAGAAGCTACTGCGTCTTTGCACCAAGGGTTTTGTAACCAAGGAGCTTCTTGATCTTCATGTTGATGAACTGAATAACTTTGCAGCTAACATCTTACTCAAGATTGGTGTGTTAGTCACATACTAGGATCCATGCATCATTGGTTAGTCACGTACTAAGATTTGTGCATTGAAAGGAAAGATTGTCGCTACATTGCAAGTCCAATTGGGTATTGAGGTCAGGGTTCAACTGTAGGTTGGTATTAGGTACTGTAATTCCTTTTACTTGTAACCACTTGTTTTGATAATAGTGGATTTTCGGGAGTGGTAACCTTAAATTAATCCGGTGGGGTTTTGCCTCGGTGGTTTTCCCCATTTGTAAACAAATCACCTATGTCAAATTTATTTTCCGCTGTATTTAACTTAGTTGGTGATTTGTTTGTGCTATCATGATATTGCATGTTAAATTGACTTAATTATTTAACTTGGATAATTAATTAATTAATTTGCCAAATGGGTCAATACATTTTTGGCCTATCAAAAATAGTAATGTACAATACTTCTTATAACTCAATATATACTATAAACAACAACTAAATACAAGTTTTTTTTTTTTTTTGAAGTGCTAAATACATGTTAATATAGTAGTATATACTATATATTTTAATCAAATTAATAAAGTATATTTATAAATTATAATGCCATACGATATATAATATATTGATTATTATAACAACAAATAATATATTATAAGGAAAGTAAAAAATAAATCAAATGAAAAGTAAAGTAAAGAAATCAAAAGAAAGCAAATAAAAAGTAAAGTAACACAAGAGCACTGTACAGGGTTGAGGGGCCTACGGAAACTTCAAGCTTGTCTTTCACTATTTCTTGTCTAGTTTAGTCACACACAATTTTTACTTTTATATTGTAAACACAAAACTGTGGCAGTAGTGGGAAAAAAGAAGAAGAAGGCAAATACCAACGGAGAGAGAGAGAGAGAGAGAGAGAGAGAGAGAGTCACTTGTGAGAGCACTGTGAGCAAAATTTTCTGCAATTGTGTGAGGGACTTGGTAGTGTGGCGAATCAACAAAACTACTAACCTTTTAATTTTTCTATTCTTGTGATACAAGTAAGTCCTGGATGTGTTGGGATGAAAATTAGAATTTTTTTTCTCTTTTATTTGTTGAGATAATTGTTAAAATACCTATGTGTTTATTTTAAAGATGCTAAATGTTTAATTATTGTAATTTTTTGACATATATATTTATGGATTGTATTCTATTCTACAATATTTTTACAAAATGTTTATGTGGTTAACATCTTATTGGTTTTCATCTAGGTCCAACATTGATATCACTTTTTCATTTATCAATAATCACTCACCACATCAGCAGTTTGTAATATTTTTTATAAAATAGTTTATATCTCTAGCATTATTATTCTATTTAAATGAAAGTTATGTTTATTTTTAGAATTTCTTAAATATATATGTATATTATCAGGTATGGGGGGCGAAAATGATAAGGTTTTCTTAAAAATTTTCAAATTATTTAGGGTAATTCTATAAATAAATAAAAAATCCATAATTTTTTTTGAAAAATTTTGGGGGGGCCAAGGCCCTCCTTAGTCCTGTTGATGGTCCGCCACTGAGTACAACTCTTTTGGATATTCAACAAATGGTGGAGCCAGATTTCTAGGGGTAAAATTGCCCTCTCATAGGTGCAAACTTATAAATTTTTATCCAAAAGATAATGTATTAAATGATTTTTTCTTTAAAAAAGTTGGAAGACAGAAAAAATCGAAGAATTTCTTGGGAATCCTACAAGATCCATTCATTCTTTTCTCTTAGGGTTTTTTTTTTTTTTGGGTGAGAGTTCCAACTTATGGTATCCGTTACTGATGATAACTCTTTATCGTTAGACCAAGACACCAGTTGAGCTAATTGGAACCCACTTACATATGTACAAGTTATATCTTTTTTTTTAGGAGAATGTTTAAGTTATTTCTGGTGTAACTTTGAAATAGTTACACATTTTTTATATTATAGTTCTCTAAGGATCTAACAATAAACACCAAGGAGTTGGCTTAGTGGTTTCTCAAATCATCCTTAAATATTAATTGCTTTCCACATCTGCTTGCTTAATTAATTATGGTATCTTTTTTTCTCTCCCTTATTTATTGCATTTGCAAGCATCTTAAAAGGAAATTTTTTTTTTTTTTTTTTTGACAAATCTACACCAATAACTATGAATACAAAGATGACTATATCCGGTAATACAAACAAGGATGGACAAAACGACTAGAGAAGAGTTATGCTGGAAAAGAACGGGTTGAATAGAAACAAAACAAGTTCAAGTATCTCTATTTGACACCAACTACTTTATCATTTATTTTAGACTTAGATTCTTCTAGGTTTTTTTTTTTTTTTTTTGGGAAAATATTTTGTTATCAACAAAAAGAGATGGATTTATTTGTCGCACTACCAAAATATTTTGGAAAATATTTTAGTCAGTCAGAAAATTGCAAAATATATTTACTTTTTTGTTACATGGATTTATTTGTCGCACTACCCTTACAAGGATTTGTTTTTATTTATTGAATTCACGGATGGAGCTGCAACGTCGTCAAGGTCTTGTTTTCCATAACCTGTATTTTTATAAATTATGAGAAAGGTGAATTAGAAATTAAGAAAAAAAATCATCCTTATCCCTATATGCTATGAACCAATGTCAAGGCCTTACTAATTAAATCTGAAATTACAATTTTTATTTATTTATTTATTGTTAGTATTTTTAGCTTAGAATAAACTGTCATTTTCGATTTTTAATAAAATTTTCAATTTTGTTAATATAATTTTGTCCTTAAATTTTCCAATAGTTATCAAAGTAGTCATTACGACTACATGAACAGAAAGAAGCTTGGATTAACACCAGAAAAAAAGATATATTTTGTTTTTACGCCAAAATGCAACGAGACGCCTTAGGGTTTGGGTCAATTGTACTATTAGCTTGGTATGCTTGATTGACTCATGTAATTTAAGATTTATCTAAAACTAGTCGTTAACCCGTGCAATGCACGAGAAAGATATTAAGTATAATATATGATTTAATCTTTGTTTATTTATTAACAATTATATATTTTAAAAGGAAGAAAAAAAATTCTTGTACAATTATTATTATGAAGAATAATAATATGAGAATATGAGAATGGTTGAGTATGGAAAGAGCCGTAGGTATTTTTTTTTCTTTAAGCATATCCAAACGAAAAGCAATTTAATTATGATGATATGATTTTTAAGAAATTGATATTAATAATAAAAAGATTAGAAGAAGAATTTGGATTATAATCAAATTAAAATATTTATCAACTTAGAAATTATAGGAGAAGAAGATAAGACAAAAAAATATTTATTTATTTATTTTTAAAAAAATCTAAAAAAATTTCTACAATTTTAGAAATTAATATTGATAATAAATGGATTAGAAGAAGAATTTGGATTGTAATATTAATATTAGAATTTATAGATAAATTAATAATAAAAGGATTAGATGATGAATTTGGATTATAATCAAAGTAAAATTTTTATCAACTTAGAAATTATAGGAGAATAAGATAATGACAAAAAAAATTTTTACTAAAATATAAAACGTAAAAAGAAAAATAAAACATAAAACATAAATAAATAAATAATATGGGTGATGATATGGAAAATTGTGGAGCAGGTCAACAAATGGTCAAGACTTTGATTTTATATATATATATATATGGCTATCTTGATTTTGTCAACTATAATTGACATAAAATGGCCAAAAAACACCGTCTTGGAGGACAAGTTCGAAGGACATAAACAGAGCACACAAACTAAAAAATTGAAAAGTTTGGCCAAAAAACACCGTTTAGGGTTCGAATTATAAACATTGAGAAACAGATCTATGAAGAAAACAAATCACATAGAACAGTTAAAGCTAGAGAGAGAGAAGGAGAAGAAGAAGAGTGCTCGTGTGTTGGTGAGGAGGATCGGTGGTAGAGAGGGGTGGGTTGAAGGTGAGGGTTTGGGAGTCAAAGGAGAGAGTGAGAAAGAAGGTGAGAGATCGGGTGAGATCAGCAAGTGGTTTAGGGTTTTTTTTTTTTTTTTTTTTTTTTTTTTTTTTTTAACAAACCTATAGCCGCATTTGATAAAACGCAGCTCTATACATGTTTAAGCTGCGTTGAATAAAATGCAGCTCTATACATGTTGAAGTCGCGTTTATTAAACGCAACTTCGGGATATATTGAAAAAAAAAAAAAAAAATCCCCGGATGGGTTTATAGCCGCATTTAATAAATGCAGCTATACGTCCAGTGGTGGAGCTGCGTTTTTTTAAAACGCAGCTCCAAAGCGCGTTTTTTGTAGTGTGGCCACATGACCACTTTACCATTAAAATCATTTTAAAAATAAAATGTTCATTTTAAATTCTAATTGAATTGGAAATTTTAAATTTTAAATTAATTTAATTCAAAAAAATAAATCCGACTAAAAGAAATTTTAAAATCAAATCAAATTGTATTAAAAAAATTACGTCTGATTTTGACTAAACCTATTTGATTAATAAGAAAATAATAATAATAATAATTTTCCCATAAAAAACAAATTAATTTTTTTAAAATGAATCCTACCACAATTAAATTAATTTTTTTTATTACAAGATAAGTTACTGCTGTCATCATAAAATAATACCCATCAAGAAAAAAAGAACATTGTGTGCCATCATTACCGTCTAATATAAATATATCAATTGTATATTATTATTAATAAATTGGCATTTTAGCTAAAGGTTAGCATATTAATAAATGAGATATGAGCTTATGATTTTAAAATTTTAAAATTTTTTAAAAATAATTATACATATCTAAGCTAATGAGCATATAAAATAATATTTATATCTATATATGTAAATATATAAAATTAGTGGTAAATCTGAAAATTATTTCATTTCCCTTACTAAACTGAAACAACCTCCGTTTCAAATACATAAGTGGATAGTAGTTAGTTCTCATTGTGAAAGATGATATTTTTTATTATATTGGTCAATGCAGACATGTTTTGAATATATTTTTGGCAACCTAATGTATTTGCACCCAAGAAATTGTACCTTCATTTTTTAGATTCTTTAACTTTCAATTTGAAATGGTTAGTTTTTCAATTTTAGGAGCCAATATATAAAATTTTTTGAATCCAAACTTCCAAATTTGTATACATTATATACATGCTAATATGTTTAAAAAAAAAAATTCAAGTGGGCGTTGGCACCCTTTTGTCTAAGCATGCCTCTGTCTTTGATTCTCTAGAGATTTTAGGATAACCCTATGAAGAAGTTCCTTGAATGTTATCCATCTATTTTAAAATTAGCATATGGATAATAGTCAGCAATTGTTTAGATTTTAATAATATCAAAATCCAAACGAATCATTTTAAAATAGATGAATAGAAATTTAGGAACTCCCTAAGAACTTTAGAGAAAGTTCTTTTAACTGTGTGAAACTATGTATATTGTTTTTGTTGCGCTAACGACAGAATAAGAACTTGCTAAAAGTCTTGTAATTATCTTTTGGTGTTTTCAAAACATCCCGAATTCAAGTCCCCCCATTCCGTTATAACCATCGAATTATTTAAAAAAAAAAAAAAAAAAAAAAAAAACATGACAGAATTGGAATCCTATTAGGAAACTATATTATTTTTGTTGCGTAACAACAACTTCTTTAACAGTTTGGACGAAATGGAGGACCAAACCAATGTAAGGTACGAGGATGAAATTGAAAATTTCGATGTTAGATCAAGGTTGACGATTTCGTACCGTACCAGCCGGTACGGCCGAAATATCTCGTTCCGGCGACCATATCGGTACAGGTGACCCTCCCATTTCATACCGGTTTTTATGCCGGACTGTTTCAGGTGATTTCGGCCATTTCGGGGCGTTTCGGTCATTCCGGCCGAAATCATTTAAGAACAGATATTACCTCTTTAAAACTAATGTTTGCTTGCAAAACCCCATAGATCCATGACACTGAGACAACGACGAAGTTCCGGCGAAGCCTACCTCTGCATCATGGCCTCGTTCTGTTAATTTGCATCTCTCAGACTAGACTTTTTTTTTTTCTTCTCCTCTTCTCCACTCATGAACACCAGAGACCAGACTTCTTGGTTCTGAGCATTTTGGCTTCTCAGTGCATTTTCAAAACGTGTGGGATTTGTTTATTCTTTTTGAAAGTAACGTGTGGTTCTGAGCATTTGGCTTCTCAAGGCATTGAATTCTATAGAATTCACGTGATAGATAGGGGATGTTTGACCTTTTACACTTTGAAGTTTTTTTTTTTTTTTTTTTTAATATAATGATTAGATAATTTAGATTTATTTGTAATGGATTGGGCCATTGTAGAAGGACAAAGATAATGATGAATTGGGCCCAAATATACTCAAAGACTTAGGATTTAAATTCAGCAAATATATATATATATATATATATATATATAGAGGATTTTATAAGTATAGCGGTAAAGTTGAAACGGTATATCGGTATTGATTGGTATCCAAAATATATCGTATTGCTGGTCAAACTAATACATTCTTCGGTTCGGTATCGACTTTCTTGTGTTAGATACTGAAATGATAGTTATCCATTGCAAATACAAGGCCTTAGTCTCTCCTTTTTGTTTTTTTAGAAGAAGGTTTTAGTCAATTAGCTATGCTTATTTTTTTTCGTTTGTTTACCAATTTTTAATTGCTGGGAAGACGCAAAGTTGGACTTTTTTTGCTACAGTACTAACACACGTGGAATTGCAATTTCAAGCTTATTTTTTTTCATTTAAACATTTTATTTGTTGGAAAGTTTGCGAAGTTGAATTTTTTTTCCCTCCGTTTACACTTCCATGTTAGCTGGCTGAGTTGAATTTGTAATAAATTGAAATTTCATCAGTTAAATCACTTGTACCTTATTTACGAATGCAAATCCTATGTACCACTTTTTGTGTATCACTCTATATTCTACCAATCACTACTTATTATTTGTATGATTGCTTTCTATTTTAAACTTCAGTTATTTTATAAGAAAAGTAAAATCAAAACATGGCACATAGTGATTGGTAAAACATAGAGTGATACACAAAAAGTGGTACAAAGAATTTGTATTCCTTACCTAGTACTTGGAGTGTTCACCAAACCGCACAAACTGTTAAAACTGCAAAAATTGCACCAAAATCGCCCGCAAAATGGCATAACCGCACCACACCGCACCACATGATGCAGTGCAGTTTGCGATAATAAGAAATCTGCACAAACCGCACCGCACTGCACCCCCTCTATATATTAATTTATTTATTTATTTTTAATATTAAATATATTATTAATAGTTAAATAACCCTAGTTTAAAAAATAAAAAAATAAAAAAAATTGATAACCCTAGCAAGTGTTGACTAGGAAAGTCAACCCAAAATGAAGAAAAACTAGCTCAATAGTTTAAAACTTGGCCAAAAACAAAGGGAAAAATTAGTTTTTGATGGGTAGGAAAAACCCAAAATTTGAAAAATATACCGACTTTAAGCCGTTCAAACCGCATCTTATATACCGCACTGCACATGTGATCGCAAAAATAAAGTACAGTGCAGTTATGGTTTTAGCTAAATTGCACCGCAAAGTGCGATACTAAAAATGGCTCAAAATCGCATCTTACCATACCACACTACAAACACCCCAACCTAGTACCTGCACATAAAAATCTTGCTATATGCATGTGATTGTCGGAATTGGTAGAGGTAATGTTATGCAAGTAGTGATATATAAACTACAAATGCAGGATAAGGCTTCCTTTATATAAACCTAATTTGTGCCACTTACCAAAGAATCTGTCTCATTCATATATTCATAACCAACCCTTCAATTGCCATATATATATATATATATATATATATATATATAGATAGTGGGTGACGTATTTCAGTTAAAAAATACTGGAGGTAAGTCAAACTCATACAAAACAAACAAACAAACTTGAGAAAAGTTGAATTGCCATTAACTTATTTTTTCATATGTTCACCAATTTAATTGCTGGGAAGACGTGAAGTTGGATTATTTTTTTTGCTACAGTACTACCGTGCATATGGAATTGCAATTTCAAGGTCATAGTCAATTATCAAATTGCAAACACATGCTTATCTTTTCATTTGTTTACCATTTTAGTCTCGGGGAAGTCACGAAGTTGAATTTTTTTTTTTGTGTTTACACTACCGCGTTAGCTGGCAGAATTGAATATGTAATAAACTGAAATTTTACTGGCGGTGGGCTCGAAATATAACTTCAAAGAAAGACTTGAGGGGTGGACTAGTGTGGACTAGTGTCTAGGTTTACAAACCAACTGTTTAAAAGAGTAACAGGAGTTATCCATGTTTATTACTTGGATATAAAGCATCTCTATCTGACTGAGCTAAAAATAAATAAAAACCAATGTTGCACTCTATAACAAAGCAAAATTTGGCCTCTCTTTGCTTTGTCTAAATCTCGGTCTTTCTTGCTCCGCGCGCCTTGTAAAATGCTTCCTACTTGAGTTTAGCAGGTTCATTTTACACAATCCGTTTCACTTACATTTTATAAACAACTAGAATGTTGTTTTTGGGGTGGCGTTGCTTCTAAGTGCCATTTTTATTGAGATGGGTAAACGAAATTTTTACATAAATCTTTGCTTCTTGTTCATTTATAAGCTGGAATGACATGATGCACTCTTCCCCTTCAGAACCCATTGCTGCATGCCTGCATCTATAACTCACCGGTGTGTGTGTGTGTATATATGCACCTGGAAAGCTTCTAATGTATTCTCCCATTTTCAGGGATCAAAACTCCGATCTTGGTGGTAAAGTTCGTTAGCTTCAAGAGAGTTCGGCCGCTGATTTATTAATTTAGAGGTTGCATCTTTGATAAGTAAAAGTTATGAGTTGTCTTTTGCCTCCGCAAGGAAACGATTCAAGGTTAATTTCTTTTGCTCTTTACATAATTTTAGTTATTCTCACTCAATCAACGTTTTGAGAGTTGTGATGAATAAGGGAAGAGAGGAAAAAAAAATGTTGCTATAGCAAATAATGAATTTTTAATGATGACATAACTGTTTCTTTTTTTTGGAGAAATGATGACATAACTTGTACGAGTAGTATTTATTTTTAACGGTAAATCTCGTAGGGGTATATATTTTGAAAGTTCAGTATGTGTATAAAACACTATGAACGTTTAGACCCTCAATTTCTAAATTATCAATTCAAGCTTATTATCAAACAATTAATGTACGGAATATGAATATAAGCATATAACAGAATTGATAAACAATCTAAACCAAATAAAATCACATTCACAGCAGAAATTAAATGGCAAAGATTAAGGGAAGAGAGATGCAAATACAAGGACAACACAACGATGTGTTATCGAAGAGGAAACCGAAGCCGTCGGTGTAAAACCTCTTCACCGCCCTCCAAGCGGTAAATAATCCACTAAAGAATCAAGTTGGGATACATGAACAGCAGAAGACCCTCCAAGTCTAATCTACCCAGTGTACCTAATCCCTCCAAGCTCCTACTCTAACGAGGTTACGCCGAACCTATTTCTTCTTTAGCTTACCGAATTCTGCTATAGTCCATAGCATCAATCAATGTAAATTGGTCCCTTCCTAATTGCTTCCCAAAGCACCAAAAAACCTTCTCACAGATATAGGCATAGTGAGAAAAATATTTGGCTAAGAACCTCTCAAGGATGTAACAATGGAGAGGGTGAGAGTAGAGGAATTTGAAGAGTCTCTATGTAAAGATTGTGGATGAGTCAATCTTGTTTTTCTCTAGGGTTTCTCTCTCAATATTCTCTCTGGAACCTCTCTACATTTCGTGGATATAAGGGTCTATATATACTAGGGTGTGTTGGAATGCGAAGAATCAGTTTTTCCCAAACAGGGTGTCTTAGCGACTTGGACTCGCGACTTGACTGAGTCGCGAGTTCAAGCAACGAGATAACTGCCTGGCCAGCCTGGGACTTTTGTCCTGTAGTGCAACAGCCAGCGTGACTCTTCAGCTCCCCTGCATGCTTCACTCATGTGCATCATCTGACGGCTTGCCAGTCGCGAGCCACCCGTGAAATCCAGTCGCGAGTCCCTGCTTCAGTGCACAATCTTGAGCATTTCTTCACACTCTCTCACACACTACCCTTACATGATTCCCACCTAAATACAGGGTTTCTAAATGCTGAATTACAAGCAAATTGGCATGGAATAAAGCCAACAAAATGGTTGATTAAATTCAACCTTACAATCTCCCCTTTTGGCTATTTCGTGACAAAACCCTAAAAACAAACTCTAGACTTAACATGTGAGTTAGGAACAGTTGAATATAACTGACTCACACCTAACTCTAGAATTTGTGTAACTCTTGAATCATAAGAACAAGTAACTCCTGAAACACAACAACACAATATGATCATTGTATGCAGAAAACTTGTAATGCATATAGAGCAAGTACAATGCGATCAAGCAAAAATGGAATATAAGTAATAAACCATGGCTTGACCAAAAAGGAACAATCACTATAAATAGTGACCACAATGCTCATTCACTCAAAGAATGAACTTCCGGACATGCAAGCTAATAAGCTCAATGCAAAGTATCATTTGCATGTCCAACACTCAACCAATGCAACAACTCAAAGTAATTGCATTAAGGATAAAAAATCCAACAAAGGGCACAAGAGTGAAAATACTCAAAGAAAATGCATAATATTAATCAACAAGTACAAGGCTACAAAGCAAGGATACAACATAACCAAAAGCCACATAAGCAAAGGTACAATCAACATGTACTGTAAAAAAAAAAAACTAACATCTTATATATATATAAACCAAAGTACCACAAAAGCCTTTTTTTTTTTTTTTTTTAAAAAAAACATAATCACCAAAGCATTGTAACCATGACCAAGAGTATATATAAACTATAAGCAGATAACTGTTCTGAAAGAAAACTAAACTAGCCAAAAGTTAGGCTATATTAGAAAGTATGTGTGAGCACACAACTCCCCCTTTTACTATGCACTCCCTTTGTGTTGCTCTCCCCCTTTCACTGTGCTCTCCCCCTTTTTGGCACGAATACCTAAAGGCTGTCCTCTAGCTTTTGCTGAATAGCATCTAACTGTGTCTTCATTGACGTGAGACGCATTTGGACTTGATTGTTGGTGGAGTAGAGAACTTTTTCAAGTTCGGCAATACGCAGATGCAAACTCTCAAACAAAGTACCCAACCTGTCAACTTGAGGACCAGATTGTTCTTGCAGAGTGTTGGTCGTCTGTAACTCAGGAGTGAAGGGAGAAATGGTATCGGTATGCATAGGTGTAGTTGAATCATGACCAGATGGAGTGGCATGGGTGAATTGTTCACTCTTAGGTGCTTTAGAGGAGTAACTCTTGCTTGCTTAAAGGGAAAACATGGATAAAGGATGAAGACGAACCATTTTCTTCCCATCTGTTGGTGGACTTACTTCTTCAAGGATCATGATCTTCATGACAAGACTACAAAAAGGAATACATGTTCGAGCTGCTGATCGAGCCGCTGTCTTCCTAGTGGTCTGAAAAATGTGGGCACATATGTCAATCGGAACTCCAGTGATGAGATCACATAGGAATTGCACTCTTCCAAGGTTGATGAATGCAATGTTCGAGAGTGGATAGAGATTGAAGAACATGATCAATTTAAGAGTCGTCAGTTCAGGTGCAAACTTTGCAGTGCCTATAGATGTGCCTTTGCTTGAGACCTCATGATCACGCCCGAGAACTTGAAGAATGTCTTGTACTTGAAGCTGTCTATCATCATACGGAGTGAGGTCTACATTTGCTGGTCTAGTGATGCGAAGGACCTTTGCAATGTAGTCGGGATTGATGGTGAATTCTTTTCCTCGTACCCAACACTTCAACTCAACTCCGGTATATCGAGCATTTGAATAGAAT
Source organism: Notholithocarpus densiflorus (assembly GCA_030021035.2). Classification (NCBI taxonomy): domain Eukaryota; kingdom Viridiplantae; phylum Streptophyta; class Magnoliopsida; order Fagales; family Fagaceae; genus Notholithocarpus; species Notholithocarpus densiflorus. The sequence continues at coordinate 112,960 of JARYZH020000484.1, read as the reverse complement.
TCCTTTACCAATTCATCAATCGGGTCCTCGAAGTTCCCGAACAGACCAACCGAATCTTTTGCTTCAAATATCCTGGGGATAAACGTAGTTCCCAAGGTATCAAATTTAACCACTTGTTCCACCGCAGTAGAAGCTTTCATAAAAATGCTGGAATGTGTTTATGAATCGAGAGGATTCCTGAATCTCTCACTGTTTGAGTCTTGAGACGAACGGCGAGTCCGTTTCGAAACAGGGGATGATGGAACATCAGTCACAGGCTCTTTTACTCGAGAGGAACGACGAGACATCTGCAAAAGAACATACACACATCAGAGAACCAAGTGCAGAACCACAAGACACAAACATCAACTTGATTAGATCCAAGTTAGTCAAAGAATTGAATACACATTGATATTCAGAGAGATATATCCCTCAACCACAAATCATGAACCAAGTTAGCAGCATGTAAGCCTGAGAAACATTAGTGCATTGTGTATAACTGGTGACAAAATATGATGAATGTGCAAGCACAGCAGAGAACAGTGTAATCTATGAACACCACAGAGTCACAAGTAACTATCATTGAGACATTCTACGGCAAGCATGAAATGCACAGCACAGCACAGACATGATGTACTACTCCAAAATGAGAAGCATACACAAAAACATGTATAACAAGCATTATATTCTTAATGACAACAATATGCATTTAACAAACGCTGACAAAATAACCCCAACCCATAACCGAATCAACACATATACCCAATCTCAACAACAACACAAAAATCCAAGAAATCAAGGCAAGAGATATGAAATATTGAGAGAAAATAAGAAAACCCATACCTTTTTCTTGAAGATTGAAGTTGAAGAGATGATGAAAATGGTGGTTTTTGTGTGAAACACGGTGGGTTTGTGAGAGAGAAGACAATGAACAGTCAAAATGTTCGAGGGAAAACTAAAATTTTTTAAAATAAAACTGTCCTTAAAACGCAAAACACGCGTTTTTCGCGACTGAATCAAGTCGCGTGCAAGTTGCCAGGTCAAGCCACCAAACACCTTAGAGATAAAATATTGAAAATTTGACTAAGTGTTTTTCGCGACTGGAAGTTCTACTCGCGAGAAAGTCGCGAAGGGAGTCGCGAAAATTTTTGTGCGACCCTTGCGACTAGAGCTTCCACCCATGAACAAGTCGCCAGTATGAGTCACGAGAAACTTAAAAACTCAGATTTTGAAAAATTTTCTAAGTATTTTTCGCGACTGGGACTTTGACTCGCCAGTAAGTCCCGAAAACCTTCTGTGTAACCCTCGCGACTGGAGCATGTGATTGGCTTGACCCGCGATCAAGTTGCCAAAATAGGGCAACACAGTTTTTGAATTTTTGAAATTTTTGCAAAAACAAGAGACTTTCCAAAAACAAATTAAAACACTCAAAAATCTTTTTGTATTTGATCAACAAAAATTGAGCATGTGAAAACACATTTAATCAAGTATAATCACACAAATGAATAAGACATTCATTGAGCATAAACATGTGTGATGTGTGTGGGTACCAAAGATGAGATAGTCCTTAGTCTAATGTGAAGCTTCAATGATCAATTCAACCAAGGCATACACAATTAGCACTAGGAAAAGTGACCTATCTCAATTATAGAAGTATGCATATATGACTTCCCACATAAACTTGATTACATAATATGAAGCTTTTCATTTGGCTCCATTCATATCATAATATTTGATCTTTTTGAATCAATACATCTCATTTAGAGATCGATGCCTGAAATTTTTAATATTTCAATTTGATGATTAAGCCTTTGGCTTTTTGGGCATCATACATTTTATTTTAGGTCGCTTTCCCTTTTTCCTAGTCAAATACTAATATGTGCACAGGCTTTTACAGCTCATTATCTCTTTTCATTTGGAGATTTACATTTGTTGAGCTCATTAAGCAAAAACAATAAAATAAAAGAGTGGAAAGATATATATGCACAAATCTATGCATGTCTCAAGATCAACAAAACCATTGACTAATCATTCATAACAAGTTTGAAGATCGATTTACAACAATCACATAGATGTCAAGAGTTTTTCCACAATGATAAGAGTGCAAAAAGAACAAGCTACGCTCGTAGATGCACAAAGCCATTAGTATAAAGGTACAAGGAAAAATATGCTTGTGACAAAGCGCAATAATGTCGATCAAACTTTTTAGATTTTCTATTTTTATGTGTTTTTGGGTTTTTGACATAAAAGCAAGAAAAGATTGATCAAAACAATAATGTAAAAACATTTAAAGCAAAAGCAAATAATCAAAATAATTTTCAACTCAAGCAAGCAGTAACGCACAACCAAGCATAGTCACAAAACATTGGAAGTATTAATGCATGGACATGTTGTAATGCTTATGCATGAGTACCCCTCTTCACCCACACATCACGTGCGTTTGGGGTGATATCCCTATAGGATTGGGTACGAGAGTTAGGACTTTCAAACCTTCTAGTGAAGCTTTCCAAGCAAGTGGTGAATGCACCGATTATCTTTATCACATCCACCACACCGGAATGACCTTGGTCTCTTGATTGCTCAATAGCCCAATTCCTTTTGTCATTTCTTGGTCCTCTTGGCCTTTGAGCACCTGAATTCTTCAATGCTTGCAGCTTATGGCAATTTGGTCTGGTGTGACCTTGAAGTCCACAGTGATGGCAGAAGTGTTGAGTTCTCGGACCTCTTTGTGACTTTGGGAGTGAGGTCCCTTTATCCTTATGTTTGACCACAGATTGTTTAGGAGGTTTAGTCATAAACCGTTGGACAGTCACATCCTTCTTCTTCTCCGGCTTCACTTTCTCAGCATTTGTGGTAGCCCCTTTTGATTCTTTGGCTTTCACAAACTTCATTTTCTTGTATTTATTTGCAGCTGAACTGCTCTCTCCGGTGTATCCCAATCCACCTTTGTCGGAAAATAGTTTTTGATGAGCAAGCATTTCATCAAGCTTCTAGGAGGAGACTCGGTCTACTTTAGCATTGGCTTGAACCACCTCATGCTCAAGGAATTTGATTTTTGAATAAGCTTCGGTTAACTCACCATTTAGCGTCTCAATCTCACACTTGGCCTCCTTATATCTTACTAGGAGACTTCTATAGTCCTCCTCTGCTTTCTTCATCTTCTTCACAGCCGCCTTGGCCACCCTTGCATACTCTCCTGACTTCTCAAGGAATGAGTTGTAATTCTCTTGAAGACTAGCTGCATCTTCATCTTCTTCAGCATCCGATTCTTCTACAATTCCCATGGATTCCTCATCACTATGCTCCCCAAGTTCTTGCACAAGCAAATTCAAGTCCTCTGAAGACTCAACATGAGCAATAGTCATAAATGCTGAGAAATTCCCTTCTTCATCATAGCTATCCTCCGAATCAGAGGTGGAGGAATCTGAGTCACTAAGAGTGGTTGCATACGCCTTGCCCTTCAATCTTAAGTAATTAGGATATTCCTTTTTGAAATGGCCATGCCCATTACATTCAAAACAAGTGACTCCTTGATTAGATTGGGACTCTTTCCCGTCTCTATTTTTGAAGTCCTTCTTCTTCTTTCCGGAACTTGTAAATTTTCCTTTGTCACCAAATTTCCCACTGTTCTTGAACTTCAGGAATTTGTGGAAATTTTTTGCAAGGTAAGCAACATCTTTCTCGACAACATCCTCATCTGACAAGTCGTGTGCTTCTATCCTTTCATTTATGGTCTTAAGAGCAAGAGATTTGCTCTTCCTTTGAGAGGGCAATGACAATTCATATGTCTGAAGCGAGCCAACCAGTTCTTGGACTTTGATATCATCAAGATCTTTGCTCTCTTTAATTGCCGTCACCTTGGCACGGAAGCTTTCCGGCAATGACTGAAGGATCTTCCTTACTACCTTGGAATCCTCCGTTTTCTCTCCCAAATTAAACTTGCCGATGACCACTTCATTCAACTTACTATAGAAAGAGTCAAAAGACTTGTCCTCACTCATTCTGAGCTCCTCAAATCGGGTGGTCAGAATCTGTAGCTCGTGTCTTTTACTTTCTTCGTTCCCTCATACGTGGTCTCCAATATCTGCCATGCCTCCTTGGCAATGGTAATGTGAGAAATCTTGTGGAACTCATCTGGAGACACACCACAAAAAATAGCGTTAAGTGCTTTGCTATTAGCATTTGATGCCACGAGGGCTGCCTTATCCCATGTGGATTTGGCTGCCTCTGGCCTTGTCCAACCTATTTCAACTGCATCCCAAACAGCCTCATCTATAGAGCACAAAAATGCTCTCATCCGCACCTTCCAAAAGGCATAATTGCTACTATCAAAATATGGCGGAGCATTTAAAGATTGAGACCGGTCCATCTCAAACGGGGTCAAGGATCGCACTAAGGTAATTAAACCACAGCAAGTGCACCCACTCTAATACCAATTGAAAGTTCAATATGTGTATGAAACACTATGAACGTTTAGACCCCCAATTTCCAAATTATCAATTCAAGCTTATTATCAAACAATTAATGTGCGGAATATAAACATAAGCATATAACAGAATTGATAAACAATCTAAACCAAATAAAATCACATCCACAAATAGAAATTAAATGGCAAAGATTAAGGGAAGAGAGATGCAAACACAAGAACAATACAACGATGTGTTATCGAAGAGGAAACCGAATCTCTCGGCGTAAAACCTCTCCGCCACCCTCTAAGCGGTAAATAATCCACTAAAGAATCAAGTTGGGATACATGAATAGCAGAAGACCCTCCAAGTCTAATCTACCCAGTGTACCTAAGCCCTCCAAGCTCCTACTCCAACAAGGTTACGCCGAACCTATTTCTTCTTTAACTTACTGGATTTCGCTATAGTCCATAGCACCTAAAAGCTTTCTCAGAGATGTGGGTATGCTGAGAAAATGATTTGGCTAAGAACCTCTCAAGGATGTAACAATAGAGATGGTGAGAGTAGAGGAATTTGAAGAGTCTCTATGTAAAGATTGTGGATGAGTCAATCTTGTTTTTCTCTAGGATTTCTCTCTCAATATTCTCTCTGAAAGCTCTCTACATTTCGTGGGTATAAGGGTCTATATATAGTAGGGTGTGTTGGAATGCGAAGAGTCAGTTTTTCCCAAACAGAGTGTCTTGGCGACTTGGACTCGCGACTTGACTGAGTCGCGAGTTCAAGCCGCGAGATAACTGCTTGGCCAGCCTGGGACTTTTGTCCTGTAGTGCAACAGCTGGCGTGACTATTCAGCTCCCCTGCATGCTTCACTCGTGTGCATCATCTGGCTTCTTGCCAGTCGCGAGCCACCTGCGAGATCCAGTCGCGAGTCCCTGCTTCAGTGCACAATCTTGAGCATTTCTTCACACTCTCTCACACACTACCCTTACATGATTCCCACCTAAATACAAGGTTTCTAAGTGCTGAATTACAAGCAAATTGGCACGGAATAAAGCCAACAGAATGGTTGATTAAATTCAACCTTACATATTTTATTCTAGCTTGCAATATATATATAACTCTTTAGTGTTTTGTTTTCTATATTTCTGAAAATAAATCTATTATCTCATTCAAAATGTTGGAAAAATAAAATAAATTGAGGATATAAAGATAAATTGAGAAATTTAAAATTTAAAATTCGTATTTTACTAAGTTAGAATAAACATTTTATACTTAAACTATATGAAAAAAAAAATGGCAAATTACAACTTACTCATTTGTGGTTTGATCGAAATTTAAGTTACCTACCTGTGGTTTAAAATTTGACATTTTACCCACCTGAAGTTAGCTCAGTTAGAGTTCTGTAACCCACATCTGTTAAAAACAGGGCTAAATACGTAAATTTGCTCCACTTTTATGTTTATCTCCTCTAAAAACACAAAAAACATAAAAATACAAGATCAAATAAGATCAAAAAGAATCCAATGGAAAACTTGGATAAAGAGATTTCAAACCACAAGTAGGCAACGTAAATTTCAGTCAAACCACAGGTGGGTAAGTTGTAATTTTTCCAAAAAAAAAAGAGTTTATGCACGTGTAGATTGTAGTTAGTAAAATAGGTTATGCTTTTAATACAATAAATATACATACAAGTATAATTTAGCATATTTTTAAAAATTACATTTCAAAATTTTGGCATAAAAATACAGAAATAGAGGGAAAAAATGGTACGATTGTCACAAGGTCAACTTTTCTCTTAAATTTTCCGCCTGTGATGGCCATAAGTCTCTGACTTAGTCTCATCCAACACCACACACACACACGTTGCAAGAACACTTAAAACAAATTTTTAGGAACTTAAGCACACAACACACATTGTATTTATAGGGAAAAACCCCATCCTTTATTACTCACTCTCAAGTACAAAGGAAACCTTACAAATTTTGGAGAAATACATTGAATTCTCAGTCGCTTTATTTGGTGGAGGCCAATCAAGGATGGCCCGCACTTTCCTCTCATCCATCTTTACAAGATCTTTTCTGACTTTATGCCCTAGAAAAATAATCTATTGTTAGGCAAACACACACTTTTCCTTCTTAACATATAATTAATGTTCTCTCAATTTAGACAACACCTTCCTAAGGTGTTCCAAGTGATCCCCCAAGGACTCACTATATATCACAATGTCATCTAAGTAAATCACTACAAATCGGTCTACATACTCATAAAACACATCATTTATCAAATTGCATAATGTAGCAAGGACATTTTTTAAACCAAAAGACATAACTAAAAATTCATAGGAACCATACCAAGTTACACAAGTTGTTTTTGATTCATCCACTTCAGCAATCCTCACTTGCTACTAGTCTGACCTTAATTCCAATTTGGTGAAGTAGGTGGCCTTGCACAATCTGTCAAACTAGTCTTAAGGTAGTCTCTTACTCGATGAGGCCCATTGTATATGAAGCAGCCTACATTAAGCTTTGGTTGTTCTTTTCCTTGTTAGAAGTTAGAACTCTCTCCCTTGACAAAGGACTTGTTACCCCAATTTTTCTTTTGTTTATCTTTATCCTTCTTGCCATCTTTCTTTTGTTTGCCTTTGCCTTTGTCCTTGGACTTACGCTTCTCATCATACCCACTAGGTTTAGTGTATTTTTAATCTACTAAGGCATCTGTACTAGACATAGCAATGGGTAGATCACGCATAGCCTACCTCTTTAATTCCAACTAAATTCATGGCTGCAAACCATACATGAAATTAAATAGCTTGTCCTCTTCAGACATGTTCTTGATATCAAGTATTAAAGAATTGAATGTTTTGACATACTCTCGCACCATATCAGTATGCTTTAATTTCTTCAAGGAGTCCTTTGCAACCTAGGGAGTGTTGCTAGGCAAGAACTGATCCCTCTACCAACATCTAGATCATCTTCCACCCAAGTTCTTCACCATAATTTGGACATCCTCAGAAAGATACATGCTAGTAATTGTCACCTTCTCTTGATCTAGCACTCTAGCAGCCTTGAAATATGGCTCCATATCCCATAGGAAATTTTCTAAATCCTTGGCACTCCTAGCACCATTAAAGGGCTTTAGTTCAGGTACCTTCACCTTTGTGGAAACTTCCCTCTCCCTAGGAAGACCACTGGCTGCCCTCTTTAACAAGGCAATCGTAGTTTCGAATTGGCTTTATTGTCTCCCTTACTGCACTACTCTGGGCATCCAATGCAATAGCCAACTCTTCTACACGCATCAATACAACATTCCTCTATTTAAGAAGTTCGTTCCTAACCACCAAAGTTTCTGCAGCAAGTGCCTCAAATCTGTCACAAACTGGAAGTTGTTCCCTCTCTACAGGAACCCTAAGTATGGTTTCCAAGACAGTCACCCTTACCTTGGTGTCCGAAGAAATTAAAACCATGCGCTGATACCAATTGTCACAAGGTCAATTTTTCTCTTAAATTTTTTGTCTATGATGGCCTTAAGTCCCTAACTTAGTCTCAGCCAACACCACACACACACATTGCAGGAACACTTAGAACAGATTATTAGGAACACAAGCTCACAGTACACATTATGTTTATAGGAAAAACCCTAACCTTTACTTCTCACTCTCAAGGCAAAGGAAAACCTTACAAAGCTTGGACAAATACACAGCATTCTCATAAAGCCAATTACACCATTTGCTGTTGACACCCCCAATAGCATAAGGGTCAAATACACAAAAATAACTGTCAATGGCAATTACCGCCAAGTAACTGCCTGCACCTTGGACAACTTGCTACTTGGGTTTGACTTAGGACATCATCAACTGCTGCTACTGTCTCACAAGCCACCTAGCCCACACACAAGCAACCAGCCACTAAGCCACCAATGCCATGCACCAACTCACAAGGATCGACACCACCTACTACTGCCCATCATGAAACCAACTTTGCCTACCATGACCCTCCTATGCCATGGCCTTGGAGCATCATGTGGAGCAAGGTGTTTCACCTTGCTACCCTTATCCACTGCTCAATGATCCAACTCGAGTTGGGGGACCGGACATGTCCCCCTTAAAGAGCATTTAGGAGCATATCAAATCTGACATGAGGAAACATTGATGTGTTGAGGAGACATAAAACCATGTGACTGGCCTAATGTTGCCCAAGTATCATCATTCCTCATGCCATCATCATCACCAACTAAAGCTCCTAACAACATCTTCAAAAAAAAATTGTAACAAAATGAAAAAAAAATTACCTTTTTCTTTCAGTTATCTTTGTATTATGAACTTTATGTCTAGTCATGTGTGATTTAATCCAAAATCCCAAACAAATTACTTTTAGAGTGATAGAGATACTACAAATTTTACTATATAAGTCTTACAATATGTCATTCATAAAAGATAATTTGAACACGTTTTGTGTTGAAATAAAACCAATCACATTCATTATCATATCAATTTGTAATTTATTTTGTAAGATTTATTGTAATTTAATATTTTTTATAAAATATATCAATGATTATTTTCGTGTTGGGAGCACAAGGCATAGACTCTAAAGCAACAAACAAAATTGGGATGTGTGTTTTGGCAACTTTTTTCCTTTTTGGTTTACAATTTCATAACAAATCTTGCGTAATAAGTTATTATTGATTATAATATGAGCTCTCTATTTACGTCACTTTTTTATCTACCAATTATAGTTTGTTACTTAGAATTTGTTGTGAAATTATTATAAAAATACTATGGATATATCATTTCTCTTTTAGTAAAATAATTAGTTGTTTGATAGGACACTTGTATAGATAATATGATATATATGATATGAATTGTAAAATAAATAATATATGACATGATGTATTTTGAAAAGTGAATATGTAAAATATAAAAAGTTTGTTTCTATGTTAAAATAGGCAGAAAGTTTTGCATTATACCTCATGCGAATGCTTATGATTACTGTGTATCGATCAGGACTAATAATCAAGACCCTGAGTGTCAAATTCCCGAGAATGGTGGAGTTGATGCCATGAATCAAAGAACAAAGAGATGTATTTGTATTTTGCGCTCAATATTTGTATTGGTGTGTGTGTTCTCAGTATTACAGGATCCCTTGTTCTTTTACCTTCCTGTAATCAATGAATCAAAGAAGTGCATTGGGTTAGACAAAAAGTTGAGGACCACAGCTCTGGTTTTGCGATCCGTCACTGATTTCTTTTACTTAATGCATATTTGTTTCCAAATTTGCACTTGTTATAAAGAGGAGAAACCTCCTAAAGATGAAAATGCAGGTGCTTGTAGAAGAGCTTGGAGGTGTTTTTGGCCGTACTTCCTATTCCTAATCGACATTCTGGTTATTCTTCCCGTCCCACAGGTAAGGGAGACCTCTCAGCTAATTGTTGTTTCGGAAATGTTGTAGTAATTTGTAATTGTTGTTTCCCATATCACAACTAATTGTTCTTCCCATCCCAAGTTTCCATGTAATTCGGGACTAACTAAAGCACCTTAGTACAAACTAAAAATTAACAACACAAAATTTAATATAGTGTGATCAATTCTTTATTTCCATCAACAACAAAAAAATTCTTTATTATTCTATATTAGGGAATAATCACTTCTTTCTCTAAATTTATTTATTTGAGGTGTAGTTCACAATTCTTCTCTAAACTATAAAATTAAGTAATGTCTCACGTTGGTAGAATTATGGTTAAATACCACCGTGCACCATTGTTGAGATGTTGTGATGGTCACTCACTTATATTAGGTTAGAGCGTGATTTCTATCTTAGATTAAAAAATTTATGGTTAAATGATTAAAATGAAATTCATTATTTCTTAATAATTTAAGCTTTTTTAAGAGAATCGATAATTAACATAGTATTAGAATAGAATATCATTATCTCTAGCTTTACTCTACCTCTCATTTAAAATATTAAAAACCCTACGTGTTAAGCCCCACTTATTAAGGGTGAGTTTAAGCTTACATGTGAGGATGTATTAGAATTATGGATAAATAATTAAATTTATTGTTTCCTAATAACTTAAGTTTTTAGAAAATTAGTAATTTAACACCCTTAACTATTGAAAATTAGCAAATACCCCCTTACTTTGCTAACACCAACTCGTGATGAAATCATTTGAATCCTATAATATTCCACAAAAATTACTAAAATACCTTTTGAGGGTTTTTTTTTTTTTTTTTTTTTTTTTTTTTTAAAAGGAAAAAAATGACCCATTAGTTAAGGAATGGAAAGTGCAAATGACCAAATATTAAGCCACAATTAATTCAAAAAAAAATCGTAAATGTATATGTAAATGTAAGTTTTATATATATTTTTTAAAGTTTAGGTAAAAAAAATTATACTTGGTCATCCCCCAAATATGAAAGTTAGCCCAAAAAATAAAATGGTCACCTACTTCATTCCTATGGTTGATGACCCCTCCCAAAGCAAAAATTCCCGTTTGTGTAACAAATCCCTAATTGCTGTTAGAATAAATTTGTTTGGATTTTTTCTTTCTAACAGACGACTTTGAAAATGACTGTGTTTAACACTTTGGATATTTGTTGTTTATAACCTAAAGATAATCTTCTAAAAAAAAAAAAAAACCTAAAGTTAAAAGTTTGGAACTTTTCAAATTTTGTTGTCAGACTTTACCTTAAAGATTTGCTTGGGATTTTTTGTTCAGGTGGTAATTCCCATTATCGTATCAGAAATGAGAAGCAAGAAATCTTCAAATAAAGTAAAATTCTTGAACTCTGTTCTTCTCTTTCAATATGGACCTAGAATTCTTCAGATCTATATGTCCTGGAGGAAGTTGATAAGAAGTGCCGAGCATGTTGATAGAACCCTATGGGTCAAAGCTATATTGAATTTCTTTCTATACATCCTTGCTGGTCATGTAAGTTTGATTTCGTATTAATTTAATGTTCCTCAAATTTAATACTGGCAAGTTTCTGTTTTTTTTTTTTTTTTTTTTTTAAATGTTGTGTTGACTTTCTCGAAAAAATTTCGATTCCAAACGACCGACCTTGCTAAATTTGAAGCCATAGGCACTTTATATATTTCTTTTGTTCCAAACCCTAAAATGTAGCTGAATAAATAGAGTTTTCTATATGAGCAGTTTGTAATCCTAATTTAGTATAGTGCATTAATTTGATCTCTCTCTCTCTCCTCCTTCGAGGCAAGTATTTTGCCGAACCAAGTATATTTGTTCTCACCATAGTCGGAGCCAGGGTTATCTGCAGTTTTTGGCCCAACAAAAACCAAATAAATCTCGTTCCACTTCTATTTCATAGGTTATTCATCTGCAGTCTAAAAATAATAATAATAAATTCTTAGATTTTTTTTATGTCAAACTTCACTGAAAAGTAAAAAAAAAAAAAATTTATATATATATATATTTCTTATTTTATCGATGTTTAAAAGAAGAAAATAAAGTATTAAAATTTTTAATTGAAAATGAAAATGAAAAATACAAAGAAATAATAATAATGTTACCTTCGAAAGGGTTAAAAGTTCAAATGCTTTATGTGATTTTATTATTTTTCATAAAAATGGTTTTGTAAGTAATAAGAATCATAATAATTATACAATAAACTCCATAGTTTGAATATGTTTTAAATGCACAAATAATTACTATATGGCTTAATTTTTCTATAACTTAATCATTTTATAAGTTTAATAAAAATTAACATAAGATATATTTGAGATTTATCTAATTACTCAAAATCATTATATGAGAATCATAATTGTAATTTTGGAAATGAAAAATAATAACACGGCTTATTTATATTTTAAAACCCTAACAACTAAACACAATATAAAGGACATTTTATATTTTCACTGGTTTTATAACTTTAAAATGCCACTTAGTATTTGAAAGAGTTTCATTTAAATTTTCTGAATTGGACAATATGTCTATATCTACATATGTATATATGTATATGGAGACATATGTATGTTAGTTAAAAATCCCCTCTGAAGTAAAATCTTAACTCCACCATTGGTTTTTGGTTAATATTTGTCACAATGTAATCTAAATAGGGGTTGAAATTTCCTGAACAAACTGTGAGGCTAAAAAATCTGGCCTTAAAGCCACTTTTGGAAAATAGTTTGTCGAAGAATCTCCCCTTAGCTAAGGATGTCAATGTTTGACCCAACCCGAGAATGCGACACAGATTTTTACGAGTTAGGATTGGGCCTTAGCAGGTTTGGGTCATAAACGGGTCAACTTGAAAGCGACACAGTAAGAAAAGTGTCTTAAGCGGGTCAACCCACGTGACTCGCAATAGACACGTTTGACACGCCAATTTATTTGTGTCAACCCAAAATGGCTTATTTAACACAAGCTGTTTAACTCGTATAGAAAATAAATATTCATTTTATTTTAGATTTGTCAAATACCTTTTATATCCAAGCTATATTTTAAACTTAAAAAGAAAAGTGAATAATTACAAAAACTTACCAGTGATATAATTGTAAATTGAAACTTTTTAAACCCCAGTTATGATCTGTCTACTATTTGCACACCAACTCTTTCAATATTGATACTTAACATTTGGCGAATTTTATGGATGTTATAATTTTGTTGAACTATGTTATTTTGAATTTGAGTTAAAGTGTATGCACTTCTTTTGGAGTATAAATAACTTATTTCTTTATGGATATTATATTTTTATTAACTATGTTATTTTAAATGTGTGTTGAAGACTTGAAATGTATACATTACTTTTAAGATGTAAAGAACTTATTTATATATGAATATTATATTTAATATTAAGTGGATTGAAATAGGTTGTGTCACATTCGTGTCAACCTAACACGACCTATTTATTAAGCGTGTCAAGTGAGTCGTGTCATATCAACCCGCTTCATGAATAGGTTAGGTTAGGTTTGAAGAGCCATGACACAATTATTAAATGGTTCGGGTTCAAGTTAAGGCATTTAGTCAAATACCCTTATCTCAACACGACACGAACTCAACACGATAACCCGAATTGAAACCCCTACCCTAAGCAAGAGCTTTGCCTTGAGTATCCAAATCCTCCTCTTAATTTCTTGTTTTTTATTTGGCTCTACTACCCCATGCCAAATAAGAAGCTCGTGTGACGATTTTCTTAGAAAATCCCAAGCCCATCTCATAAAGAGTTCTCTAATTTTAAGCTAGCTTAGACGCTTATAAAGCCAATGTCCAACTCTCTCCTAGCAATATTATTGTGGGGCGAAGAACCAAAAGACCCTTTAAAAGGTTTTCATTGTCTTTTGCTAGGTAATTAAAGAAGGATAGGGGTAGATTCACTTTGTTGAGAATGATTTATTTCTACATCTTTTCTTATAATCTCTTAAAGATAACAAGTAGAAGTTTCATATCTTCCGAGTTCTCTTTTCCTCTATTTTTTTTTTTTTTTTTGAATACGATCTTTTCCTCCTTTTATCGTTGTTGTTGTTGTAACAATTAATATTATTTGGTTACGGTATCTATAGAGAATTTACTGATTTTTAATGATTTTTCGTTCTTTTAGGTATTGGGGGCCTTTTGGTATTTTTTCTCTGCTCAACGATTGGCAGCTTGCTGGCACAGAGCGTGTCAAGATCATATTGGATGTGTTCAAAGCTCTTTTAACTGTGACCACAGCTTTGGAAATCTCTCTTTTATAAGTGACAGATGTCCTATAAATCCCCCAAACTCAACGACCTTTGATTTTGGAATATTTGGTGAATCCCTTCAGTCTGGTACCTTAGAATCTGAAGATTTTCCACAAAAATTATTTTTTAGTTTCTGGTGGGGCATGCGAAATCTATGGTTAGCACATATTATACTCTATTATTCCATATTAATTAAGCTATTGCAATGTACTCTTAATTATTTGAGAAATCTAAGGGACAAGCAATACATGGCAATAGGGACTAATGTTAGTTATTAGACTCTTCATTATCTTTTGCTAAGCAAGGGTGTTCATTGTCCTTTGATTTTTTTAGACTCTTTATTTTAGTATCTAATGTTGTTTGCCCAAAGTAGGGAGTAATATTATTAGTTTCCAAGGTAATTTATACCCCTACATAGACCTTCATACTTGATGTTAAACCATTAGTCTTGGTAGATAACTATCAGCTAGCTTAAGACTTCTCTGATTGCCAAAAGTATTTTGGTCCCTCTGTGTTAGGCAGACCAACTGAAGCAATCAGAGTACGATAGATAAAGTCTGGAAGACATTATGGAAACTCTCACATCCCTTTCAAGTTAAAAGTTTTCGTTTGGAAGATTATTACTACTACCCTACCTTTCATGTTAAGGTGCACAATCAAGCCCTCATTGAGTATTTCTATCTTTTCAAAACCCAACTAACCTTGATCCTGGTCGAGATCTCACCAGATTTGGTCAGAATCCCACTATATATAGCGGAGAACATTGAAGTCTAGTCTAATTGTAGTAATCTGTCAGATTGGTTGGAGTCGAATTTTCATGCAAAGACCTACGACTCAACCTAACATCATTGGATTTTGAAGGAGAAATTGAAAACCTGCCGCGGCATTGATTGAATCGATCAATTTCTTATTTGAGTCCAGTCGGGTTTGTAGGGTGTGTTACTAATGGATAGCCCTACCTAAAACCTATGACCTTGACCTTGTTTCTTACTTTGAAAGCACAAGTATAAATCTTTACATCTTCTCTTAACTTATTCATTTCATGTAAAATTTTCTACATTCTTATTTTTTTGCATTGTAGTATTAAAATTTTTAAATTAGTATCTCATACGTTACCGTTGTGCGATTTTGCAGTTCTTTTGGTTCAAATCTCCACACAAGTGACTATATATGGGAAACCTGCTTTTCACTTTGTATTTCCATCTTTGGCTTGTTACTATTTATATATTTCTTGGGAAATTTGCAGGTAAGTGCCCAATTCTTTCCTTTTCTCTATTTTTATTTTATTTTATATATATATATATATATATATATAAAAGTTTTAGTTGTACAATTATAAAGTAGAGAGAACGGAAAGAGAAGTTTGTAAATAGGAAGAATGACACCATTAATTTTTGAAGCAATATGCTAATCTTTCTAAAAAGAAGAAGTAATGTGCTAATCATCCTATTCTAGTATTACATTGATAATATACTATTGTTAATCTCATAATATTATTATCATTATTATTAGGGAAATTATTGTGTACTCCCAGAGTACCATAAATGTGTACTCATTCCTCTCACACGAATGGTGGGTTCCACTAAATAAATTCATGGTAGAACTTACCATTTATATGAGAGAGAGGAGTACATATTTATAGTAATCTGAGAATATCTAATAATTTTTCTTTTTATTATTACTATTGTCATTTTCATTATTGTTCCCGTTATTAGTATTGATGTTAACTTTTATTTATTTCTCAAAAAAAGAAAAAGAAAAAAAGTTAACCGTTTATATCGATATATTGATTAAAAAAATATCGTGATAAATAATAATTTGTCTTTTGTTTTTCTGAGAAGAAATCTGTGATAAAGAATAATTTGTCTAAAACTTTACAAATGTACAATCAAATCCAAATAGGATAGGTAGACCGTAGACACTAAATCATAACAACAACCTTTTGCTATGTTTTGGTGATGGTAAGGCTAGCTAAGCCATAGAGGAAATAAAAGGGACCAACAAATGTTAACCCCAACCCAAAATCGATGCATAATCTGACCCAAAATTGAATTGTAATGGTTTTGCATGCACTAAAGTGTGGCCACTTGACACTCTCTAAACCCAAACGACAACCCTAGTCAAAACCAAGCCCAACCTAACTAAAAAATTGGATAATTGGAGCTGCCAAAACACATTTCATAACAAGATTTTCCAGCTTCACCATAAGGCAACAATTCTAGGACCACAACTGCACAGCCATTACCACACCCTTTTCCTTGACTTGAACACTTCATCAGCATGACCAGTCAATGTCAAAAAAGCGGAACTCATATCCTCCATGTCATTTTCACCATTTTCTTCCTAATCTGAAAGGAGGATTGTTTGAGTGTGTGGCCTTGGCAACCTACTGAAAAACTCCTCAAACATACATTAGAGAAAAGCATTTGATTGCAGACTCACTCAAGGATTGTGACTTACCAGCTAGAGCACCACTTAAGCTTTTCAAGGGAAAGCTCAAAAGGCTTGCACCAGAAAATGATTCAATTCATTTTACTGCATTAATTTCCTTACAAGGATTAATATAACAATATGGGTAAACTCATAGAAAAAATAAATTATGAGTACACAGGTGCCCTTATGGTATTTGTTAATTGACCATTTTATAAAAGTTTTGATACTACTTTAATGGAAAATATATAAAAATACCATTTTGGGGTCATAACTAATTTAGTCCCTACATTTTGGTAGCAGTCAATTTGTTTATGTGGTACTAGACTTATCATACGAGCTTTGCGCATGCAATAATGCTCTTTATTATTTATTTGTTTTTTGGTTTAGAGTTATAATAATGCTTAAGAGTGATATATAAATAACTGTGTGTTTTTCTTTTTTTAAAGAAAGAGGTAAGATAACGTGGAATAATATTTAAAAATGAAATAGAGATAATGTCCTAAGTTTTAGGCCGAATGGAGAAGATAAAGGAAAAAATCTAAAACTTAGGAACGATAAATTACTCTTCTAACTAGTTTGTATTTTTTAATTTAAAATTATTTAATTATATGATAGGGGTATTTTAGAGAGTTTAAGAATTTGTGTGAGGGTATTTTAGTACTCAATGTTGGGTTAAGATTAGCTTGACCCCTTTAATTAATTAATTACCCAAGTTAATTAATTAGATCAATTTAACATGCAATGCGTGATAGCACAAACAAATTACCAATAAAACTAAATGCAGCGAAAAATAAATTTGACACAGGTGATTTGTTTACGAATAGGGAAAACCACTGAGGCAAAACCCGACCAGGTGAATATAAGGTCACCACTCCCGAGAATCCACTATTATCAATCACAAGTGGTTACAAGTATAAGGAATCTTACCAAACTCTTTGGCCTATCCCGAAATACTAACGTACAGTTGAACCCTTAAGCCAATACCAATTGGAGTTGTATTGTAGCGGCAATCTCTCCGTTCAATACACAAATCCCAGTACGTGACTAACCAATGATGCATGGATCCCAGTACGTGACTAACTCCACCAACTTGAAAAAGATGTTGGCTGCAAAGTTCTTCACTTCATCAACAATGAAGATTAGGAAGCTCCTTGGTTATAAAACCCTTGGCGCAAAGATGCAGTAGCTTCTTCAGAGAGAATGATGAACTAGGGCACTATATGCATCCTATGTGACGGCCTTTAAAATAAGCCTTATATATGTCTAGGGTTGTGAGAAAAGAAACTCTACACAAATACACAGGAATATGCGTGTAATCAAATCTGAAAAGTCTGATTTCGTAATTCTCGACAGAAACAGCTTGTGTCGAGCTTCTGTTGAGCTTCAACATTAAATCTCAATAGAAAGGATTCTGTCGAGACTTTTTTCGAACTTTAATGAACAACTCTTCTTCACTTATTTCTTAGTCAGATCTTCATGGTTTTAACATTTGACTTGAACAACATGTTTCTTGAAGTACTAAGCCCATCCTCATTTTGTCAAAGGATTAGCCAATTACATAAAATATGTCCCTAACAATCTCCTCATTTGGCAATTTGTGACAAAACCACAACAACACAAATAATTATGAGAGAAGTCTTAAATCACTAAACTCATAACTACTTGATGTATTACAAAATAAGTTTAACCCTAACAAAAACCCTTGAAAAACTTTGCAAGAAGAGAGTTCATGGCACGGTAGATTTGCACAACCTATCTTTCTAAAACACTTAAACAAGACTCATCAAGGCATCATGTGTGAAACAGAAATAAAGATTGCATACATAAAGAAACATGTGTATAAAGAGAGAAAAGAAACAACATATGTAGAGGTAGGTGAAGAAAAACATACATCATCATCATATATATGAAAATAAAGTACAATGTATGTAATAAAATTGTCACAAGACCGGTATACAAAAGGCTAAATGTAAATAAAGTAGAAAAGAAAAATATATAAAATCATCACTACATCCCTCAATGCTATATACACTCCCCCTAAGTACAAGACTACTCTCAAACCTAAATTACTCCCCCTTTTTGTCACGAATGACAAAGGGCAAAGTCACTGAGAGGTCATCATCTCGTCATCACCAGAAGAGCTAGCATCATCATCATCATCCTCAGCATCTACAGAAGGAGAGGCCGCGGGACACTCTGGAGAGGGTGAAGGAGCAAAGCCAGCCATGCGAGCCTGTCTGTGGGCAATGCAACCGACTCGAGTGTTCATCTGGCACATCTCATCTGTGAGATAGTTAAGACGACCACCAAAGTCAGCCTCCATTCACTAAAGCTGCGCCGTGATGGCCTCGAGGGTTATACCACCAGTTGTGGAGGTAGAAGGAGCCGAGGAAGAGGGTGGAACAGCAGAAGCTACAGGATCGGTCGTCTCCACTTGTGGCCGCTTCGGTCGAAGCTGTGCCTTGCTCTGCCGGACAGAACCAGCGTTGATGGCACCTATGATGGTGAAGAGATGAGAGAGAGGAATGGGAATGTGAAAGTGCTGAGGATCCGCATGATAGCTGAAGGAAAGATGAGCTTATCACGAGTAGCGGTATCCAAATAGACATCAAGAATGGAAGTGATAAAGTGAGAGGGAAAGTCAATAGAAAGATCCTCCATCAAAGACAAAAGAAAACGAGCATGAGGCTCAGTGATAGAGTTATAGTGAGACAATGGTGTGAGAGTGAAGGTCATCACCATGTTAAGGAAACGTGGGACTTTAGCAAAGCCCGTACATGGGGTGTTGAGCTTACCACCCCAAATAGAAGGAGTCTTAAAAAAGTGAGAGATAAGCTCGTTTCTAGACACCGTCCGGAGACACTCACAGCCAGGGTAGTCAGGATGTGCTACCCTAGGAACGTGTAGCACTTCGGATATAAGATTCGGAGTAACTACGATACATGTACCTCTGAATGTAGTAACAAACTGAGGAACAAAGGTATCGATGCTGTGTATGTTAGTGTAAAACTCTTGAATAAACATGACGGGACACCTCGTAGGTCTCTCAAGTAGAGATTCCCAACCTCGAGTCCGAATGACAGTAGGGAGAGGAGTGTCGGCAAAATCCGACAGAATAATCTGGTGTTCCGGATGAACACCACGGTTCTGAAAGTTCTTAAAGAAGTTTGATTTGGCATTCTCATCACGGAACCAAATGTGGAAAGGCACATGTGGATTAGAGGAAGATGACCTAGAACCACGAAGAGGGTTCTGAGCCGAAGTAGATTTGCGCTATTTGGGTGCCATAGCGCAGTCTATCCAAGAGAGAGATAGAGAGATAGAGAGAACAGAAAGCACACTCATGTTCAGAAAAGGAAAGAAAAGAAAGAACGTATGCATGAAAAATGCATAAACATGTGACATGAGAATTTAAAAGCATCATGGGTAAAAACCCAATCCAACCTAACAGCACTCACAAGTTTAATCAAGCACACAATCCTAAAATACATGAAACATTGTCATAATGTAAAGAATATGCAATGCATGATCATATAACAACAATTTCACAAAGCCTAACCCAAAAATTTCATGAAAAACTCAAAAACCCCTAAAATTTTGAAAAACCCCAAAACCTATGTCTAAAATGCATGAATGCATGAAAAGAGAGAAAATCAGAACACTTACCAAGTGTTTGGAGCTAGATCTAGGCCGAAGAACACGTGGGTGAGGAATTTGAGAGTGAGAAAGTGTTTTGGGTCGAGAGAGAAGTGAGATCTGTCGAGGAGAATGTGAGAAAAAGAAATCTGAATTGCGCCTCAGCTATATATAGAAAACACAGCTCGATGGATCAATATATCTATCGAGAATTTGTCAAGCACTAAATCTCGACAGAAGTGAATCTGTCGAAGTACTATCGAGGATCTGTCGACGGCAAAAGAAGCTCTCGATGGATTTAGGATCTGTCGAGAATCTATCGAGTAGACAGAGAGGAAGGAATTTGGCTCGATGGATTGAAGAAGCTGTTGAGACTATGTCAAGCAGAAACCCAGAAATATCGATGGATCGAGAATTTGTCGAGATGCTATCGAGAAGGCAGAGAGCACAGGAAAAATCCTCGATGGATCGAGAATCTGTCGAGGATCTATCGAGAAAAGAGAAAGAAGAGCTCGATAGAAAGAAATCTGTCGAGGATCTTTTGAGGAGCTGTCGAGCTTGAAGAAAGAAGGTTTTTCAAGAGAGGAAAAACACATAAAGATGAATGCAACAAGCAAGCTACTCAAACAAACTTCCAAGCAACATATTAAGCTTTCAAAACATCTCTCAACATATAAGCAAAGCATACATAGATCTAGAAACACACACACATACACACAACAAATCTAACCAATTTTATATTTCAAAAACAAGTTAAGACAGTTTAGTGAGCATATATTAACACATGTATCTCCTGTGATGGCCAAATCACATTGTACCTACACATGTATCAAAAGTAGCAAAGAATTTGCGTGTTGTGTGTGAAACATGGCAAGAGTGCATAAATGTCTCATATTATGAAGATTTGAGACTAGATAAAATCAATTACACTCACACACAATCAAAACTGTTTGATGGGGACTATCACCTTCGAGGTACGTCCTATAACTCCCACGTCTCCTAGAAACATGCTTGCAGTCATTTTAGAAGCCTTTTTTTCTTTTTTTGCTTTTTTTTTTCTTTTGCATATTTTTCTTTTAAGCATAGCATGCATGGGCATATAAGGAAGAGAAGAAGTACCCAATTATGTAAGCTTTAACATCCCAATTTTGTTATGCCGAAGCACACAGATGTTGTACATAATTGGTGGGCTTTAGTGGTGAGATGGTTATTTATGTCTTTCTCTTAGGATTTTCTAGTCCTTCCCATCAAAAAAAGTGATATAAGTATGAGATATAAGAGATAGTCTTAATCTTACTCATCACAAACACGAGTTACAAAGCTCACTTGCTTAGTTGTGTAGTGAGATGCTCATCTAAGCTACAAGAGATTCAAAGTTTATAAAACTTTGTTTCAATGGCCATCTAGGGTATACAAGTACCAATATACACAAACACACACTGTTTTTGTATTTTTCAATTTTTTCAATTTTTTTTATGAAAAACAAAATAAAAACAAAAACTGAAAACAACTAAACAAAAACATAAAGAAACACACAAAGCATAAAACTAAACTGACTCAAAACCAACTAAGAAAACCAAACAAACAAGCAAGATATGCAAGCGAGGGGAGAGAAAAAGTGAATAAATCACTTGGAGCCTTTTTCCTTCCACACTTTGGTTTTGGAGGAAGATCCTTTCCTAGAGTTGAATCTTTGTACCGGAGGTGAGGGGGAAGAATTGAATCCATAAAGGTTCGAATGGAACATAATGGCTTTAAGAAGATCTCCTAAAGGAGCAAGAGAGGATGGAAACTGATTCTGGTTTCCAGACGAGAGCATACCATTGCTTTCTTGAGTGGCTAACCACTTATAGCAATTAGGACGAGTGTGCTTTCTTAGTCCTAGGGTTCCCAGTCTCGTTCTTTTCAACCTTAAGGGGTGCTCCTAGAATAGATTTTCCCTTGTCTAAGTTCTCACTAGCTATTTCAATTTTAGCTTCATTATTTTCAGCATCATTATCATTAGTAGGTGAAACAAAAACTGTACATTTTTAGATCACTGTAAACTAGATTGTTTAACCTAATTAATTAACCAAGTGAATACTTAGGTTTATTATTCAGATCTAGGTTAAAACAAAACAATCATATCATGCAAAGCAGCGGACAAATAAATAACACAACGATATGATAACTCAGGAAAACCAAACCGGTAAAAAACTTGGGGAGGATTTAACCTAACTATCCTCAAGGTAAAAAGCAAATCTACTGTGAAAGAATTGAAGTTTGTACAATAGAACTTAAACCACTAACATTCTATTGCTACCTCGAGTAGAAAATTTACTACCACGACCCTATGATAGCTCCGAGTCCACGGACTACTTCTTTCCTTGGCCTTTGCAACACAAGCACCCACACTTGTGATAAAAAAATAAAAAAATAAAATAAAAATAAAATAAAAATAAAAACTCTCTTGTTTGTGACTCCAAGACTACCTTTGAAGGTTTAGATCATCAACACCTTTGATGACTAGAGAAGGCAGTAACTTCTACAACACCGGATCTTGAAATTTTTCAAGGAATAACACTGATAGAAGACATAAGAGAGCTTTTTGGGTACAAAACCCTAGATACATAAGAGAGCTTTCTACAGCTTGTATATTCTTGAATCTTGACTTATATCAACTTGAGCATTGTCTAATAATACCTATAAGCTCTAAGATCTTTATCTAGACAAGTTTGTATTCACGATTTGCTAATTGTTCTAAACTTTTAGAACCTAACAAAAAAAATCTTACTAGGAGAGGCAATATTAGGAGAAGAGAATTCATACCCCAAACCGATTTTGTCAAAAGTAGCTTTCTGAATGCCTAGCATCTCATCAAGCTTTGCACTTGAAGTCCTCTCCAATTAAACTCTGACTTGAAACAGCTCCGCTTCAAGCTTCTTAGTCCTTTTAGCCAAGAAATTGTTCTAAACTTTTAGAATCTAACAAAAAAAATCTTACTAGAAGAGGCAATATTAGGAGAAGAGAATTCATACCCCAAACCGATTTTGTCAGAAGTAGCTTTCTGAATGCTTAGCATCTCATCAAGCTTTGCACTTGAAGTCCTCTCCAATTAAGCTCTGACTTGAAACAGCTCCGCTTCAAGCTTCTTGGTCCTTTCAGCCAAGAAATTGTTCTCAAATCGAAGTGCTCCAATGGTTTGATTGGCTTCATCAACTTTGGTTGAGAGCTCCTCTCAATCTAGTTCCACATCACTCAACTTCTTGGTGGCCAATCTATACAGTTTCTCATGCTTCTTGGAAACCTTGTACAACTTAGCATAGGCTGTATGGATGTCATCTTAATCATCCATTTTCTCAAATTTGGATTTCACAAAGTCCTCTTCTTCATCCACTGCTTCTACGATTCCCTCAGTAGGATCCACTGTGGCAGTGAAAGCACTCAAGATTCCCTCGTCATTACTGTTATCTGACTCGGTCTCAAGCTCGGTATCACTCAAGGTAGCAACAAGAGTCTTGCTTTTCCATATCGACTTGAGATATGTTGGACATTCTTGTTTCATATGTCCAAAATTGTGACATCTAAAGCACTTTGGTCTGGAGGGAACAGTATGCTGACCACCATCCTTAGCATCCTTCTTCCCTCTATCTTGACTTTTGAATTGTGAAGAACTGGATTGCTTACGATCCTTATCAAAACCTTTCACATTGTCATTCTTCATGAACTTCTTGAACTGCCTAGTGATGTAGGACTTCATCTTGGAATCTTCATCATTTGAAGAATCATCAATCTCATTACTTTTGGCCTTCAATGCCATGCTCTTACTTTTGCTTCCTTTCTCGAGTCTAGTTAAACCTAGTTCATAGATCTACAAGTTGCCTATCAACTCCGTCAAAGGAATAGTGTCAATATCCTTTGATTCTTCAATAACAGTAATCTTAGCATGGAATCACTCAGGTAGAGATCTGAGCACCTTTCTCACAATCTTGGGTTCGGGAATCTGTTCTCCAAGATTGAAGGCTGAGTTAACTATGTCTTTTAGCTTGGCATAGAACTCATCAAACGTCTCATCCTCTGTCATCTTTATCTCCTCAAAGCTAGTTGTGAGCCTTTGGAGCTTTGAATCCTTGACAGCCTTAGTCCCTTGATAGGTTGTCTGGAGGATGGTCTATGCTTCCTTTGCAATTTCAGTTGAGGATAATTTTTTGAACTCCTCATTGATCACCGCATTGAATAAGGCATTCAATGCTCTGTTATTGAAGTTTGCCGCTTTGATCTTGGCCTCATCCCAATCAGCCGGTGCTTCCTTTGGCTTCACCCAGCCAATTTCCACAGCTTGCTAGACTTTCTCATCTAAAGACTGCAAAAAAGCTCTCATGAGTACTTTCCAGTATGCATAGTTAGTGCCGTCAAATCAAAGAGGTATAATAAGAGACTGTCCTTTATCCATGACAAACAGGGGTCAATGGATCACATAGTAAAGATTAAAACCTAATCAGAGTATGCCCGCTATGATACCACTTGTTGGGTTAAGATTAGCTTAACCCCTTTAATTAATTAATTACCCAAGTTAATTAATAAGATCAATTTAACATGCAAAGTGTGGTAGCACAAATAAATCACCAATAAAACTAAATGCAGTGGAAAATAAATTTGACACAAGTGATTTGTTTACGAATGAGGAAAATCACCAAGGCAAAACCCCACCGAGTGAATTTAAGGCCACCACTGCCGAGAATTCACTATTATCAATCACAAGCGGTTACAAGTATAAGGAATCTTACCAAACCCTTTGGCATATCACGAAATACCAACCTACAGTTGAAACCTTACCCCAATACCTAATTGGACTTATATTGTAGCGGCAATCTCTCCGTTCAATGCACGAATCTTAGTACGTGACTAACCAATGATGCACAGATCCAGTACGTGACTAACTCCACCAACTTGAACAAAATGTTGGTTGCAAAGTTCTTCACTTCATCAACAATGAAGATCAGGAAGTTCCTTGGTTACAAAACACTTGGCGCAAAGACGCAGGAGCTTCTTCAAAGAGAATGATGAACTAGGGCACTATCTGCATCTTGTGTGACGGCCTTTAAAATAAGCCTTATATATGTCTAGGGTTGTGAAAAAAGAAACCCTACACAAATACACAGGAATATGCGTGTAATCAGATCTGAAAAGTCTGATTTCATAATTCTCAACAGAAACGGCTTGAGTCAAGCTTCTGTCGAGCTTCAACATTAAATATCGATAGAAAGGATTCTGTCGAGATTTCTATCAAGCTTTAATGAACAACTCTTTTGCACTTGTTTCTTGGTCAGATCTTCATGGCTTTAACACTTGACTTGAACAACATGTTTCTTGTAATACTAAGTCCATCCTAGATCTACCCAATTACAAGTAAAGTGCATTTTGTCAAAGGATTAGCCAATTACATAAAATATGTCCCTAACACTCAAAATGTTGAAAAACAAACAGGAAATCATGTTATTAATAATTTAATAGTATAGATAAGATAGGGGTATTTTAGAGAGTCGAAGAATTTGTGTGAGGTTTATTTTAGTATACAAAATATTGAAAATCAAACAAAGAATCTTGTTATTAATGGTATAGAATAGATACAATATTTGGGTAAAATACTATTTTAGTCCCTAAACTTTTTCAAAAATTTGTTTTTCATCCCTAAACTTTAAGAAGTTCATTTTTTGTTCCTAAACTATTAAAAAGTTCAGATTTCATCCATAAACTATTGAAAATGTTTTATTTATGTCCTTAAACTTTACTAAAAGTTTGTTTTTCATTCCTAAACTATTGAAAAAATTCTTTTTTCATCCTTATTTTTGTCTCTATACTATTTAAAAAACTGTTTACATAGTTTAGGAATGAAAAAAATAACTTTTTATAGTTTAAGGACAAAAGTAAAGTTTAGAGACCAAAATAGTATTTTACCCTATTATTAAAAAATGTTAATTAGCATTTAAAAAATGCCGTGTTAGGATCTAAATAAAAAACAATTTAACAAAAATTAATTATGAAAAATTGAAAATTAAAAAAGGCAAAACACCAGCACCAAAAATTAAAATAATTAATCCATGAAAAATACAAATAGCTAAGAAATTTAGAGTAGAGATCTGGATGACTTTTTTATTTTTGAGGAACTTTTTTACTTTTGAGGAACTGATACACGAACACATCTCCTAGACCCATACCCACCACGTTATGCCATGGATCTATTAAGTACAACCATTCCCATTGAATTTGGTTTGATGGGTTTGTCTTTTTTGTATATTGAAATGAAAAGGAAGAAAGAGGAACAGTGTCCCATTCTTCTTCAGGTGTTCTTTGTGTTTGGGTTTAACAATTTAGTGATGACTGATGAGTTCTTGTCATCCTGGATTGCTGGCAGTAGCTCTCCTTCCTGGGCTCGCCAATCATCACCAATCACTCTCCTTCCTCACTGTACACCACCACGAGCCACAATCAAGGTGGTTTCCACGCTCTCTCCCTCTATCTCTACTTTTATTGGACTCACCTACTCGGTCTCTCCTTCTTTGATCCGTGATATGTCTTAGTTGTGGTTGAAATTTTATTTTAGGGTTGGTGGTGATTAATATGATAATGGTGGATCTAGGTCAGTGGTGGTAATTCAAGTTTGGAGGTGGTGGATCTGGGTTAATGATGTTGAAGGAAAAACCTAATGCATGTGACACTGTTTAGTTACTAAGAATTTGCAATAAAGTAAAAAATAAAATTGAGAAAATAAAAATGAAGATCTGTTTGTTTACAAAGAAATAGCAAGAAAGTGAAAAATAAAATTGAGAATATAAAAATAAAATCAGTTTGGCTACCGAGAAATAGTAAGAAAATTAAAAGAAAGAAAAAAGAAAAGGATAAAATTGGTTAATTTTTTTTTTAAAAATGTTGATGGGCTAATTTTGCCATCTAAGCAGTCACATGGACACTAAAATTTACACATATCAGCATTAAACATACCAGCAATGTACACCGTTATCCACGTAAGCATTTTTGTTAGTGAGTTAACAACAATGACCAAAAATAGTATTTTTGCTTTTTTTTTTTTTTTTCCTTTTTCTATAAAAAAATTTTAAAAAATACTTCCTAAATGAATGCTCTTATGGCATCCATTAACTTTTCCTATAAATTAATAATATAATAAGTAAATTAGAAGAACCAGCTTAGAACTCTTTACTTTAAACTTCACCATCTTAGAACTTCATAACATTTATTTTTTGTGGTCTTCCACTACCTTGAAACTTCATAATATTTATTATTTTGAACTTCATCAAAGATTCCATTAAAATACTTTTTTTTTCCAAAGTCAATTACATTTTATTATGCCATGTGCATGGCCACCATCATACCCCTCCTTCCTTTTTTACATTTAATTTTTTTTTTAAGAGATATTCTTGAGCTATACTTCTCAATTTTAGGGTAATGGATTTTTTTTTAGATTATCCAGTGAATTTGTATAGTGTATGAAAGAATGAGATGTTGTATACTTATAAGTATACTTTTTTTATGCCTAAATATATATTGTAAGATATTGTGAATTGAACTTACTATTTATAGAAGTGGGACAGATGTACATGCAGCGAAGAGCTACAAAATCAATTAGAAAATATGAAGAGAAGAAAGGACACATGGTGGGGGGAAATTATGAAGAAGAGAAGAAAGCACTCGAGGAGATGATCAGAAAATGTGAAGAAGAGAAGAAAGCACTCGAAGAGATTATCAGAAAACATGAAGAAGAGAAGAAAGCACTCGAGGAGATGAAAGGTCTGTTAGTTTTAGGGGTTTGAAATTGGATTTTTTTTAAGTCTAGCTAGCTTTTAAAATTTTCACTCTATTTTCAAAATTCTGAAAAATAAATTGTACTAAACAGTTGTGAAATCAAATAAACGAAGGAAAAGACAAGAAGCAAACATTGAATTGTGGCTTTCCAAAGAAAAGGTCCCTACAGCAATGAAAAGCCATATAATTGAGTTCATACATAACAGATTTGACGAAGACGAAGATGTTAATGTGGAGAACCTGATCCCTGATCTTCCTTTGAAACTTCAAAGCGATATCAAGTGCCATATCTGCTTAAATCTGCTAAAGAATGTGAGTTTCTTCACCTCTCCATAACTTTTCTAAATAACTCTTTGTCCTATGCATAATGACTAATAATGGTACAATAACTCTTATCCAAAATAAAAGATGATACATAATATCTATATTATATCATATCCTGTATAATACACTTTGGTCAAGTCATCCAAAAACGGCTGAAACACAAATTTATTGCTCTATTGCTATATCTTTATACATATAAAAGTTGGATTTAAGTTGACTAGTTAATTCTCAAAAAAAAAGTTGACTAGTTAAGGATGCGCTATAAATTTACCATTTTGATATCTGGTCTTTATCAAAGATACATGTCGCTATCACTGTGTCTCATGATACCCTTAAAATTAGAATAAAAAGTTAGCCTTAAATTCTCATTAAATCCTTTTTTAGCCTATTCTTTTAATGTAATCTAGATATAAATTTTGAAAGTTCTTTTATAATTAGTCAGTAAAATTGTTAATTTTGTACTTGATAAAAATGTATAATATTAAAGAGTAGTACTTATTACACACACGTCAATACATGAACCTTTACAAATGTGAAAAAACAACTTAAATTGGAACTTCATTGTAACTTAAATTTAAGATTGTTTGGAAATGGTGACTTCACGATTTCAGATGTTTTTTGTGCGCATTAATGCATGTGCATCAGGTTTTTGGTTGATATTAAAGTTTGTTGCAAACTAAAAGTTGTAATAGGCTGTAACCATGCAATCATAGTAAAATACAACTCTAAATTTATATAATTATAAAAAATATATGAAATCTCTTTTTGTCCTTTTTCTTTTGTAGTTAAAGAAAAAAAAATTATTGAATTTTATGGTAATTTCAACTTTACCATCTCTCTCTCCCTTTATTTTTTTTGTTAGGAAACAGATTTCTAGTTCAACTAATTTGTTTTTCTTTCTCAGCTCAATATCATAAAAAAGAATGACTTGACTAAGCATCAACAACTTTTGCTTAACATCTGCGACTCACTCAAGCCAGTGTTCTACAACGAGCAAAGCTACATTGTTAAGGAGGGAGACCCAATTGATGCGGTATTCTTGATTACTTACGGCATTGCATGGGCCTATCCAAGCAGTAATAATGGTGAAGGAAAGCATGCTGAGCGTCTTGAGAAAGGTCACTTCTTTGGAGAAGAACTTCTTGAATTGCTTTGGAATCCTTCCTCTGTCGACGTGTATAACTTATCCAAACTCCCCGTTTCCTCCAAAACCCTCAAAACCCACACAAAAGTGGAAGCCTTTGCTCTAATGGCCAATGACTTGAAGGATATTGTCGCAGCTTCCATTCAAGGAATCTCGCTCCATGATCAGAATCCAGTAGAGCTTGATGTTGTTGTTGAATCCAAGGAAGCTTCTATTTAATTTACAACGAGTCCTATGCTGCAATCAACCAAGTGTTGGTGCTTCAAGAAAACTTCTGAATCCAGTAGTACTTGACATTATTGTTGCAAAGCAATGGATTGTTTTGATGTATTTGCTGTATTAAGATTTGTTTTTCGAGTAATGCTACAGACACAAAATATTTTTTAGCATTTTGTAAAAATGTTGATGTAGCCAACCTCTTATTGGTTTTCATTTATACCTACCATTAATATCACTTTTTTATTTACCAATAATCACTCATTACATCAGTAGTTTGTAAAAAATTTTGAAAAATAGTTTGTATTTCTAGCATTATTCTTGTTTTTTTAAGTGATGGAAAAGGAAAACATGTGAACTAATAATGCTAAAAATTATGTGAAATAATAATGGTAAAAATTATGTTTCTTTTATTAATTTATGCATTAACTGCTCATATTGATAGTATAATATGATTAAAGGTTAATTAGTTTCTACTTTTGTGGCATTTTCAACTTCAGCATCTCTTTTTATGGTTATGAACTAGATTTATACCTCAACATATATTTGTTTTTCTTGATCAACTGAATATCATAAAAGATATTGCGTTGGCTAAGCATGAACCACTGTTACTTAAAATCTGCAACTCTCTCAAACCAGTGTTCTACAATGAGCACTACTACAAATATTGTTAGGGAGGGAGACCCAATTGATGCAGTATTCTTGATTACGAAGGTGTTGTATGGACTTGTACAAGCAATAATGGGGCAGGAACTAACTCTCGACATGCTGCACGTCTTGAAAAATGTTAGTACTTTGGAGGAAAACTTCTTGAATGGGTTTTGACGCCTACCTCCGATGACATGTACAATCTATCCAAACTTCCTGTGTTCTTCAAAAACCCTGAAATTAAACACACACACAAAAGTGGAAGCATTTGCTCTAATGGCCCATGACTTAAAACAAATATGGCATTCTAAGTTGTCAAGATTAGGCCAAGAGCACTTGCAGTCCAAGGCAGCTTCACGTGCACAACGAATCTGGTGCCGCAATCACCTAAAGATGGATAATAGTGATAACGTTGGTGGTGGTTCAAGAAAACTTCAGAATCCAGCAAAGCCTGACAATTTGCAAAGCAAAAGTTTGTTTTGATGTCATTGTAGTATTAAGTTTGTTTTTCTAGTCATAAGGTTGCTACTTGTTTGGATTCTAGAAATGATAATGGTAGGATTATAAAGAGAATAATGTGTGAAACGATAAATTGTTTAGGGTAACATTTTTTAAATTCAAATAAGGATTTTGCCTAAAGTCTTATGTTTACACCTTTTAATTATTTTAGTTTGTAAGTTATAACTGATGTTATAGGCATTCCATTTTGTTCTGCATGGCCTATGTATAGAGTTCGTGAATAAGAAATATTGATTATACTTACCAATTTTCTTCCTCTCTATCACTTTCATCTTCATTTGCATATTATTCCTCTTGACTGCATCTATATCTATTTTTCTTCAGTTAGTAATTTCAAGATCAGAAGAGTTATGCATGAAGATGAAATTGAAAAAACGAAAAAAATAGAAAGAAAAATAGAATTGTGGAGTTCCAAACACGATCTTCCTAGTGATTTAAGAGGCCCGGTTATGGACAATATGATTCAGAAATTCAAAGAAGACTATTAAATATTAGCATTGATACACCATGTTAAATATGCTAGTATGAATGCGGAAGCGAAAGCATAAAGTGTAGAATACAATAACACAAGAGGGTTATGTAATTCAGCCTAACGACCTACATCCACAGAGGAAACCTTAAAGAGCTACATCAATAATATATTAGAGTGTAGTATAAATCCTATATTACAATGAACCATAATATATGTATATATAGTAGACTAAACCCTAGACCAATAGACTTCTAGTACAAGTAGGAGATTTGGCTTGCACACAAAGTATAATTAGGCTTGGGTTTATGCTAACGGGATAATATATCTCTAACACCCCCTTTCAAACTCAAGACGGAAACTTGATGAAACCTTGAGATTTGATAAGGTTGAGAAGATCCCTTGAATGAAGTTTGGCTCTGCGACGGTGGTTCGAAGAAGGCAATGGTCTTGCAGTGTTGATGCAACTTCTAACGGTGGCATGATTATACTAGAGAGTTTTGACGGCAGCAGTGGGAAGCCAAAGAAGATAAACACAGCGAAAAAACATCGAAGAAGACAAAGATTGCTCTTAAATACTCCGTAAGGACAGAAAACCATGGCCACATAAAGGTGGCTCTGATACCATGTTAAATGTTAGCATTGATACACCATGTTGAATATGCTAGTATGGATGCGGAAGCGAAAGCATAAAGTGTAGAACACAATAACACACTAGGGTTACGTGCTTCAGCCTAACGGCCTACATCCATGAAGGAAACCCTAAAGGGCTACATCAATAATATATTAGAGTGTAGTACAAATCTTGTGTTACAATGAACCATAACATGTGTATATATAGTAGACTAAACCCTATACTAATAGACTTCTAGTACAAGTAGGAGACTTGGCTTGCAAACAAAGTAAAATTAGGCTTCGACTTATGCTAATGGGTTAATATATCTCTAACAAAGATGAAGATGTTTACTTGGAGAACCTTCTTCCTAATCTTCCTGGGGGACTTCAAAATAATGTAAAGTAGCATATCTGTTGATAGGCTAAAAACGAATTGACCCATTGTGATTAATTAATTGATTAATTAGTCAAGTTTATTAATTAATCAAATTAACATGCAAACGCGTGGTAGCACAAACAAATCACCAATTAAATTAAGTATGTAGCGGAAAATAAATTGACACGGTGATTTGTTTACGAATGGGGAAAACTTACACGGCAAAAATCCCACCGGGTGATTTTAAGGTCACCACTCCCGAGAATCCACTATTATCACAACAAGCGGTTATAAGTAAATGAATCTTAGTACCTTATACCAACCTACAGTTGAACCCTTATCCTAATACCCAATTGGACTTGTTCTATAGTGACAATCTCTCCTTTTAATGCACGGCTCCCAGTACGTGACTAACCAATTGCGCGGATCCCAGTACGCGACTTTAATCACCAACTAGAGAAGGTTGTTAGCTGCAAAGTTCTTTAGTTCATTCAGACGATGAAGATCAAGAAGATGCTTGGTTACAAAACCCTACGGTGCACAAACACAACAACTTCTTCATAAGAAAGATGAACTAGGGCAAATTCTGTCTCCGGTCACAATTTGCTTGAACAAACTTTGCTCAACACTTGTGCAACTTGTGTCTCCTTTGACAGCCCTTAAAATAATCATTTTATATGTTTAGGGTTGTGAGAAAAGAATGCTCAAACACATAATCACGGATTAGAGTCAAAACTGATATGAAATTATATTTTTCATAAACCTCGACAGATAGCCATCTGTCGAGTAGCTGTCGAGCCACGGGGCTGGAACAGCTCTTCAAGCTCGATAGATGCTAGCTGTCGAGCTTTAATGAACTTGCACTTTTCAGCTTGAATCTTGGACAGACTTGCATGGCTTCAATACTTGATCTTGAAAAACAGTTTCTTGAAGTATTAAACACATTCTAAATCTACCTAAATACAAGTAAAGTGCGTTTTGTCAAAGGATAAGCCAATTACATAAAGTAGTGACATATGTTCCTAACAAGTGAATCACATATGTCCTAACAATCTCCTCCTTTGGCAATCCGTGACAAAACCACAACAAACAAATGACCATATGAGAGAAGTCATAAATCACTCAACTCATATTCACTTGTTGAATACAATAAAATCTATCCTAACACAAACTCTTGAAAAATTTTGCAAGAAGAGAGTTTATGGCAAGTAGACTTTAACAACCTGTATTTCTGAAACACTTTAAAACAAAACTCATCAAAGTATCTTTGTGTGAAACAGAAATAATAGATTGCATACAAGTAGTAAGAAGCATATGCATAAAGAGAGAAAAGAAACAACACATATAAGGGTAGGTGAAAGAAACATACATCAACATATAAAGAAGATAAGTACAATGTATGTCAATAATGGTCACAAGACCCATATACAAGATAAATGTATCTAAAGTAGAGAAAAGAAAAAGATACAAATAATTCTTACTACATCCCTCAGATATCAACACTCCCCCTAACAAAATGGTCATATACTAACTCTCCCCCTAAGAATGACTACTCTCATATCCAACCAAAACTACTCCCCATTTTGGACACGAGTGACAAAGGGTAAGGGTGTCAAGTAGACATCTCATCGGTACTGGAAGAGCTAGCATCTCCATCATCATCATCCTTGGAAGCAAAAGCACCATTATCATCATCATCTTCATCCTCAGAAGCCGCTGGACGAGGTGGAGGAGAACCCTCAGGAGCAAAGCCACCCATGACCACCTACCGTCGTGCTATATGGCCGACACGGATGTTCACCTGATACAACTCAATAGAGAGTGTATCAAGGCGAGTATCCATGTGTTGAAGCTACGCCATGATGTCTTCGAGAGTTACATCGTCCGTAGAAGAGGAGGGAGCAGATGTGGATGGAGCAGATCGGGATGAAGCCGAACGGGAGGGAGAAGCTGCTGACCCAGACTGCCTCGAACTAAACTGCACCTCGCTCCGTTTAACGGTAGCGGCGTCTATGGCACACATATAAGAAAAATGGTCGAACGCTAGGAAGGGAACAGAAAAATGGCGTAAGATCCTTGTGATAGCGGAAGGGAAGATGAGCTTATCACGAGACGCCGAATCCCTATGGACATTTATAATAAAAAGAATAAAGTGAGAAAGAAAATCTATAGTAAGATGCTCAAGAAAGGACAACAAAAATCGAGCACGAGGCTTTGTGATAGAGTTATAGTGAAAGAGAGAGGGTGAAGAACAAAAGTCATAACCATGTTAAAAAACTGAGGGCGTTTTGCAAAGCCCGAACAGTAAGTGAACTGACGCTCACCCCAATCAGAAGGGCACTCACAAAAAGCATATTTGAGCTCATCTTTGGACACAGTCTTCAGATGCTCACAACCAGGGTAGTTAGGGAACTCTACCCTAGGGACACGGAGCACATCTGCAACAATCTGTGGTGTGACAGCAATGCGCGTACCTCGAACGCAAGTGATAAAATGAGGTACTGAAAAATCAAATCCATGCATGTTGGAGTAAAACTCCTGGATCAACACGGATGGACATGTGACCGGGACGTCACACAATGACTCCCAACCTTGACTGTGAATGACATCGGGTAGGTCAGTGTCGGCGAAGTCCGCCAGGATGACTTGGTGTTCAGAATGAATGCCTCGTCGAGAAAATTTCTCTGAGAAAGCCTTTCGGGCATCCTCATCATGGAACCGAATATATGATGGAATAGGATCAGAGGAAGTGGATGCCCTAGAACGAAGAGGGTTCCGGGACGGAGTAGACTTACGTTTCGGTGCCATAGACACGACTAACGTAAACAAAAAAGAGAGGGAGAGAGAGAGACAACTAGAAAAGTCCCAAGCAGTTCAAATATATCAAAATATATTGAAAAGAGAGTATGTATGCATGAGAAATGCATGAACATGTGACATGCAATATAAAAAGCATCATGGGCTCAGCCCAATCCAATCCTACTAGCACACAGTCAATTTGCACACATCTAAATGCATGATAATACTGTTACAATGCTTATGTGATGCAATGTATGAGATTTTAAACTCATTTAAGCAAAAACCCATCCCAAAATTTCAACAAAAACCCATCAATTTTGAAAAACCCCAAAATTTTTCAAAAACCCCAAAACCTAGGTTTCAAAACATGAAATGCATGAAAATGAGAGATTAGAAACTCACCAAGTGAAGAAAAACTTGGAAAAACCTTGAAGAAACCTTGAAGAAAAAGTTTGGAGTGAGTGAGAGAGGTTTTGGGAGGTGGAAAGACAAGTCTGTCGAGAGAGAGATCGAGAGAAATGAGAAAGAAATCGCGATTAGCGCTTAAATAGAAGCCCAGTAAATCTCGACAGATAGAGGTGTCGAGAGGTGTCGAGCAAAAAGGCGTCGATAGATGCAGCTGTCGAGGATCTGTCGAGGGACAATTCAACAAAAGGCTAAAAAGAAGCTCGATCGATCCACCTAGCTGTCGAGAAGGTGTCAAGATTGCGATAAGAAACAACTTAAGAGCTCGACAGATAGCCAGGTGTCGAGGAAGTGTCGAGATTACTTAAAAACAGTTTTTCAAGAAGGGAAAAACACAGATATAAATGCAATCAAGCATGCAACTCAACCAATGATCCAATCAACATTTTAAACTCTCAAAATCATCTCTCAACAACAATTTTAAGCACATGGATCCCAAAAACACACACATACACTAAACAAGTCTAACCAATTTTATATTTCAAAAAAAAAGTCAAGATAGTTTAGTGAGCATACATTAACACATGTAAAACTTTGTGATGGCCAAATCATATTATACCTGCACATGTATCAAGAGTAGCAAAGAATATTGCGTGTTGTGTGTGAAAAACATCGCAAGATTGCATAAGTGTCAACTAGTTATGACAATTTGAGATATGAGAAAATCGCTTTAACTCACACACAATCATAACTGTTTGATGGGGACTATCACATTCAAGGTACATCCTTTAACTCCCACATCTCCTAGAATACACGCTTGCAAATTGCAATCATATTTAAAGCATTTTGATTCTTTTTGCTTTTTATTTTTCTTTGCATATATTTTTTTTAAAGTAAATCATGCATGGGCATATAAAAGAGAGAAAAGAAATATCCAATGATGTTAAGCATTTGACATTCCAATTTTGCTATGCCGAAGCACACAAATGTCATTGACATTGCACTTTTGCTATGCGGAAGCATATAGATGTCATTTTATGATTGGCGGGCAACAGTAGTGAGATGGTTATTTATGCCTTTCTCTTAGGATTTTCTAGTCCTTCCCGTCAAAAAGAGTGATACGAGTGTTAAGTACAAGAGATTACTTAATCTTACTCATCACAAACACGAGCCACAAAGCTTACTTGCTTAGTTGTGCATAGAACTTAGTTGTGCATAGAGATGCTCATCTAAGCTACAAGAGATACAAAGTTTAGAAAACTTTGTTTCAATGGCCATCCAAGGTACACAAGTACCAATGTACACAAAACACACACTATTTTTGTATTTTTCTGATTTTTCAAATTTTTTTTTAATTTTTATATGAAAAACAAAATAAATAAAACTGAAAACAATAAACAAAAACATGTTAAGCAAAACATAAAACTAGACTGACTCAAAACAGTAAAGCAAAACACATAAGTAATGCAAACAAAAACAAGAAGAGAGAGAAGAAAGTGATAGAATCACTTGGAACCCTTTTCCTTCCACACCTTGGAAGAACCTTTTTGTCTAGTAAACCCTTGAACTGGCGGTGAGGGGGAAGAATTGAAACCGTTCAAATTCGAAAGGAACATGAGGGCTTTGAGAAGATCTCCAAGGGGAGCAAGAGAGGATTGAAGCTGATTCTGCCTTCCAGATGCTATCATGCCGTTGCTATGTTGAGTGGCTAACCACTTATAGCAATTTGGTCGAGTATGATCGGCAACTCCATAATGATGACAGAGATGCTGCTTATTCTGTTTAGGCTTTTGAGAGTTAGCCTTCTTAGCCCTAGGATTTTTAGCTTCTTTCTTCTTAAGCTTAGGGGGTGCTCCTAAGATAGATTTACCCTTATCTAAGTTCTCACTAGCTAATTTAGTTTTAACAACATTGTTCTCAATTTCAACATTATTACTAGGAGGAACAAAAACAGTAGTATTAGTAGAAGCAATATTAGAAGAAGAGAGACCATACCCTAAACCGGTTCGATCGGAAGCAGATTTATGAAAATTTAACATCTCATCAAGTTTTGCACTTGAAGTCCTCTACAATTGAGCTCTGACTTGAAACAGTTCTGCTTCAAGCTTCTTGGTCTTCTCAGCCAAAAAATTATTCTTAAATCTCAGTGCTCCAATGGTCTGATTGGCTTCATCAAACTTTGTGAAAAGCTCTTCACGATCAAGTTCCACATCACTAAGCTTCTTGGTGGCCAGCCTATAAAGTTTCTCATGCTTCTCAGAAAGCTTGTACAGTTTCTTATAGGCTGTATGGATATCATCTTGATCATCCATCTTCTCGAATTTGGACTCTACCAATTCCTCTTCTTCATCCACGTCTTCAGCAATCCCCTCAGTAGGATTGACAGTGGCAGTGAAGGCATTCAAGATTTCGTTATCCTCATTGTCGGAATCATCTTCAGGTTCGGTGTCGCTCAATGTAGCAGCAAGTGCCTTACTTTTCCCAATAGTCTTGAGATATGTGGGGCAATCTTGTTTCATGTGACTAAAGTCTTGACACCCAAAGCACTTTGGTCCTATGGGAATGGTGTACTGACCGCCATCCCTAGCATCCTTCTTCCCTTTGTCTTGGCTCTTGAACTGAGAAGAACTGAATTGCCTACGGTCCTTGTCGAAGCCCTTCCCATTGGCATTCTTTATGAACTTCTTGAATTGCCTGGTGATGTAGGACTTCATCTTAGAATCTTCATCGTCTGAAGACTCATCCGTGTCACTGCTCTTGGCCTTCAAAGCCATGCTCTTACCTTTACCCGACTTGCCAATTCTCGTTAACCCTAGCTCGTAGGTCTACAGATTGCTAACTAGCTCTGTCAAAGGAATCTTGTCAATATCCTTTAATTTCTCTATAGCGGTGATCTTGGCATGAAATCTCTCGGGTAGAGATCTGAGCACCTTTCTTACAATCTTAGGTTCAGGAATGGTTTCCCCAAGATTGAAAGCTGAGTTCACTATGTCCTTGAGCTTAGCATAGAACTCATCAAACGACTCATCCTCCTCCATTTTAATCTCTTCGAAACTTGTAGTGAGCCTCTGAAGCTTCGAATCATTGACAGTCTTAGTTCTTTCATAGGTTGTCTAGAGGATGGTCCATGCTTCCTTTGCAGTTTCAGTGGAGGATATTTTCTTGAATTCCTCATTAGTGACTGCACTGAACAAAGCATTCAATGCCCTGTTGTTGAAGTTTGCCGCCTTGATCTTGGCTTTATCCCAATCGGCCGGCGCTTCCTTTGGCTTAGTCCAGCCTATCTCAACAGCTTGCCACACTTTCTCATCTAGAGACTGCAAGAAAGCTCTCATGCGTACTTTCCAGTATGCATAGTTAGTGACATCAAATAAAGGAGGTATAATTAAAGATTGTCCTCTATCCATGACAAACAGGGATCAATGGATCAAACACAGCAAAGATTAACCTTAATCAGAGTGTGCCTGCTCTGATACCACTTGATAGGCCAAAAACGAATTGACCCCTTGTGATGAATTAATTGATTAATTAGTCAAGTTTATTAATTAATCAAATTAACATGCAAACGCGTGGTGGCACAAACAAATCACCAATTAAACTAAGTATGCAGCGGAAAATAAATTGACACGGTGATTTATTTACGAATGAGGAAAACCTACACGGCAAAAACCCCACCGGGTGATTTTAAGGTCACCACTCTCGAGAATTCACTATTATCACAACAAGCGGTTACAAGTAAAAGAATTCTAGTACCTTATACCAACCTACAGTTGAACCCTTACCCCAATACCCAATTGGACTTGTTCTGTAGTGACAATCTCTCCTTTTGATGCACGGCTCCCAGTACGTGACTAACTAATTGCGCGAATCCCAGTACGCGACTTCAATCACCAACTAGAGAAGGTTGTTAGCTGCAAAGTTCTTCAGTTCATTTAGACAATGAAGATCAAGAAGATGCTTGGTTACAAAACGCTACGGTGCACAAACACAGCAACTTCTTCACAAGAAAGATGAATTAGGGCAAATTCTGTCTCCGGTCACAATTTTCTTGAACAAACTTTGCTCAACACTTGTGCAACTTGTATCTCCTTTGACGGCCCTTAAAATAATCATTTTATGTGTCTAGGATTGTGAGAAAAGAAGGCTCAAACACATAATCACGGATTAGAGTCAAAACAGATTTGAAATTCTGTTTTTCATAAACCTCGACAGATAGCCATCTGTCGAGCCACAAGGCTAGAACAGCTCTTCAAGCTCGATAGATGCTAGCTGTCGAGCTTTAATGAACTTGCACTTTTCAGCTTGAATCTTGGACAGACTTGCATGGCTTCAATACTTGATCTTAAAATACAGTTTCTTGAAGTATTAAACACATCCTAGATCTACCCAAATACAAGTAAAATGCGTTTTGTCAAAGGATAAGCCAGTTACATAAAGTAGTGACATATATTCCTAACAAGTGAATCACATATGTCCTAACATCTACTTAAAGCTACTGTAAAATGTGAGTTTCTTTACCTATATACATTTGCTTTAGAACCGTTTTCCCCACACATGAGAAATGGTAATACAATTTTTTTTTTTCAAATTTTTTTTTTTAAATCTTAAAAAAGGAGAATAGAATTTATGTATTAATGGTTTTATGATGATCACACAAGCATCTCCCTTATGCCTTTATTATGTATGATAGTTCAAAAAAGTTTCTAATTCCTCTATTGTAAATTTGATCTAGATTTGGTCTTCGCATTCTGAGAGTAAAAAGGGTAACCATGAAGTTTGTAGCACTGTTCCATGGTGCGTCCTTCACATCCACAAGGATTGCATTTGGGTCTTTCTTTCTTGCGAGTGTTGGATTTTTATTTTGTTGGGAAGGGTTTCTTATAGTTATAGAGGCCAAAGCTACTGATTTAGGATGTGGAACGACATGTGAGATGTTGTGCTGACATTTTTCTTGTTGGATGAGTGCATAAGCCCGATTGACTTAGGGAAGAGGATCCATTAGTAAAATTTAACCTTGTATTGGGCCATAGGAGTCGTTGAGCACCATGAGAAACTTCATGATGTGCTGGTAGTATTGATATTGATTGAGAATTTGAGATCTTTTAAATGCTCCACATAAATAGTCCAGGATTATGTGTAAAGCAGAGAGCTCGTCCTATAGTTCTATTAGCTTAGTAACATATTGTAGAAACATACGTAGTTTGAACAAGATTATGAATAGTAACATATGCCCAAAAAAAGAAAGTTCATGGAGTTTCGTTCAGATCTCATAAGCTAGATCACAATAAACCACGCTAGATGATATCTTAGGAGAGAGAGAATTGAGCAACCATGATTTGACCATGTCATTGCAGTTGATCCCAATTCGGCTAGCTGGGGAAGAAGTTGTAGGTTTGGGAACATTGCCATTAACAAACCCCAGTTTGTTCTTTGCACTTAATGCCATGACCATGGCACAAATCCACTGTAGCACACTTTCAGTAAAACATTTCCAACAAAAAGTTAGATAAGTTGTTCCCAAACAAATACTTAATTTGTTTATACACACGGCTTTGCCAAATAGAATGCTCACAATTATTGAATACATATGGTTATAGGCTTATAGCCATTGCCTTTCTTTTCCATTTGATTTTGTTGATTTCACGGATATGCCTTTGTTGATTGGTTTTATTCATTTTCTTTACAAATGGAAAATTATAGAATATTCTGGGAGTGTCGTAAATGTGTACTCCCTCCTCTCATGGGGTACCAGCATGAATTAAATTAGTGAGACTTATTATTATGTAAGAGGAATGAATACACATTTATTGGAGTATTGTATAATTACCCACTTAATGATTTGGTTTTTCTGGACAAGTTTGGTAGGTGAACTTTCCTTATATTTCTAATTGTGAAGTATAAAGTGACATTTGAAATGGGACTAAATCTTATTCTAAACTCATTACTGTCATTTCAACTTACACTTTATATAGTCAATCCCTCTAGTTGTTTTTTTTTTTTTTTTTTAAATGAAAATATGTTGTATGCATTCATCTTTCTTTTTTTTTTTTTTTGATGAGTAGTATGCATTCATCTTGATTGTTTAAGATCTGCTTAAATTAGGTAGAAGTGCTTCGGGGTATGGATGAACAAATGTTGCTTAAGATGTGCTACACACTCACACCAGTCTTCTACCAGGAGCACAGCTATATTATTCAGGTGGGACACCCAATTGATGCAATATTCTTCATTACAAACGGCATTGCATGGACCTATACAACCGGTAATAATGGTAGAGGAACTTTACCCACACATGCTGAGCGTCTTGTAGAAGGTCAGTTCTTTGGAGGAGAACTTCTAGAATGGCTTCGAAAATCTACCTCCACCTCCAAGAATAACCTATCTAAACTCCCCATTTCATCAAAAACGCTGAAAACCCACACAAAAGTGGAAGCCTTTGCTCTAATGGCCGATGACTTGACAAAGATATGGTCTTACTTGTTGTATGTTCGTTTAGACCCCTTAAATAGATTGTTTAACCTAATATATTAACCAAGTGATTATTTAGATTAATTATTCAAATCTAGGTTAAACACAAATAAATCATATCATGCAAAGATGCAGAAAAGTAAATAACACCACGACATGATGACCTAGGAAAACCAAAGAAACTAACCGTTTCAAGGTAAAAACTTGGGGAGGATTTAACTTAGCTATCCTCAAGGTAAACCAAATCCACTATAAGAGAATTAAAGTTTTTACAAAAGATTTAACCCTAAATCTAATACTACCTCCAGTAGTAACTTACTGACATGACCACGTGCAAGCTCTGAATTCACGAACTCCTTCTCTTCTTGGATTTACGGCAACACAAGCCGCCTTTCTTGTGACTTTGAGATCCCACTCAAGGTTAATGTTAGGAACCTATATTTCCATTGTAGTGTAATTGTACATGTGGACCTTACTGATTGTAACAAGTAGGTAATTATTAGTTAGTTACTTTAGGGGTAAGGGTTACCACACTAGTTAATAAGGTGAAGAGTGGTTAAGAGGGTGAGTTAGTTGTACTGTGAGGGTGATTTAGGATTACACCACGGGTATAAGGGAAGCACTGTGTAACAAAACAGATTCATTGTCTTGTGAATAATACATTTCTCATTCTTTCTCTCTCTCTCTCTCTCTCTAATCTTCCATGGAGGTCAGGTCCCCTTGAAGTGACCAATCCATTTCCCTTTCTATGCACTAACAGAGACTTAACAGTTTCAGATCACCTTCACTTGTTGATCTTGATGCAACAACTATGTTCTACCAATGCTTGATTGTAGTTTTGGCTCCGATAGATTCTTGTATAGTTAGAAGGTATAAAACCTCTCAATTCTCACAAAGAGTAACACACAAGTCTTCTTCAACACCATCAAAACGTGGCTAGGGTTTCCCTTTTAAATGTGGAGAAGTTTAGATGAAACCGTAAACGTTTTCGCAAGCTTTGGGCCTGTTTAAAAATTCTGCAGAAAACTGTGCCTTCGATTTTCGATCAATCGAGCCTAATTCTCGATCGATCGAGAAAGGCAGAACTTCACTTCCTTTTCTGCAATCAGCTAGACTTCAAAACTTGAAACAACCTTATTTAAGCATTGCCTAAACACCTAGACTAGACATGTTTTGTTCTTGGTTTGCCAACACAATGCAACAATGATTCTAAATATTTAATTCTAAATCTTTAAAACCTAACAATCTCCCCCTTTGGCAATCCATGACAAAACACACATACAACATGTAATGCGTAAATCAAATACCAGCTCAAATACAAATTATTGCCCTAATACAATTCTTACACAACTACTAACTATTAGTTGCTAGTATAGACAGCAGCTGTAGAAAGAATTAACCTGTAATTTCCTGAAATATTGAAAACAAACCATAAACACATGTGTGGAAAATACAGTATAACAATCTAAATCAAAATTTGAACTTTGAATTCACAAAACATATAAATAGATAGTGAACACATCAATATGAATAACCTCATCATCATCAACTATCATAATCAATAACCACATCACATCAATTGTTTGTGAATCCAAGACATACACAACAAAGCTAAAGATAGACAAATAAACACAAAACCAAAAAGAATATCCAAATACATTAAACTGATATGCAAATACATCCAAACTCCCCCTAAATACAATAAGTCTACTCCCCCTATGTACAAAAAGTCTAAAATCTACTCCCCCTTTTTGTTATGTATTGCCAAAGGCAAACTTAGTCCTTAAAGGGTGGAGGAGGTGGAAAAGCACTCCTATAATCCACAAAATCAGCTCTCAAAGATGCAACCTCTGTCAATAACTCATCAAGAAGCTGTCCATGAGCAGCTTGAGTAGTCATGAAGGACTGCATCATAGCACGGAGTGAAAGAGGAGGAGCAATTGTAGGATCAACATCCTCAGCATCACCAGCAGGATCCACAACAGCAATCGGATCCACAAATGTCTCCTCAGGAGTAGGCATAGTACTAGAGGTAGGAGTAGCATCTCTTTATGGTCTCTTAGAAGTCCTAGTGCTTTGCTTAACACTCTTCATATGTGCCTGTCTCTGTCTAAGGTAGATGGCTCTTATAGGGGCAGTAATATGCACTAACTCTAGATGAGGGAAGTTTGACATACCTAAGAACCTCAAAATCCTAAAAATGAACATAGGAAAGAGTAACTTCTGACTCTTACTCTTACTCTATAGATATCAACAATGGTTTGTATAAACATGGACGAAAAACACATAGAACCATCAGTAATAAAAGCATAAAGGAAAGCACATCTCTCTATAGGAACAGTATGAACATGTGAAATGGGATAGATGTTATGACATGTGATCCTTAAGTATAAAGAATTAAGCTCAGTGAACTCAAAAGAATTGATTCTTGGTTCAGAACCCCAAGAAATAGGACGACCACAAAGAAGGGACATCATATCATCAACTGCAGGAAACTCAGTGTATAGGTATGTGGGTTTACGAACTAAAGGCACTCCTAAAGCCTCAGAAATAGTTTGTTTAGTGATGGTAAACTCTTGACCACGGATCCAGGAAGTCAAATAATGACCACCTGTAACCTCAGAATAGATAAAGAGGTTAGAGTAAAACTTTCTAATCAAGGCTACAGGAAGAGGATCAGACACCTCACACAAGGAAACCCAATTCCTAGACATGAAGTTCCTACGAATAGAAGGATCTAGTTCACTCAACACTATCTCCTTCTCACCCCAAAGAGACCTATACTTAGTCAAGGTCTCATACGTTT
The DNA here is from genome assembly GCA_030021035.2 of Notholithocarpus densiflorus. Lineage (NCBI taxonomy): Eukaryota > Viridiplantae > Streptophyta > Magnoliopsida > Fagales > Fagaceae > Notholithocarpus > Notholithocarpus densiflorus. The sequence goes on along the minus strand of JARYZH020000484.1, from coordinate 68,246 downwards.
CCTCACACTTAGTAGATAGAAAATGATCTCTACCACCTAGTGCAGAACTTGAAGAGGAAGACTCAGGGTTCTTATTGGCTCTAGTTTTGAATTTCCTACCAACCTTAGGAGCCATGACTAAGAATCAGAAACAAGGAAAACAAGGCAGACTGCATAAGAAGGATTAGAGACAAGATAACATGCAATTTGAAAAACTATATGATGCATGATCTAATGCTTTTAAACAGTCCAAGTTCATCACAATTTTGAAAATTTACAAAGGAAATTTAAGGATTTTAGAAAATTCCCAAATTTTGAAAAACATAATTCTCAAAAATCCTTGTATTGACAAATTGAACAACACAACGAGTACAAAACAAGTTATAATCACTCAATCCATCAATATCAAAAGCCAATTTCACTCAATTTTGCCCAATTTCACAAAATCCCCAATTTCTTAAGAACTTAGAACCCTAATTTCAAAATTTCCATTTAAACTCAAAAATTTTGAAATTAAAATATGTGAAACATGTTTATATGATGCATGAACAAAAACCCATGGTTCAGATTTGATCAAAAACACTATTATCATAAAAAACCCCCAAAATTTGAAACATGCTAAAATCCCTAAAAATTTCATGAAAAATGCATGTAATCATGTAAAAAAAAAAAAATGAAAAAGAAAGGTTAAAAGTGTTTTATCCTAAGTGTTTGAAGAAAACTTTTGAATCTTTGACCACGAAAACGGCAAAAAAAAAATTTAAGAGGAGGGATCAAGAGAGGAATCGAAGAGATTGACAAAAAATTTCTTTGAAAAAGTCAAATCTGATTCCTATATGTTTTTAAAATTCGAAATCTGATCGGTCGAGAGGAATTGAGAAGGAATCAAAATACACATAAAAACAGGCTCGACTAATCAAAAGGAATTGAGCAGGAATCGAAGGAACCCGAAACTTTTAAAAGAAAAACTATTTTTCTCCTTCACATTTCGATCAGTCGAAAAACAGGCTCAATCAGTCGAATTACAAAGAAATAGAAATTTTGAAAAATCCTGGAAATATTTTCTGCAGAATCATTTGAAAAACTGTTATTATGATATGGCATGAATGTTCATGACTTCAAATGATCTTCAAAACCAAAATTTTCAAAGAAATATTCAACTTTATCAAATTTCCTCACTCTTTTCTTTTCTCACACCCAAAAAGAAATGCATTAAATACATCAAAAAGTTTAATTTTGGAAGGCCACAAAACTCAACACACAATCACATGTACCAAATTTAACAAAGTTTTGCTTGTGGTGTGTGCAACTAGCAAGTGCATGAGATTCTCACAAGGTGATATGTAAATAGAGAATAAACACACTTTCTACATTATTCATCACATAATTTTGAAAGTGACTATCACCTAAAGAGTTACATCATATAACTCCCACATCTCCTAGAAAACACGCTTGCAATCATGTAAAAGTTTTTTTTTTTTTTGAAGCATATTTTTCTTTTTGTTTTTCATTTTGCCTCTTTTAACTAATGTACAATAACACCTTTAAGAATTTTGCTATGCAAGTGCTACACCTTACCGAGCATGGCTTTTATGATTTGCATACAGGTGTTCATAATTGACGAGTAACAGTGGTGATTTACAACTATGTAATTTACAACTATATTTTTGTTGGCGAGTAACAGTTGTAATTTGGCAAGTAACAGTTGTAACATACAACTATGTTTACAGTTGTAACATTGGCGAGTAACAGTTGTAATTTACAACTATGTTTTTGTTGGCTTTAATTCCGTGCCAAATTTGATTGTAATTATGTTCAATCTTTCGTACCTTGTATTTCATGTGGGATTTATTTGTAAGGGTTCTGTGAGAGAGAGAAAGAGTGTGAAGACTCAAGGCAAATTGAAGATTGAAGTGTTTTCGCGGGTAGCTCGCAAGTAAGCATCCCGCGAAGTGATGCATATGCCCTGCACATGACTGGAATGCGAAAAGTCAGGACAGGATAGAGACAGCTGGTTTTTGCGAGTATCTTGCAGGTAAGGCCTTCCCACGAGACACCTACAAAACATTCTGTCTGCACTGTCATTTCTGATACACACTATCTGTATTCACACTATATATACCCCTATTACCCACATATGTTGAGGAGTGCTTCTGAGAGAAAACCCTAGCCACAAACCTTGAGAGTTAAAGATTGTTATACCTACAATTCTCTACACAATTGCTTGTGGATTTTCCTTAACTCCTACCTCTCCATTTCCATACCATTGAGAGGTTGATAGCCCAAACACTTACCACACCCTTTAATAGTGTTCAGTGAGGTTTTGGTGCTGCTGGGAAGCATTGGAAGAAGCCAAGATTTGGCGGATGCAATCGGGCATATTGTGGGATCCGGAGAGTTAGACAAGACACGGTTCTGAGAAGCCTTGTTGGAGTAGGAGCTTGGAGGGCTTAGGTTCATCAGGCAAATTAGGCTTGGAGGGTCTCTTGCTAACCCATGTATCCTAATTGATTGTCTAGTGGATCGATTACCGCTTGGAGGGCGGCAGAGAGGTTTTACGCCGAGTACTTCGGTTTCCTCTTCGATAAGACATCGGCATGTTATCTTGTTTTTGCATTCTTCTTCCCTACTCTTTTAGCTTTCATATTACTGCTGTGTTATATTGAATATGGCTTAGAGTAGTTTGTTTGTTTATCCGTTCGCATTTACTCTATTCCGCACTTAGTATAAGTTAGAGTAAAATCTATCGAGCCGTAATTTTTAATTTGGGGGTCTAAACAGCTCTTGTGTTTTAACACTTTTTCGAGCTTTCAATTGGTATCAAAGCGGGTACACTTGCTGTGGTGTTATTACCTGAGTGTGATCCTTGACACTTTGTGATGGATCGATCACAATCTCTCAATGCCCCACCATTCTTTGATGGGAGCAACTATGCGTTTTGGAAGGTCCGTATAAGGGCTTTTTTGTGTGCTATAGATGAGTCGGTATGGGACTCCGTCGAAAATGGGTATGTTAAACCCACGACAGCCAAGTTGCTGATATGAGATTATGAGAAATTAAAAAGGATTTCTTGATGTGCTCCTTCTGTGCCAATATATTGGTCCTCTTGTGGGATTCCTACTTTAAAGCCAACATCATTTTCACACTATAATTTCTGATTTCCAAATTTTCCCTCGTTGTTTTGTGTGCTCACGGTGTTGACACTATTCTCCCTAGGATAGTGTTGCCTGCAAATGGCAGATGTAAGTTTATTACAAATTCTTTTATGTATCAATTATAGTCGTTTAATTGCAACCAAGTGCTCTACATTATTCTTGTTTTTAACTTGCTAGTAATGTATACAGGCCTTCCTTCACTTGTTGCATTTCCCCCTGATTGTAAAACTGCAGATTGTGTTATACGGTGAGTTTATCTATTTTTAATGCAAAGAAATACAATGCGCATTATATTAGTATATCTAACATTCTATTAACATCCCCCATTGTCCGCCTTTTTTATATGTAGCCTATGTAATCTGTATCATTCAGTTATTTTCTTCAACCTAACTTAGGAAATTCCTTTAATAATAATATTGAATCATATTTATTCTTGCTTCTCATGCGTTCTCCATTATTATGTTAGGGTCCTTGACAATAAGAACACCATATAATGAATTACATATGGAACCAAAGTAGAGGTTTTTATATCCATTGGATATTGGTATCAAAGAGAAAACAGAGGCAATAGCCAAGTCATATGGTGACAGTGTTGCTGAATACTCGGAGCAAGTAAACTCCTAACTTCCAAAATGTTGTTTTGGCTGTTCACTTTCTAATTTGCACCAAACATTAGGCAAGCAGCAGGGGTGAGCTAGGCTGTTGAAGTTAAATGGATGCACCTTAAATTTGTTGGATGCTATTGACATATAGTAGCTCCTCTGCTTGTTTGTAACTACTGCAATTCTCAGTTCAAGTTAAATATCTCAATCATGATTTGGTTATGGGAACTGATTTTTTTTTTTTGGATGCGCCTAGCTTAGTCTTGTTTGAGCTCAATCTAATACTTGCATCTATTACTGGTTTTCTTATGCTATAGTTTCCAGGTGTATCGTAAATTCTTGACACACTTGGCTAAGGTTTGAAATTTCCATTGCAATTTTTGTCCTAGTCATAGAAAGTGGGTGGGCTGATAGTGTCAATGTCCAATCAAGTCTTTATTAGTATGAAGATTTTGCTTTTCTGGACTCATATATTGAGCACTAACTTATGCTTTTATATAAGTTGGTGATGTTCATTTTTTGGGTTTGTGATTCTCTAACTTGGGTTGTGTTGACTCCAGCTATAAGAAAACTCTGCTCATATTGTCTTGATACCACTTTTTCACTTACAAGTCTTCTAATCAACTGTTTCCTCATATATAATACTATACTATTCTTTGTTCGATTTACTTTACCGATTTTGGTTCTCAGCAGCTCTTATACAGCGTCTGTTGCAATGAAGAAGGGTTTTTTTTTTGAATGATTTAGTTCACTCCTGTAATAGCACTGTCTTCTATTTCTAGATGGGTGTAATTCTGGGTTTAAAATTTTAAAAATCGCTTTGTAAACACTAATTGGTGCTTGGATTGTGTGTATTTCTAGCTCCATTTGTCTGGTTTTAAATATTTCCAGCACTACCCAACTTGTTGGTAAATTTCTTGTTTTTGTGACTTAAAAAATTTATATTGAATAGGGATATTCATATTACTGCTGTGTTTTAGATTTTATTTACATTTGATCTTAATTCTCCCTTAATTTCTTGATTTACCCTTTGGGATTGTTGATTTTCTCATATATATGTGTGTATTTATATTCTCTCTTTGTTATCATTTTTTAATCTAAATTTTAATTCTAGAGGTGATGCATTTGTAGTACTTTAACTGGGTTGATTTGTTTTTGTTGCTTAATGAAAAATGCTTTTGAGTAGTCTTGTTGTTTATTCTTTTTATTTTTTTAAATCTTGTAAATTAAATTCTAAACTGTGTAGCTGCAATTTTTTTATTTTCAGTTTTCTCATGTGAGAAGTGAATGCCAATGCCACTGGGGGTTTGTGCTTTCATGTAGTACTTGTACATTTGTGATATTGTCTCGTTTTGTTAATTTTTTTCTTGATATTATTTTAGCCAACCTCTGTTGCTTTTCATGCCCATTTTGGATTTGCTACTTACTACCTATCTACAGGAAGCAAGATTTTTTGTGTTGCTTTGCAATGGGGCCTGATTTGGCAAAAAACTCTTTTTTCCTAACATATTTTTCTCTCTTACAATCATAAGAATTTTAAAGATAGTTTTTTTCCGTGTTTAGTTCTTTCTAATACTTGGGTCTTTCACTGCTTTTCCTAGGTTTTGTGTTTGGCTTTTAGGCAGATTATTAGTTTAGTTTTAGTCTCAGTGAGTGAGCATTTAAAATTTCTATGGTTAATGAAAACTAAAGAAAAAACTATTAGAGTTAATGAAATTATTAGTTTAGGGGTAAAATTATTGTCTCCCTTAGAGTTAATGAAAACTAAAGACATGTCCTCCCTCTATTATATTGTATTGTTTTGTTTTGTTTGCTGGCAATTGGTTGGGAACTGTTTATGTAGAGTTTTGTTGAGTGCTTGCAGATAATTATTGGTTGGGAACATATAGTGTTAAATTATTTGGGCAGGAATTACAGATTACGCAGGAAAAAAAAAACAAGAAAAACAAAAAAAAAAAACACCTATAGCCGTGTTTCTAAATGCAGCCCAAAGATGGCCGGGTCTTTAAAAACGTAGCTATTGGTCCTTAGCCTATACCCGCGTTTTAAACGCAGCCAAACTGGGTCTATAGTCGCGTTTTGTCGAAAACGCAACTATAGGGTGATCTGTAGCCGCGTTTTTAAAAACGCAGCTCTAGGTCCCGCAGTGGGCTATGGTCGCATAGAATAGGCCGCGTTTGGAAACGCGGCTATTAGCCCTCGTTTTTTGCAGATTTTTATAAGGCTCCTAGATGTGATTATTGGCAATAACTAAGAAACAATTATGAGATTTTTACAATGTGAAGGAGAATACGTATGTCCACTTTATAATAAGATAAGGGAAAAGCTAACAAATGCAAAGGTAGTGTTATCATTTTTGTTCTTAATAAAATATTAAAATATATTGGTTATGTTCTGTGTTATGGTTTTTTTTTTTTTTTCAACATGCTAGTAGATTTTAAGCACAAACCTCCTTTGAATTCCATAAATTTCTCAAGATGCAAGCTAATATACTCGGGCGGGTTGATGTATTTGGGGCTTGAGGCAAAAACTGAAATTGAGGCATTTTATACATTTAAATATGACTTTTCTTTAAAAAATTAAACATAACTAAAAGTCTATTATCTTGTTTTAAATAAAAAAATTATTACTGATTAACATGAACCAAGTAATTTTTTTTAGAAAGTCAATAGACACAAAAAATTTGACAAAACTTTTCACACCTATTGATATGATAGATTGATAGTGGCATGTAAAAGAATAATATTAGTGGTAGACCTATGTGAGAATAAGAGTTGCCAACTCAATTATTATGAAAAATGTTGTGAATTTTTTTGTGTATTTGCTCTCTTTTTTTTCTTTCTTTTTTTTTTTCCTTTTGAGAAGTGTTATATTCACAATATTTTTCATAACAAATCTTAAGTATTAAGTTGTTATTGGTTATAATTTGAAACCCGCTCCTTCATGCTCATCTATGAAGCACGGGTGCGTTTTCGGATTCGGGTGCGTGTGTGGGTGCGAGCGTGGGTGCAGGACTCAGCAATTTTTGAAAAAGTAGGGTGCGAGTGCGGCGGGGTGCGGCGATTAAAAAATTATTAAAAATATTTTTATTTATATTTTCTATATATTGCTGAGCATACTTTTTCACATTATATAAGCATATACCAAATTTAAGAGGAATAGTAGATAATAACTAAAACATGATGTTTATAAATTAAATACAATCCACAAGTTTAAAACTAAAACATTCCATGATGTTCGAAAATTAGAATACAAGGAGGGAGGCAGAGAGCAGTGAGCAGAGAGAGGCAGAGAGCAGAGAGGCCGGGAGGCAGTGAGAAGAGAATGAGAGATTTTAGGGTTTTTTTTTTTTTTTTGGGTTTAAAGATGTTCAAGTTCAAACAGTGCGTTTTGCACTCTTTATTTTTTATAATAATTTTTACTTGAATTTCGGCCTGATTCAAAGCCGGTATCGGCCTGAATCGACTAGTATTGACCTGAATTGGCCGGTACAGCCTGAATCGGTCGGTTTCGGCCGGCTGATATGATCCGATTCGGCGCAAATCGGCCCAATTCAACGCGAATTGGTGCGTATCCCAAAATGAAAAAAAAAAATCCGACGCGCGGGCAGCGGCATCGCCCACCGCACCTCACGTTGGACGAGGGTGCGGCGCCCCTGTAGCTGCGTCAGTGCTTTCTAGCTGCTCATCTCACAAGCTTGATCCCTTCCTGTTGCCATATCTCTACTCTATTTGATTAAGATCTCCGTTTATAATGAGCCTTGTCTATTTCACGTCTTCTTCTACCTGGCAAACTCAAGGAACCAAAGTTATTAGGGCATTGGGAATCAATACATGGGCTTGGGACCAAACTTAGGCAGACCAAGAAACTTTAGCGTCAAATAAGCAAGCTTATTTGCTTAGTTAAGTCACTTTTTGTCTTGCCTTTAAGAATCTCACCTTTAAGCAAATAAGTTGGCCCCAAATGCACATACCAATACTAGACGTGGCAAATGAACGGGTCGGGTCGAGTTCAGGGTGGGTCAATCTGGTTAGGGGTCAAAACGAGTTCAGGTTTAAAAAAAGAGTCATTTTAAGCGGGTTAGAAAACAACATATATTTGCTATTTGGAAAGTCACGTTGCAAATTACTTGATGTAAAATGCATTACTTTGAATTCACCAAATTAATATTTATTCAATAATTTTAAAATTTTACAAATCCTAACATTACTAACCAAAACAAAATAGCACAAATGATAAGTAAAATGATTACACAAGTTTCATTTCTACACAATATCAACACCCCAAAACATAAAACAAAATTACAAATGCCTTATTAGACAACTGATTTGACAAAGAATAAAAATATATAAATAATTAATTTACAATCTTGAAAATTAATTTTATAATCTACTATGAATTATGGTTGACACTCTATTTCAATATGAGAATATACATTAAAGTTTGATTGTTTACTTATTTATACATGGTCTCCTTTTATCATGTCGTTGTTAAACAACACATATTTCAAGAAATATCATAATTTATTTTAAAAAACCGTTTATTTTAAACATGAATTTTTTAAAAAAAGGTTTAAGCATTCATAATTTGTGCTAATTTCATTGATACTTTGGCTTCACTCTTTTCACACTTACAAATGTTTCTCATATATATCTATAATTTTAAATTTATGTTTTTAACTCTACTGTAACCAGATTATCTTGGCAAATACTTTGTTATTTGATATCTAAAAATCTTTACTCATTACATAATGCCTCAACCATTTATCTTTCAATTCATTTGCCTACAAGTATGTAAATATTTCAATTGTTTCCTTAAAACTCACAACAAATAATTAAACCAATATTGTCTTAATTTTATTTTTTTTCTACCCAAAAAAAAAAAAAGTTCTAAAATATTTTTGGATCATGAGTCAACCAGTTTTTATTTCGGGTCAAAAATTCAGTTTGGGTCGAGTCGGGTCGGGTCGGGTCAGCAAATTCTGTCTTGTTTAGCTATTCTGGCCCGTTTTGAAGGGTAAAAGTCATGAGCCTTGAATTTCCAACTTAACATTTACAAACCATCTGCATATATATAACAAAGCCCCATAATTCAAGCAACAAGATCAACTTCATCACAGTCCGGAGGAACCACATCTATTCTCATCACACTCCTATACTGATCTGGAATAGGTGCACCTGCTTGCCCATTCAGATCTCTAACATGCTGACAAACATAATTAGGACAAATACGATCATATTTTGTCACTTTTTGCCAACGATTACCAGAATGGTGCTTTGGTGCCATGCTCAAGTCAGCACATTGTACTTCTCCATCTCAAATTCTTCCCTTCCTCATCATTTGACTGATCCAGAGGATTACAAGGATTCTACAAAATTGAAATTTTCTTCGTTTCCTCATTGTTGGTCCTAAAATTGGAGTCTAGTACAGGATCAACATTCTCAAAATATAAAAGGCTGTTTGGTTTTTTTTTTTTTCATCACTCATCACTCCTCATTCAATTTTTGTCATTCATCACTCATCACTCATCACTCAAAATACTCCAATTTTCTATACCCCACCCGTTTGGCACATGTTTTCAGTTTCTCATCACTCAATTTTTTTCTACTTTTTGTGGGACCCATACCTGAGCACCATGTCAAGCATTCCTGTTAGCCTACTCGCCTCGCACCATTTCATCATTCCATATCACCCACTTTTCATTTCCTTTTCCCTTCAGCCTTGTTACTCTCCCAAACCCAGAGACGCCAAAACCCCATTCATAGACTCTCCAATCCTCACCAAGGGAAGACGCCACACTGGCCGAGATCGACGCGGCAGTCTTAGAAGCACAAGCTCGAGTGCGGCGCCATCTCCATGGATGAAAAAGACCCCGACAAAGCACAAACCCAACAAAGCCGGATCGACGACCCATCTCTCACACAATCATTTTAATCAAAACACAAACCCAACAAAGCCGGATCGACGACAAACACAAACACAATCATTTCATAGATCCTTTTTTTTTTTTCCTTTTGGATTGATGACAAAGTCGGATCAAGTTAGATTCGAAATCTCTGATCAACGACCAACGGACCTTCAACGAAGCATCGGTGGCCCAAGGCTTGGTCATCGGTGGCCCAGGCGAGCCCTCCGACGATGCATCGGTCTGTGATTGAGACTGAGACCCATTTGTGAGTTGTTCGTCAGATGGGTCACGTTTCTTCAAAGGAATGGGTTTTGAGAAGTACAATAAAGAAATCTAAACAAGTAATGGGTATTTTGAAACCCATTCATGTTTGTTCTGTGATGAAGAACAAAAAAAAAAAAAAAAAAAAAAAAAAGAAAGAAAGAAAGAAAGAACTGTAGCGAAGACCAAAAGTATTTGTTTATGAATGATGCGCTTTAATGGAAATTGGTGGTATTGAACGGTGTAGAGAGGGGACTTCTGTGTTTGGACTTGTGGTGTGAAGAAACAAGAACTAGGAGTGAAAGCAGTGAATTGAGATCAAAGCCATTGGGGAATCATCAAAAGCAATGCCTCACGTGTATTGCTCTGATCGTGGGACCCAGTATGTAGTTTTAATTACGAAAATGCCATTGAAAACAGAGTTATGGAAATTGAAAACATATAAAATGTGTTTCCAGTTTCCATAACTCATCACTCAAAAATCAGATAATTGAGTGATGGAAACAAAAACTGGAAACAAAATCCAAACGGACTTCTCAGCCATGGGTCCCACCATTTTTGAGTTATGAGTTATGGAAACAGAGTTATGAGTTATGAAAACAGCAAATCCAAACAGCCCCTAAGTTTCTCTCTGGTCCTTCCTTGTTGGTCACAAATTCGAAATTTACAACCCCTCCTTCAATACTGTATTCTTCTCCTTACAGGGTACTTTTCAAGTTCAAGACGAGCTTGTGTACAGAGCTCTACAAGTGTAGGGATTCACAACACGATTACATAAATGAAAGCATTTGGGGAAAAATATCAACGAATTGCCTTTTTTGAATTTTGATCCATTCACCTTGAAGTGAACTAATAAATATGTTACTCAGATTTTAGCAAGAAACCAATTTTTGTTTCAAAATTTTAACTAGTCACCCTTTAAGAGATGTTACAAAATTAATCACGCAATGCATGGGAAAATATAATATAATAATTATATAAGAATATAATGTCAAACCACTAGGGTAAATAGTGCAAGTGTCACTACAAAAAATTGGGGCTATCCCAATGTTTTTAAACCGCCGGGATAGCCCCAAAAGCGCAAGTATAGTTTAAAATTGTAGATTATTATATAAGTTTAAAATTGCAACTTTTTTTCCAAATATAAGTATAATGTTTGTATTATTGAAACTTAAATTTTAAGATAATCTTTTCCAATTTTGTCATTTTTTTTTAATTTCTTTTACGAGCTCATATCTCTAATTTCTAATGTCAATTTTGTTTGTATTTATTAGCTAAAAACTAAAAAGTTTGGCCCAAATAAAATAAAATTTTAGACTTTTCAACCTAAAAATTAAGGAATATTAATTTTTGAGCCAAAACTAAAAAGGCAACTTTAAAAAAAAATCAATTTAAGGATCAATTAGTCCAAAATGGGCAAAAATGGACTAACGTGGACCACATTGGACCAAAATAGACCAAATGGACCAAATTGAATCAAATAGACCAAAATTGACCAAAATGCTACACTGATGTGCATCAAAATGAGTGTAGCAACAATAAATACTACACTTTAGTTTTTAGATATTGTATAAATATAGATTTGTAAGACTTACATGTAGTAAAAAATTTACTAACTATAGTATCACTAAAAAATAATTATGAATTTATTTATTATGTTGTTGATTTAAAAGTAACCAATCATGAACCAATGCTTTTCTTCTCCTCTAGATAGGAGCTCTCTCTCTCACTTTGGGTGAGCTTTCTTCCCATCGTTTGTTTCTTCTGACACCCATTACTTTGGAAGCGTAACGAGTGGTGGTAGTCCTACAATTTTGTTTTGCTATTACAGTGAGCAATTCCCCTTGCTCTCCAAATGGATGCTGACTTTATAGAACGCATTGAGAGAATCAAACTCACTTCCGAAGAAGGGGAAGCAATTTTAGTCCGACCAACCCAACGGGCTAGAACTCTGGAAGAGTACTCAAACAGCATCATTAGGAAGTTCCTCACAACTAGATTGATTAATCTTAGAGCTGCGAAGAATTTGCTGAGAGCAGTCTGGAAGATGGGGAACGATTTGAAGATTATCGATGTTGGCGAAGGTCTGTTTCAATGTAAATTTGCTTTGGAAAGCCAGCTAAGGTGGGTGATGGATAATGGTCCTTGGAGTTTTGACGACCAACTACTAGTACTCCGCAAATGGGAAAAAGGCATGACGGCGAGATCAGTTTCCTTCCCAGTCATTCCTATTTGGGTTCAAGTCTGGGGATTACCATTTGATCTTATAAACGAAGAAGCTGGCATGGATATTGGAAAGGGACTTGGCCGTGTGGTGGAAGTGGATAGTAAGGCAATAACATCTGACCAAGCACGATTCTTGTGGATTTGCATTGAAATCCCGTTGAACAAACCTCTCCACAGAGGGGCTTCCATAGTCAGTCTGGAGGGTGACGAGGTGTTAGTTGCCTTCAAATATGAGAGGCTTGTGGGTTTGTGCTATAATTGTGGCATGTTAGGCCACGAAGTGAGGGACTGCTCTCACTCGATACAAGGTGAGGATGGAGAACTCCCATATGGGATGTGTTTAAAGGCTGGTCACCGGCGGCAAGCCGATACGTCGGCAAAGAAAACTCAAGGTCAAGCACGGCATGACAGCGCAGCAGGAAGTGAACCACGAGCCAGGTCTCCGCCGCCACAACCCGAGAATCCAGCACCAACGTCTCTAGTAATTAATTCGCATGTCCAGCGAGTCAATTACGAAACCGATATGGGAATTACTACTAAAACGGAAACTGAACCAAAAACTGACGTGCACGCTATAGATATAAATGCTGATACGGTAATTGATACGCATAATCGTGGGGCGGCAAACGGACCTGAAATTAATGGGAATGATTTGGAAACGGATATGCATAAAGAGGGGCAGAATAACCGGTCCAAACTTAACGGGAAGGAGTTGATTAGCGTCTCAATTATGTACGTTAATGATCAGTTATCAGACCAGTTGGCAAACCAGATCACAACGCGCAAGACAAGTGTAGATGCACGTGAGGAGACTAGGGTAGAGGTGGTGGCACGTGACAGTAATAAGTGTGGAACGTGGAAAAAAATTGCAAGACAATCAGCCGCAAACACGCATCCTAACTTACGGAGTGAAAGAAAACCTGGGAGCAAGAAACGTGTACACAATGATCAGATCTTTGAGGAACCAGAATCGGAGGAGATGGGAGAGAAGAAACGGCTTCGGAGGTTGGCCGGAAACACAACTTCTATGACAATGGTAGTGGCTGCGGATCAGCCCCGCCGATCACAATGAAAATTATTAGTTGGAACTACTGGGGGTTTGGGAACCTCTATGCAGTCACAGCCCTCACTCACATTGTGAGAGTTCAAGCGCCCAAGGTTTTGTTTTTTATGGAGACGAAACGATCAGTGACAGAGATGAAGAAAATAACAGAAGACCTACCTTACCAAGGGGTGTTTGTAGTACCTAGTGTGGGAAGAAGAGGCAGATTATCAATGATTTGGAAGGAGGAAGTAGACCTACACATTTAGACATACACACAAAATCACATCGATGCAATCATATACAGCAACACGGGTACAACATGGAGAATCACAAGTTTTTATGGCCAACCAGATGCAAGCCTTTGCCATGAAACTTAGAGTCTACTAAGGCATCTCCATTCCCGATACACGATGCCGTGGTTATGTATTGGAGATTTTAATGAGATCCTATCATTGGAGGAGAAGCAGGGCCGACTCCCAAAATCAGCTACTCAAATGGAGGCTTTTCGAAGTGTCCTCCTTCATTGTAGCCTGATTGATCTTGGGTATGCGAGGAACAAGTACACATGGAATAATGTATGACACTATAGAGACTTTGTTCAACAAAGATTAGACCGAGCATGTGCCACTTTGGAATGGAGAGAGCTTTTTCCCCATAGCCGAGTAACCCACCTACAAGCTTCATATTCAGATCTTACCCCAATTATGCTCACCACTCACACCATAAACACCTATGTCTACAGGAAAAAAATCCCACACCGATTTGAGGAAAAATGGGCCTCACACCCAGATTGTGAACCAGTCATCCAAGAAGTTTGGAATCAGGTGGATCCTAGGGGGAGTCCAATGTTTAAGTTGTTTGAAAAAATTAAATAGTGTCGTATGGCTTGGGTAGGATGGTCCCAATCTGCATTTGGAGACACTAAGGTAAAGCTGGAGGTGAAACAAAAGGAATTAGAGGACTTGACAAAACAAAGTAGGGGTGATAAGATGGAGAGCATTAATATGGTAAAGGGTGAAATAAACAGGTTGTTGTATCATGAGGAATTAGCATGGATACAACGGTCAAGGGCAATATGGCTACAAGCGGGAGACAAGAATACAAAGTTCTTCCACCAGAGAGCAAGCCAAAGGAGACGAAGAAATCAGATCAGTGGGGTCTTTAATAGTGAAGACAATTGGTGTACTGATGAAAATGAAATTGCAAATGTGGCAGAAAACTACTTCAAGAATCTATTCACTATGGTACACCCCGATCATACAATCATGGAAGATGTCCTTGATTCAGTTGATAGGCGAGTGACGGATAACATGAATGGTATACTCCTACGACCGTACACTGCTGGTGAGGTCAATAGAGCCCTCTTTCAGATGCACTCATCAAAGTCTCCAGGGCCGGATGATATGTCTCCTTTTTTCTTTCAAAAATACTGGCATATTGTGGGTAGGGATGTCATAGAAGCTATCTTATCAGTTTTGAATTCAGACCACTTTTTACATAAAATGAACCATACCCATATTGTATTGATCCCTAAGAAAAATGACCTAAAGTACCTGTCGGAATTTCGCCCAATTAGTTTGGGTAATGTAATATCCCGTATTTATACCAAAGTCCTGGCTAACCGGTTAAAGATTATATTGCCCAATGTTATATCTAATGCCTAGAGTGCTTTTGTGCCAGATAGATTGATTACAAATAATACTACTGTAACTTTTGAAGTATTGCACAGGATGTGTAATAGAAGAAGGGGAAAAAGAGGACAAATGGCAGTAAAATTGGACATCAGGAAGGCCTATGACAGAGTGGAATGGTGCTTCCTTGAAAGAATCATGGCAAAAATGGGGTTGGATGAGAGATGGGTACACTTGGCAATGGAAACAGTCACTACAACCTCCTACTCTTTTTTCATCAATGGGGAACCAAGAGGTCACATCAAACCATCTAGAGGAATTAAACAAGGTGATCCTTTGTCACCTTATTTATTTCTCATGTGTGCTGAAGGGTTGTCAGCCATGCTAAGAAGGGCAGAGGAGAGAAGACAGCTACATGGTATACTATCTTGCAAAAATGGAGTTCAGATTTCTCACTTACTGTTTGCAAAAGCCTGCTATTCTGCCAAGCAACTGTGGAGGAATGCCAACAGTTACAAACCATTTTGGAGCAATATGAGGAAGTATCCGACCAATCCATAAATCGGAGCAAAACAGCTTTGTTTTTCAGCAAAAATACAAGGGCAGAGGCGAGGGATACTATTCAAGGCATGCTAGGGGCTCAAGTCATGACTGATTGTGAAAAATATCTTGAACTACCCATGGTGACTGGCAAGTCCAAGGTGAATTCTTTCAAGGAGTTAGAAGAAAAAATTACAAAGCGTGTCATGGGATGAAAGGAGAAGTTTATCTCTAAAGCGGGAAGGAAAATATTGATAAAAACAGTGGCACAAGCAATCCCTACCTACACTATGGGCATTTTTAAGATTCCTAATTCCTTGTGCAATGACATCAATGCCTCTCTAGCAAAATATTGGTGGGGGCAAACAAAAGATGAGAAGAGCTCAAGATGGGTGACGATGAGTCTTTTGATTCATTCTATGGAAAGCTCAATGAAATTGTAATTGCTAAGCTCAATCTTGGAGAGAAGACTGAGGATGCTAAGGTGGTAAGAAAGATTTTGAGGTCTTTACTGGAGAATTTCTGAGCAAAAGTCACAACTATAGAGGAAAGTAAATATTTGGATGAGATCAAAATCCAAGAGCTCATTGGATCTCTCCAAACATATGAGCTGGGACTGCCTTCTCACAAGACGAGCAAATCTCTTGCTCTCAAAACCATCACCGAGGGAATGGATGACTCCTCCGAAGAAGATGATGTGGAGAAGGAGTTCGCATTCCTTGCAAAGAACTTCCGAAAATTTCTGAAGATGAAAAACAATGGGAAGCCATTCAGCAAAGGAAAGTTTTCATCCTCCAAGGGTGATAGGAAGGAGTTTAAGAAGAAAGATGGGAAAGAGTTTCAATCACCTCAAGGAATTGTGTGTTACGAATGCAATGGCCATGGATATCTCAAGAAGAAGGGTAAAGTGTTTGCCACTACCCTTAGTGATTCTGACAGCTCAAATTCAGACACGGAAGGAGAATGTGACAGTGAAGGAAACTACAGAGCATTCATGACAATTGCCTCCGTTGATTCTAAGAATAATTTGAGCAATTTGGTTGATGAACTTGGTGATCTTTCCGAGGATAAGGAAATTGAAGAATCGGAAGATGAAGACGTGTGCCAAAATGAAGGGGAAATCAACCTACAAGAAGCATATGATTCTCTGCTGGAAAATTGTGGCAAATACGCCAAAGTTGCAAATTTTACTGTGAAAAAGATGAAAAAGGTTGAAGAAGAGCATAGGTGTATACTTGTGCAACACGAGGAAGCAAAGTGTGAAGTGGAAAGACTCAAGGGAGAGTTGGTTGAAGCTTACTCTAAGATCAAGTTTCTTGAACTTGAAATTATTCAAGCTAATGTCAAGGTTGAGCACATCTCCACCAAGAAACTTGACAATGTATTGTCCTCTCAAAAATCTTCACATGATAAGACCAATTTGGATACCGGAGAAGGGAGTTCGAGTAGTGAACCCAAGAAGGAAGTGAAGTTTGTTTCAGCCAAGAATGAAGAGAAACTCAAAGAAGTGAAGCCTGAGATTGAGACCCTTACTGTAGTAAAGAGAACCATTGGTGCAAGACCAAAGGAAAGAAGGAAGTCATTACCCAAAAATCAAAGAGGGCCTCAAGTAAAGCATCTGTGTCATCATTGTGGCGCACAAGGGCATACCAGGCCTAACTGTTTCAAGCTTCATGCACTCAAGAAGGCTGATTCTATGCGTGACCAAGAAATTTCAAAGAGAATACCAAAGGGAGCATAAGCTAAGGGAGATAGTGAGGGACATCACATTGGAGACGTTATGGAGATGTTGAAGAACATATCACTGTGCCTTGCTAGCTTCACTCCGAGGTTTGAAAGTTATGTTGGTCGTACCCCGCCATCTAAGGCTCTAACCCAAAATACTCGTAAAGAGTGGGTGAAGAAGGGTACCTATGCATGATCACTCTCTATGCCCATGCATTAATACTTCCGATGTTTAGGGTCATAGGTTCATGCATCATAACATACATAATTCTCTTATGTCATTGCTTCCAGTTTATAGCATGTTTCTTTTACAAGTTTTGTTTTGTACTTGTTGTTTCCTTGATCTTACTTTACTTGTTCTGTTTTTTAGTGTGTTTAAAAATTCAAAAACCCATAAAAATTGAAAAATCTCCAAAAAGTTTGATCGCTTATGTTGTATATATCACATGTGAGTTTGGCCTAGTACCTTTGTACTAATGGCGTAGTGCATTTACGAGCTTAGCTTGTTATGTATGCACATATATCTGTGTGAGAGAAATCTTGAAAACTATGTGTGATTGTTGTAAATAGATTTTCAAGTTTGTCATGAATGATTGGTCAATAGTCTTGATGGTCTTGATACTTGCATAGACTTATGCCTATATCTCTTCCCACTTTATTTTTATGTTTTTACTTAAAGAGCTCAACAAATGTAAATCTCAAAATGAAAAGAGATAATGAGCTGTAAAAGCCGTTGCACATACTAGTATTTGACTAGGAAAAAGGGAAAGCAACATTTTAAATTGAAATGTATGGTGATCAAAAAGCCAAAGACTAACTCTCAATATTAAAATATCAAAAATTTCAAGCACCGATCTCAAAATGAGATGTATTGTTCAAAAATTGATCAAATGTTATGATTTGTGCAGAAGCCAAATGAAAAGCTTCTAAGATTTGTAACCATTTTCTTGTGGGAGGTCATATATGCTCATTTCTATTTTGAGATAGTCCACTTGACTTAGTACCAGTTGTGTATGACTTGATTGAATTGATCATTGAAGCTTCACTCGGGTCTAAGGACTATTCCACATTTGATACTCACCCACAACACACAAGTTTAGTTCAACTAATGCTTATCTCATTTGTGTGATTGTACATGTTCAAATGTGATGTGTATACTCAATTGCTTGCCGATCAAACCCAAAAAGATTTTTGAGTATTTTATATGTTTTTTAAAGTGATTTTATACTTTCATGTTTTTAAGTTTTTGCTCAAAATGCAGTTTTTGTGTTGTTCTTCAAAAACTTGTTCAGAGGCATTTTCGCAAGAAGCTCGCGACTAAGAGCTTCCCGTGAAAAGAGTTTAAGGGAATTCTAAAAATCTCATTTTCATACAGAGATTATTGCGACTATTTTGCGACTAAAAGCTTCTCGCTAAAGCTTCTATGCTTCAGTGGTGTTTTTCGCGACTAATTTCGCGACTACCTAACCCGCGAAAAACGCGTGTTTTCAGTTTTATAAGGCTGATGTGACAATTTTTTAAACACTCTCTATTTCCCTCATACTGCCTCTCTCAACCCAAATTTTTTTACTCTCAAAACCCCATCATTTTCAAGCTTGATTTCTGCAAAATCAACTTAAAGGTATGTTTTCTTAACATTCTTTTCATTGTTTGTCTAAGATTATGCAAAAATTAAGTTAGGGTTCTAAAATTGGGGATTTTTCGAAAAAGGGGTTGGGAACTTTGATTTTAAGCAAAAAAATTTCAAAATTTTGATTGGGCTGTGTCCCATTTGATCTGTGTTGGCCCCTTATGGCATTTTAAACCTGTATTGAGGCATATTTCTATGTGTTCATGCATTGCCCATTCATGTGTTTGCCACCAAGGATTGGAACTTTCTCCTCTCCAATCTTGATGATGCATATGAGAACTTGGTGAAAGAGTTCTATGCCAATGCCATTGTTGAAGGAGAGGAGCTAAAATGTTGGGTTAGAGGAAAGAGTTTCTCAGTAACACCAGTTTATCTGGCAGAGATCCTACACATTAACCAGCCAATATTCACTACACCACCAGTATATGATGAACTGAATCCGGATGAGGAGGTTCTTCGAGAAGCTTTAGGAGATAATTTGGAGTTCGCATCCAATGGAAAGTTAGTAAGTGTGGCATCTCTATCTCCCAAATTGAGGCTACTCACGATGATCATGTTTAGCAATCTCTATCCTTTGTCAAGCACCGGGTACATGAATCTCGGTCGAGCATTATTCTTGCATGATCTGATCACTGACGAGGAGATTGATGTGTGTTCTCATATTTTTCACATCTTGGCAAAAACGGTTGAACAGACTGCTTCAAGGAACTGTCTTCCTTTCTGCCGCCTTATCTCAAATATTTTGAAGCTCAAAGGCGTGCATCCCTCGAAAGATGAGCATCCATATCCTCGGCCAAGTCCAACTAACATCGCACACTCTATGCCAGCATGAGTCATACCAAAAAGGGTACCAAGCAAGAAACTCATACTACTCCGGGAAATTCACGCTCTACCTCCCAAGCT
Source organism: Notholithocarpus densiflorus (assembly GCA_030021035.2). Classification (NCBI taxonomy): domain Eukaryota; kingdom Viridiplantae; phylum Streptophyta; class Magnoliopsida; order Fagales; family Fagaceae; genus Notholithocarpus; species Notholithocarpus densiflorus. The sequence continues at coordinate 48,641 of JARYZH020000484.1, read as the reverse complement.
GTTGATGAACAGCTAGACAACATCATGGCTGCTCTCCAAGAGATTAATACCAAAATATCCGGATTAGCTACCATCATGCACTCCCAACACATTCGCTTTGACACAAAGTTCACATCTCTCCAGACTCAGTTGGATCAAATTCAGAGGAAGCTAGAAGAACATGGAGACTAGCTATTCCATGACAAAAAGGGGGAGATGATGTCATTGATAGGGGGAGTGTAGTGATAGGAGGAGGAGAAGCTAGAATCTACTGTTTGTTCACAGTTTTTATTGCTTTCTTTTAAAGCTCAAGTACTCTGTTTTTATATTTCAGTTTAATATTCAATACTTGTATTCTCTTCATTGCTTTGTAGCAATTTTTGTACTTTTAAGATATTGCTAATATGTCTTAAGTACCTCACACTTGTACCCTAGTAGGATCCTGTATCCTAGATGCAAATGCTTCGTGTATTTTGCATTGGTTGTGTGTTGGACATGCAATTGATCATTGTGATTGGTCTTAATTGCTTTGCATGTTCGGATGAGCATTTACTAGTTAAATGTTCATTGTAGTCATTCTTTAATGACTGACCTTGTTTGATCAAGATATGCTTACATGTTTTTATAGTGTTTTCAAACTTGATCGCACTTTACTTGCTCATGTATGTACCTTGTATTCAACTTGTCATAAGCTTAATGAAAGTTTTGTTTGTGTGCGAGTGTTTCAGGTTACAGGTATATACGTGCAAGTGCTTCACAGCTTCTAGATTAGGTGTGAGTGAGTTTTGCCACTATTCCTAAACTCACGTTTAAGTCTAGAGTCTGTTTTATGGGTTTTGTCACGGAATAGCCAAAGGGGGAGATTGTAAAGTTGTAATTTACAACTATGTTTTTGTTGGCTTAAATTCCGTGCCAAATTTGATTGTAATTATGTTCAATCTTTTGTACCTTGTATTTCATGTGGGATTTATTTGTAAGGGTTGTGTGTGAGAGAGAGAGAGAGTGTGAAGACTCAAGGCAAATTGAAAACTGAAGTGTTTTCACGAGTAGCTCGCGAGTAAGCATCCCGCGAAGTGATGCATGTGCCCTGCACATGACTGGAATGCGAAGAGTCAGGACAAGATGGAGACAGCTGGTTTTCGCAAGTATCTCGCGGGTAAGGCCTTCCCGCGAGACACTCGTGAAACATTTTGTTTTGCTGAACTGTCATTTCTGATACACACTATCTGTACTCACACTATATATACACCCATTACCCACATATGTTGAGGAGTGCTTCTGAGAGAAAACCCTAGCCACAAACCTTGAGAGTTAGAGATTGTTATACCCACAATTCTCTACACAATTGCTTGTGGATTTTCCTTAACTCCTACCTCTCCATTTCCATATCATTGAGAGGTTGATAGCCCAAACACTTACCACACCCTTTTAGAGTGTTCAATGAGGTTTTGGTGCTGTTGGGAAGCATTGGAAGAAGTCAGGCTTTGGCGGATGCAATCGGGCATATTGCGAGATCCAGAGAGCTAGACAAGACACAGTTCCGAGAAGCCTTGTTAGAGTAGAAGCTTGGAGGGCTTAGGTGCATCGGATAGATTAGGCTTGGAGGGTCTCTTGCTAACCCATGTATCTCAACTGATTGTCTAGTGGATCGATTACCGTTTGGAGGGCGGCGGAGAAGTTTTACGCTGAGTACTTCGGTTTCCTCTTCGATAACACATCGGTGTGTTATCTTGTGTTTGCATTCTTCTTCCCTACTCTTTTAGCTTTCATATTACTTCTATGATATATTGAATATGGCTTAGAATAGTTTATTTGTTTATCCGCTCGCATTTACTCTATTCCGCACTTAGTATAAGTTAGAGTAAAATCTATCGAGCCGTAATTTTTAATTTGGGAATCTAAACAGCTCTTGTGTTTTAACACTTGTTCGAGCTTTCAGGTTTTGATAAAAATCAGTTACAACTTGCCACTTAATCTTTGTTATAAAAATATTGTGAAAATAGCACTAAGATGATCAAATTCAAGCTTATTTCAGCTGGGTATGAACAAAATTTAGGGTCAAAGTGTTCAAATTTTTTATTTTAGGGGGTCAAAACAAAAAAATAAAAAATAAAAATAGTAGGTTTTTTTGTTGTGGCATCTTCCTTTATGTTGGGTTGAAATAGGGTTTTTATTGTAGGGTTTAACCTTGAGGTGGCTACAAAAACTACACTAGAAGTAAATCTTGAAATTTCGATAATAGGATCTCAGTCGACGAAGTGTCTACAAGACTTTTTGTCTAAATCAAATATCTTGCACGATCGAGCCTCACTCAACCAAGGTCTTCAACCATGCACAATGAACAAAAGCTCTAGCCTTCAGTTGTCATTACCACAATTCACATTTCAATTAGAAAAGCCAAAACTTAAAAGTAAATTTGCCATGGACTAAGCCACAAAAAAAAAAAAAAAAAAAAGGTCATAATCTTGATGTTTGATTGACAGAAAATGATAAACAATTATCTAATGGATCTTTCCCCAAATGCATGTTTTCGTGTGTTTTAAAAGTGAGGAGGGCCTCCTTTATTTATAGAGCGGGTCAAGACTCTGGTATATGATTTTGGCTGAGTTTCAAACTCTCCAAGGCTTGAATCCTCAGTATATCACGTTAAAAAGTGATAATTGTGAATTAAAATAGGGGATAAAAATTAGAAAACGAAAATTTTCAGTCAGGGATTGATTGGCGATCAACACTTGATTTAGGGTTCCGAGTGTTGACTTGAACTCAAAGCCAAAATCCAACTCTCGATTTAGCACTTGGACCTTTTTTCTTTCTAGGAAAATTTAGCACTTGGACCTAGAGTTGAGTTTTGTGATCATTTCGATATTTTTTTTCCCACAATTTTGACGTTCTGAGCATTTTTGAGTTTGACTTTGGGACCTAAAATTCAGCCGTTTTAGGGTGTAATTTATTTTGATAAAAATATAAACTAATACTAATTTTTATCCCATTACTTTCATACAATCCTATGCTTGGTAGTACACCGTTGTCCTAAGCCTATACCAACAGGATATTGACATGTAATCAATTATAATTAATCATTTAGAGGACTAATCAAAATTAATTAATCACATCACAGTCACATGTAGTCCTAATAGTAGGAATGCATATTTAATTCAAGGGAGTTAATACTATACTGGAAGCTGTTTCGATTTGGCAAAAGAAATGAAATATTTTGATACTGGTTGATACCGGTGTACCGTTTCGAGATTATCGCTAATTATATATGTATAATATAATTATTTATCTATTTATATTTTTTTAGTTAAAGTACGTTTACTTCATTAAGAATAGTTAAAATTATAAGCTAATATCTTTTATTCTTTAGTTTTTTTAAAGTTAAAATTATATTTAATGTTACTTTTTATAATAAAACTAATATATCAATGTTAGTTGCAGGGACGGACCCAGTAGGGGGCCTAAGGGGACCCGGGCCCCCCTAGGTAAAAAAAAGGAAGGTAATAAACTACCCAAACCCCCAGCCCACCCCTTACTGAAAAGAAAAAAAAAAAGAAAAAAAAAACCTAGGCTTTTACAAAGTAACAAATGATCTCAGTTCAGATAATCAAATTATAAAATTAAAAATAAATAAATAAAAAGAAGAAGAAGAAGAGAAAGTCAAGAGAGAGAGACCGAGAGATACAGAGAGTAGGAGACTGAGAGACCAAGAGATACAGAGACGGAGAGACTAGCAGTGGTGGCTCAAGGAATTTTTTTCTAGGGTGGTCATTAGAAAACTTAAATTATACAATACTAGCCAATATCCCGCGCGATGCGCGGTGTATTTTGATAAATTTTGTAAGAAATTATGTATGTCTCATTGATTTTATGAATACTATTATTGTTAGTCACATTTAATCTATGAAATTTTCTACTAAAACTAAATTTAAACTAAATACATTGGGGAAAAATTCCTCTAATTCATGCAACCAAGAAATGTCACCAAATCATACAGTTCACATTGTCACCTACAAACTTGTTGGTTTCTAGGTGTCTTTCTTGTATAATTTATGCTTTATATATCAATTAGCTATAAAAACTTCTAGAATTTCATGATACAACAACAACAAAAATAATGTCATAGTGATGCAATAATATCACAATATAATCTCTAAATTTAAATTGAGCTAAAAGTAGCCAAAAACAAATCCTTACCAAGTATATGCATTATACGGAATACCCAAAATATAAATTGGCACATAATATAAAATAATAATAAAATGCCTAAATACATTACATAAGTAAAAACGTATACATAAAATCTAAAAAAATATTTAAGATGAACATAATATTTTGAAAATTAACATACCTCTCAAAAAGAAAACTAATGATATTGTGAGAAAAATTATGGAAGTTTAATTTTTAAGTCTAATGAAAATGAGGATTTATATTGGACAAATGTGGAGACAAATAATATTTACCTAATTCATTGAATCTGACTCTTGCAATTCTGCATTGTAGTTAGTTTTATGCAGAAAATTGAAAAGTTTTCTTAATTCCTATATTTCTCATGACTTTTTAGATTCATCTGTATCTATTCAAAGCAATAAGTTATAAATGTATACAAATTTTTTTCTTTTCCCATTAAAAAAAAAAACATTGAAATAAATGCATTTATCATTACTTAATAGTTTGACATAAATACTAAATGTAAATAAGGTGGAAGCCTAAATGAAAATAATGTCATACAATGTACTACTTGGCAGAACCTCATGCTTTCTCACATGAGGTCTCTGCTTATATATATATATTGATTTAATAAAAATGATAGTTATATCTTATTATCAATGCTACAAGCTATATCTCTTTCATAATTTTAGTTAAATAAAAATTTTCTTGGATTTTTCTTTTTGTTTGTAAAGACCCAATATATTGTTAAAATGACCAAAGTTTGACTACAAACTTAGTTGTAACCTAAGACTACAACTTTCACTAAACAAATTAACATGACTACATATTTTGAAAATCTAACCGTTGAATTGTATGTTTTTTATGTTCTTAAAACATATGTCAAGGTTCATATCAATTGGATGTTATTTACTATTTGATCCATAAACTTATTTGCTAGCCCAAACACTTACCACACCCATTCTAAGTATAAAGTGAGATTTTAGTGCTGTTAGGAAGCATTGGAAGGACCCATTCATTGGCGGATGCAATTAGGCTGAATTGCGAGATCTGGAAATCTAGAGAAGACAAGGCTCTGAAAAGTCAATTGGTAGCAGGAGCTTGGAGGGCTCAAGTACATGGGGTAGACTAGGCTTGGAGAGTCTTTTATTATTCGTGTACTCCAACTTTATTCTTTAGTGGATCAATTTCGACATAGAGGGTCACAGAGAGGTTTTTCGCCGAGTTTTTCGGTTTCCTATTCGATAACACGTCTCGGTATTATCTTGTATTTGCATCTCTCTTCCCTACTCTTTAAGCTTTCATTTTATTGTTGATAATAGATGAATATGGCTTAGGGTAGTGTTAACGGTTCTTTGCGCTTATTTACTCTTGTTTTTCACTTAGTATAAGTTAGAGTAAAAGCTATCTAGCCGTAATTTTTAATTGGGGGTCTGAACAAGCTCTTGTGTTTTAGCACAAATCCAAGCTTTCAATTACTTTCCCTATGAACATGAGAAAAACTAATGCATTGAAAAGATTCAGCAATAATGTTTACTTCTTGAATCAAAAGACCAGATGAGGCTAAGGATAGCGAATCCTCCATCAATGCCTTTATAAGTATTTCATAGTCACCCTCCAAGATGGCCGAGTCCAGCCCCAATTCTAAAGCAAATTCCAAGGCCCTTGCTGCTGCAATAGTTTCTGTCCAAACTTGGATATAGTTCATACTCAATAAATTTCATAGTAATAATAATCACTAAATTATATACACTTTTCTTGATAAGCTCAATATAATAAAAAGAAAATGGTTTGGCTAAGCATGAAAAAATATTTTTGCTTAAGATCTACTACTCTTTTAAGCCAGTGTTCTACAACAAAGAACTGCTACATTGTTCGGATGGAGAGTCAATTGATGCGGTATTCTTGTTTACTGACGCGGCATTGCATGGACCTATCCAAGCAGTAATAATGGTGAAGAAACTGCCTTTCGACATATTGAGCATCGTAAAAAAAGTCAGTTCTTTAGGGAATAATTTCTCGTATGGGCTTTGAAAACTTCCTCCATTGACATGTACAACATATCCAAACTCCCCATTGTTGTAAAATAGCGGAAGCTCAAATTACCAAGATTGATTGTGAAAATATTTTAGGCTTGTGAAAGATCTTCAAACTAACAATAGGAACGAAAAAAATTAATCCAAAAGAAAATAGACACAAAACACCAAGAGTTATGTGGTTTGACAATAGCTTACATCCACAAGCAACGACGAACAAATTTCACTATAACAAATTTGGGATAAGACAAATTGGTGTAAAGGCACTCTCACAAACTCAAATCCCAAATACACCCAAATAGCTCTCTCTCACAAATACAAACCAAAGAACCAAAGGTTCACAAATACCAAATACCAAATGCAAATTTCACACAAACAAAAGAGAGAGCCACAAAGCAAATCCAAAAGTTATAACACACCAAGAGAGAGCAAATCACCAAACAGCAGAACCAAGCAGCAACAAACCTCTCTCACTATTCCAAATCAAGGTTTTCAAACCTAGACTGGACCAGGAGGTCGAACCATGAAAACCGGGAACCGGGATGAAAATTGGTTTTTTAGCATAAAGAACCGGATTTTTTGTTAATTCCGTGAACTCCTAAAACTGGGGTTGGACCACACAAACCGGTGGCAAGAACCGTGAACCCCTTAGCATTTTTTTTTTTATATAAAAACAACTTAACACAATTTTATTCTACTTAATTAAATTATCCATCTCTTACAAGGAATAAAAAAAATTATAATTAAAATCCTTCAAAGATATTCAACTTTACTTCAAAAATTAATCATAAATTTTAATGTTTTCATGGTTATTATTTTATTTTATTAACTTTCTTATTTAATTATTAAATATATGCTTAAAAATCATTAAATTCCCCTCACATATATAGATATATTGTCAATTTTGCTAGTGTTATAAATTTAATATCTATATTTAGGCTTTAATTAATTATGACGTCATCACAGTTCGACCCTGGTTCGACCTCAGTTCAACCTCAAAAATCTTGAACCTCTCCCTTTTATGCTTCAATGAACGGTCCGGGTTTGAAAACCTTGCTCCAAATTACAACCCACAGATATCAAAGAACCAAACAAAAGAGAGCCTCTTTTTCTCACACCCACACTCCTCCAAATTTGACGCAATTTATATATATAGGATATTCAAGTCAGCAAAGACACAAGTCCTTCAAGCAATAGAATTTGTAATGCAATTTCCTTGTGTCCACGTGCACCATACTAATCTAAGCAAAAGACAAAGTCTACTCCAAGTATAACTCTAAAGTCAAATAGAATTCCAAGACTAATATGAGAACAAGTCTCCTTCACCACGTGAAAAAAAGATCCAATTCAAGTAGACCTCCATCAAATGACAAGTCATCTAAAACAAGGAGTCCTAGTTCAATTTAAACTAGGCAAAAAATAATTGAATCCACTTATAGTGGAATTACTCCCATATAGATCATGTATGTGCATAAAAAGCCCCTAAATTCAAGCCATATCTCTACACCCGTTTCCTTAAGAACCCTCAAAACCCATAAAAACGTGGAAGCCTTTGTTCTATTCTAGGTTTCCACAATTAGACCCAAAGCAATTGCACAAGTCAAGTCAGCTTCCACTAAACAACGAATCTGGCGCCTCAATCACCCAAACAAAGATGAATTTGGTGCTTCAAGAAAACATCAAAATCCAACAACACATGACACTGTTGTTGAAAAGCAATAGCCTAATTTGTTTTGATGTCTTTGTGTTAATTTAGTTTTTCTAGTGATAGAGTTGCTACTTGTTAGGTTCTAAATATTTAGTCATAAATGTTTAGGTTTTAAATTTGATGTATGTTGGCAAATCGAGAACAAAAACTTGTCTAGTATAAAACCTTAATGTCTTTGAAGTGTTTTAGACATTGCTCAAGTTAATACAAGTCAAGATTCAAGAACATACAAGCTGCAGAAAGAAGAATTAGAAAACTGTCAAGCTCGACCGATCGAAGAGAAGGCTCGACCGTTCAAACTGTGATCTGCAGAATTTTATTTGAAGCCCAACAGCCCGTGAAACGTTTAGGATTTGAGTCCAACACTACTAGGTATAAAAAGAAAAACCCTAATACATGTTTTTCAAATCTTGAGAGTTACTCTTGTGAGATCTGTGAGGTTTTGTACCTTCTAACAATATCAAGCACCTACCGAATATCAAATTCATATTGCTAGAACTGGTGGAGTAAAGTTGTAGTTCAACCTTCAGCTATCAAGTGTACTGAAGATTAAAGCATGAACTATAGGTTTATATGAGAGAAGATCCAGATCAAAGAAGTCTGAGGAGTTCAAAGCCCAGTTTGGTAACTGTGTTAGATTTATTATAATTTTGTATTCTTGACTGTAAATCTCAATTTGATATAGTGGATTGTTCTCTTGGGATAGTTCCCCTTAGGTTTTTTACCTTGAAACGAGTCGTTTCATTGGTTTTCCTAGGTCATCACATCTTGTGTTATTTAAATTCCCGTTGTGCATGTGATTGTGATGAATGTTTAACTTAGATCGGAATAATTAACCTAAGAAATAACTTGGCTAATAAATTAGGTTAAACATATTGTATTTTTTAGGGGTTTGAAACTTAACACTACTTTTTTTTTAATTAATGATAATGGTGAAATTAGGAAAAGTACAACATGTGAAATAACAAACTAATTGATGCATCATATTAAATTCAGGATTTGTTTAAATTAGTAAAATTTCTTGTTGTCGAATAAGATATAGGGTTCAAATCCCATCTACATCAAAAAACAAATTAGTGTCTTAACTCGATGATAAAAGCAATCATCATGAAGTAGACTCCCTAGGTTTAAATTCTACTTTATTTATAAAAAAATAAAAACAATTCAATAAAATCCAATTTTACTCTACAACATTTGAGCTGAATTGATTTGTATGTTAAATTGCTTAATTTAATTTCATGTATTTTGTTAGATTTGGAAATGATCGATGTAGTATTTCCAATTGAGCTGGGATGCGTTAGCCACTATGGCCTTTTCCTGTTTTATATATATGATTTAGAATAAGAGGTTTTAGATTGATCTCTGTTTACACTTCTAATAGTATGCTAAACATGGATTTAATTGAGGATTATGATTGTCATAGCAAATATCAAGCAATAGAAATAAGGTTACGTTGATTTGACTAGTGAGGTTGAGGGCCTAATAATTTCTTAGAAAAAATTTAATTCTTATTAGTTGGTAAAAAACGAGTGGACCATTGTTAATGGTTTACAGTTCTCACTTTAGTACTAAAACTGTAAAATGCATCCTACTTGAGTTTTATTGTTTCTTCAAGTCCTTTATTTCTCAATTTTCTTTTAATTTTCTAATGATTAAGAGATTCTTATTTTACTTATGCTAAAAGTATTACTTTTTTTTATAATAATTTGATAATCTCATTTGGAAAAATTAAGAGAAGGTACCAACTAATTGAACTATAAGATTCTAGGTTATACTAAAAGATTTTAGTTGTATAAAATGCAGATTTTTTTTAAAAAATATTTTTTTTTAATTAAAAAGTTCTTTTATTTAAAGGAGGGCCACACGTTAGCCCTTTTTTTTTTTTTTTTTACTTATCGGGATTAATTGATTTTTAGGATGAAAATTTAACATATTTATTATAAAAACTATTTATAGTGGTGGTAGCATAGTAAATAAATACAATATAATGAATGTGCTATCTTTGTATAGTTTTTTAACATGAAAAATACCAGTATTCACATAAGCAGTATTTTATTGTCTATATTAGACTTAAGTGTGCCATATATAATGTGTATATATGTTATGCTTTTAGACGATGGGTAAAAATCTTTATGTATGTGAGTGTATAATGGTAGGAAAAAACTTAGGTACAGTACACCTTAGGTGTTGTATCTTAAGTTTCCTTCTTAAATTTCGGTTATGTAGCTTTTTCCTCATAGGATAGAAGTGTATTTTTAGTTAAGTAATCATATGACTGAATTTTAAGAGGAAAATTTAAAAAATAACACCTAAGTTCTATACCTAAAATTTACCTATAATGATATATGTATGTCAGTAATAAATTTTATCTTCTTAAAGTCAAATTTGACTTCACCGCTATTCCGTAGTATAATCTCCATGACCAATAACTCTATATTACTGATATGGGAAGTAGTATTTCACTGATCTTTAGTGACAATCTACTGGTTAGCAAAAAATAGTGACAATCTACTGTTCTAAAAGGGTGTACCTTTAGTTAAGTTTTTTTTTTTATGAACAATACCTTTAGTTAAGTTAGCATGTAGCTTCTTATTATGTTCCACTATTATTAGACAACAATGCTGTCTTATCCATTTAGTACCTTTACTAACTATCGTACATACATAAATTTATGGTCGATGACAACGTTGATTAGACATAACTATAATTGTTAGGTTATTTAGCCAATAGTTTGAATTATTAAGATTACGAAGTGTACTTCTTTTTTTCTTTTTTTTCTTTTTTTTTTTTTAACCGAATGTTTTGTTAGGAAGTTGCGAAACTTGAATTTTTTTATTCAATAATTTTTTGTAATAATTTTTCTTTTTTATAATTATTGATGTGATATATTGTCACCTGTGGTGTTTATTGGGAACTATGTCAAGAATGAGTTCATTTGAAGGTAATAATACTTTAAAACACAATTTAATAAATTGTGAAAAAAATTATGCTCATAAGATTGCTAATTTTTGTTAAGAGTTTTGTAATTCAATTGACATTTTTTTTATATTCTCGACAGAAGTGTCCAAATTCAAATCCATTCTCTCCTAACTATTGAATTATTTAAAACAAAAAGCATAAAAAAAATACAAAAATACAAAACAAAAAAGATTGCTGATTTTTATTTCTCCCATTTGTTACACTTAAGTGGTTGAGTTTATAGTTGTCAAAATGTGAATCGTATCGTGAATCAATTTTTTATTTTTTCGTATCATGTATCGTAAGATATACAAACACTTAATAAAATTTATAAAAAATTATAAATATACAAATATAAATGGTATATTCATTATAAATTTTGAATATATTATTCATCACTTATGTAATAATATTAGCATGTGCTTATAACATACACATTTAAATTGCTTAAATTCAAAGTGATAATATATTACAAATGACCCAAAAATTAATTTATTTTAATCATATTGGCTAATCAACCCCATCTAAGTCAATGCTATCATCACGTTTATCATTTTGCAAATTTATTTCTTCATTAAAATTTTATTCATCGTCATTAACATTTACTATCTCTTCTTGTTCTTTTTATTTTAATAATTAAAAAAAAAAATCTTCTTGGCATTCTAGTCTCTAGGACTTATAACAATAATAATAAAAAATAAAAAATAATTATATTTTCAATTAATATCTTATTCATAGTATAGAAAATAAATTTGTAAATATTAAAGTGAAGAAGTGTAAGTGTATACTGTGTAGTCCAAATTTTGTAGAAGAAAGAGAGGGGAAAAAAAATTTATGAATATGTTATTTTATTAGGTTAAATTAAGTAATAAAACAAGTTTAACAACTTATTAGATTCAAATAAAAGTACAAATTTTAACAAAAAATCTCATTTTAAAGCATTTGTTTATGTATTGTATGATACGTATGATTTTACAATACAATACAATTTATACGATACACACACTATATCATACGATTTATGAGCACTTACAATACGCCGATACGATACGGAACTTTTTACACACGATACGATACGTATCACGTATCATACTATACTGACAACTATGATTGAGTTGACTGCGGAGTCTTCTTGAAGGAGTCTTCCTTCCTGGCCAACCCCTATGAGAGGTGGAGATGAATTCTTATCCGTTGAGGGCCTAATAATTCTTATTCGTTGGTGATGAAGAAAATTTTAATAGCAAAAAAGACTAGACCATTGTCAATGGTTAACAATTCTCACACTAGAACTAACTATTAAAGACCATGGTATGTTTATTTATTACTTGCACCTGCTCTTAAAAATCTTCCAACAAAACCAATTTCAGCCACTCTTTTCTTTATATAAATACACATTCTCTTTCTCACTAATAAAGGGGGGTATGTGTGTCTATATATATATATATATATATATATATATATATATATATATTTATATATATATATACTCCTTGTTTACTTCTATTACAATTTCTGAACAATTAGATCAAGAGTATAGTTTTTCTCAAAAAACAAAATCAAGAATATTGTGGTTCATTAGTATTGTTCGATGAAAATATTTTTACTTCTTCGGTTCTTCCTATGTAAATAAAAAAAGGTCTATTGCCCTTGAAATAAATTAAAAAATTGTTGTGGTCACTGGTCCCAGAAATAAAGCCTGAATATTGTTAAGTTAGCATCAAATATGACAAGCAAGCCACACGGTCATATATCTATATATCACACTTGTATTTTAATTTTTCAACAATAATTGTGTGAATATTTAACAAAAAATAAATAAAATAACATAATCGTGTGAATTAATCTTAAAACATAGACGGTTCAACTAAGGAGGCCCATGGCCCCGGGGCCCCTTAGAATTTTTTTAAAATATATAGTATATAAATTTTATGAGATTTTATAATTTAGATTCAAGAAAATTCTTCTCAGCACTCTTAATATAATCCCAGGCCCCTTTAAACATAGAAAAAAAAACTATTAAAAAAACCATTTTTTTTTAGAATTATTAATTAAAAAGAAATCCACACGACACACTATATTAATTAAAAGAACTATTAATAGATCCCAAATATATTAATTAAAAGAAATCCACACGACACACTATACATTTCTAATGAAATAAACACAAGTAGTTAATTTTATAATGAAAACTTTGCAAATTTATAAGGACAAAATTTAGATATAGTTTCTTAGGTACTCTACATTAGGTTCTTCAATTAAATTCAAACAGATAATTAGATTAAATTTAATATTTCTTTAAAAAATAATATTTTTGTGTTTTATTGATCAACATAGACATATGTTTGAATTTAATTAGGAAACCTAATATACTGCATATAAGAAACTATATCTAAAATTAACTAATTTATTATTAATGATTGTCGGTGGGTGGGTTAGTGATAGGGAACATTTCAGTTGGACCTATCCAATTGTGAAACTCGATCCATCAGACACTCAGACCAGTCCGACATACCACTGAGTAGCCAGCTAAACCACCACAAGGTCTATTCACGGAAGTGAGTCATCCAGTCATCTTGACTAGTCGGACGCCTACATGGATGGGCGAGTGAGAATAGTTCACTCCTTAAGGTGATATAAGTACTCCCATTCTAAACTTACCCAGATATGGGAACTATTACACACCACACTAGAAGGTTATCCTACTAATTTGTAGGCACTAAGTATGAGAAGTTAAACCCAAAGACCTTAGTGCCACTAACTCTACTCCCGCCATTGTACTAGTGCCTACATTCTTGGGAACGTGGTCGCCCTAAACTACTACATAAGCACCAGGGCACCCCCATTCCAAGGTATGTGTGCATAATTTCCTAACTCTCATACTTTTAGAGTTCTTGGAGATTGTTGTGAATTTCGAACTTAATCTTTTGAGGGATTTTGGCCGGCACTATACCAGTGCACTCCATAGGTTTTTCAGCTCTTTAGGTCTTATAACGCTACAAGTTTGGACGATTGTCTTGTTGATGCTCCTAAGCATCATCAGTTAGAATAATTATTTTTAACTAAATAAGTTAAAACTTTAGTTATTTTCATCTATTTGTCTTATGTATTTCATTGAGTGATCCACTATTTTTTATTGTTTTATCAAGTTTGTGATGGGTGTCTCCATGCATTGAGCACTATGACATTGTTAAGCTTACTAAATAGACTTCCACATGGATTTTATTTTATTTTGGGTTTGGTTTTTTTCCCCCTTTTTTATTTAACAATAATAATTAGTCTTCTTTTAGAATTTAATGGGACATACAATGAGATAATAAACATAATTTTTATTTGAGTTTTAGATTATGGGCAAGTTAACTACAATATTTAACTTTTTCACAAAAAAAAAAAAAAAAAAAAAAAAAAAGAAGCTTAAATTATAGATTTTTTTTTTTTTTTTTGGGTAACTTTTATTGATTTATAGATTATGATCTTTTAACGAATTGTTTTTAAGTTAATATATTAAAAAAAAATTCCTCTGATATTTAATATGGAATCAATTATAGATGATTTTCGAGATGTAAAGAAAATCAAATTTCATTTTAATAGATAATTACATTGCATGTATCAAGTGTTAGGTTCTAAAAGTTTAGAACAATTAGCAAACCGTGAACACAAACTTGTCTAGGTATATATTTCTAACTCTATTGGTATGATTAGACAATGCTCAAGGTGCTACAAGTTAGAATACAATAATAAGGAAACTACAAGTTCAGGAAATTCGAAACATGCCAAGTTCGACCGATCGAGACTATGGTTCGACCGATCGAGACACGGATCTGCAGAAATTAATTAAAGCCCAACAGCTCATTAAGCCCATTAAGTGATTAGGGTTACAAATCTAATTATCCTAGTATTTAAAGGAAACCCTAAGCCACGTTTTGAAGTGACTTTGGAGCTTCTCTTTTGAGATTTAAAAGATATTGTGCCTTCTCCTTTCAAAGTCTACCGAAATTCCATCTACCCATTATTAGAACCGGTATATCTGAAGTTGCTGCTACTAGATCATATATAGCTGATGATTTAAAACTTTGAATGGGATCTCAGTGCGACAAATTCATATAGAAGAATCCGTGAATTTAGAGGTACGTGTGGTCACGTGAATAAGTACTACAAGAGATAGATTTAGGGAAAAATCTATTGTAAATACTTCCATTCTATCATAGTGAATTTGTTGCCTTGAGGATAGTTTAGGTTAAATCCTCCCTAGGTTTTTTATCTAGAAATCGTACAATTTCATTGGTTTTCCTGGATCTTCATATTGCTTGCCTTCTTTACTTTTCCGCACTAAGTAATATGATTGTATGTGTTTAACCTAGATCTGAATAATAAACCTAAGTATCAACTTGGTTAATTAATTAGGTTAAACAATCTGAGTGTACAGGCGTCTAAACGAACTAACATCAAGAAACATTTATTTTGTATTTTTTTCATTTGATAATATTTTGTTAATACTAAATGAGTACTAACTTGGATTTTCATTATTAAAAAATAAAAATAAAAAAACCTTGGATTTTCATTAAAAATAGAAAATTCATACATTGGTCCCCTCAATTGAAATCCTCCGTCCAAAGTTCAAATCTTTTATCACACTCTTCTTGCTCCACTATATACTCTACAAATAAAAACATGCCACATGTCCATCTATTTCATTAAATGCTAAATTTATGCCTTCTATTATTTCAATTACCTAAATATGATGGGTTATTTATTTATTTTAGAAAATCAATATATATATATATATATATATAAAAGCAGAGACCTCATGCGAGAGAGCATAAGGTTCTGTCATGTGGCACACTCTATAAAGAGAATTGAGATACCCTTAAGCTATATTAGAGATAAGAACAAATTTAAAAGTGAAGACTCTTTATTTCCTTTGGTTCAATGTTTCAAGACTAATTTTTGTTACATTTTGTATTCAATGTTTTAAGACTACTATTTCTGTCTCTTATACACATCTTAATTTCATTTGGTTCAATGTTTCAAGACCTTCCATCTCTCACACACACAAAAAACTCTTTACATTTTCATTCATCATTTTCACTTTTACTTCTTTATATACACATGTCCATAGCCTTTCATATCATCCTATCTCAAATACACTTAGAAAAAAATGATATCATTTAGCTTCAACCATTCAATGACACCTACATAACTCCAACGTTGCAGTATCATTTGATTGTAACTCGTATGAGTAGGCTATGACCAAGGAAGGGGGCTTGCATTTTTTTATTCAATGACAGTAACTTACGATTTTGATGTTGAAGTCAGACATTGTAGATTTTGTGAAGATTATGATTCGCTTGGAGTATTTGGGTGTTTGAGATTTTGGTTTGGGAAAGTTATAAATGTATTTTATTTTAGAACTAAAGAAAAAGAAAAAGAAACATTCTAATTGATTATTTATGAAGTTAGCTTTTTTTTTTTTTAAAAAAAAAATTTGTGTTAGAATTCATAATTTGTAGGTTTCTTTGTATGTAGCCATAGTGGTAAAAACAAAAATCGACGGTGACTTAAAAGTATTTTTCACTTTTTTTTAAAGAATACATAAGCCCAACTAAAGTCAATTGAATTTTGATAAATGAATGTGTTTTTAGCAAATTTCTCTTTGTTTAATCACGTTCTCTTTAAGTTGATACTTACAAATGATTTCCTTAATTCTATTGAGATAATTAATTGGGTGTTTATGATCAAGGTCTCCATATTTGATTGTGAGAATAGAGTGATTGAGAAAGTGTTTGGTAAGTTACTTAAATTTATGTAATTTTAGGATATAAAAGTATTTTAGATTTTGAATTCTTATTTGTAGATTTCAAAATCATTTAATCAGTTTGAAAAATAAAATCTACTTTTAACGGTAAATATTATAATATATTATAATCTTACAATGTTATACAATTTTTTAAAATAAATTATGAATTAAAAAAAAAATCAAGTTTCAAAGTATTTATATGTAGATTTTAATATACATAAAAATGATTTCAAATGAAATTGTAAAGTACTCCGCGCATCGCGCGGGATATCATCTAGTTGAAATAATAGAAGGCATAAATTTAACATTTAATAAAATAGATAGACATGTGACATATTTTTATTTGTGAAGTATATAGTGAAGTAGGAAGAATGGGACAGAAAATTTAGACTCCTCAGTCCAGCCCTTTGCACCCAAAGATTCCGAACTTATCTCATAACAAGCGGTCACTACTGATAATGAGCATGATAGGAGTTGCACTTATTTATTGCTTGTGATTGTGCATTTGTGTGGGTCTGTTGATTATTTATTGCTTTAAATATGTTTGTCCATGTAAAACTTGTGATAAATAATTATCTGCTTTAAGTCTTGAATAATTCTTTAATTCATTAAATTTTTTTATTTTTTTAGAAGAATTAATTCATTAATTCAGAGATGTACGTTTATATTGTTGCAAATCTGATATCTAATAGTAACTAAATATTTTGTATATAAAAAAAAAACAATTATTTTGTATCTTTTAATTTTATGATATTTTGTTAATATTAAATAATTACTAATTTGAATTTTCATTAAAATATAAAATTTATATGTTGGCTCCTTCCATTAAAATCCTAGCTCCATCCCTTTCCACCCATATTTTATTGGTTGGTAAAAAAGACAAACATAGGAAGACTTGAGGGATTGCGCAATTAAGTGTGAATGGTTCATATTACTCACCAATTAAGGTGTGGTTTGGATAGGAATTATTGCGTCTGCGTTTTGTGTTCTGTATTTTCCTCCTCTTTTTTTTTTTTTTTTTTTACGCGTTTCAGCTTTTTTAGGAGACAAGAATCACTATTCATGCACTGTTCATCACTGTTCACAATACTGTTCACGCACTAAAAAATATTAAAAATGGGTCACACGATACTATTCACACATTTAAAAATTATTTTGTTACAGTGTTTTCAGTTTTTAGTTTTAACAAAAATAAGTTGTATCCAAACAGATCCTAAGATCATGATGACAGGTCCTACTCTTATTTATTACTTTCAGCTGCTTCTGCACCTCCGCACGCTCTTAAAATTATGTTTATAAGATTGCTAATTTTTGTTGAGTTTTGTAGTTGATCAATTGATACTTTTTGATATTTCGATAGAAGCGTCCAGTTTCTAATCCATTCTCTCTTAACTATTAAATTATATAAAAAAAAATTAAAAAAAATAAAATATAAAAAAATTGCTGATTTTTATTTCTCCTATTTGTTACACGTATGTGGTTGAGTTGACTGCGGAGTCTTCTTGGAAGAGGCTTCCTTCCTGACCAACTCCTCTGAGAAGGGGAGATGAATTCTTATCCGCTGAGGGCCTTATAATTTCTTAAGAAAAAAAATAATCTTATTGGTTGGTGAAGAAGAAGATATTAATAGCGAGAAAGAGTAGACAATTGTCAATGATTAACACTTTTCACACAAGAATTAATGGTTTGTTTGGATTGAAGAGGGGGGAGGGGAAGTAGAGTAGAATAGAGTAGATTTGACAAAAAATTTGCCTATTTTTAGTCAATTCTATTCTACTTCTCTCCACTCCCTCTCCATCCAAACGGGCCCTAACTATTAATAAAGACCATGGTATGTTTATTTATTACTTGCACCTGCTCTTAAAAATCTTCCAACAAAACCATATATATATATATATATATATATATATTCTGAATAAAGGGGATATATATTTAGAACACATGTGAGTTAAGATTTGTCCAGCTGCTGGAAAATTCTCATGACTAATTGTGTGACATCACTCATGTGGTGCCACCATTTTTATCCATGAGTGGTCACCATTAATCCAAACTAGTAGTGATTATACTGAGGCAAGTAATCTGGAATATATATTATACTAGTTGCAAACTGTGCGAAGCACGGGAGAAATTGATTGATAATAAGATCAAATGAAATTTTGAGATAGGAAATTGAGTTAATAATTTACACATTATAGACATTTTGCAAGAAACAATTTTTTTTATTTTTTAAATTGAATGGTCATAATAAAATAAAATACAATTAATACCAGACATTTTTATGAATAGTTATACCAGGCATACATATGTGCTTATGTTGTTTACAACTCATTGCATGTGCATAGTTACTAAAACTTATAAAGTAATTCACAATTCTTAAATTAATAAAGTAAAACTCCCAAAAGTTTATATATATGCACACTTAGAATTAATACTGTTTGAACACATACATATTTAAAAAAAAACAAAGTTTAGTTAAAAAATTAGTTATAGTCTAAGGCTAGAACCTTGCTCAATTTATTTTTATTGGAGGTGAATTTTGCAACATCCACCATTGGATTACATTTTCTTCTTATATCCTCCATGCTTGCAAAATTTTTAGAAAATTAAAAATCAATAGCTATGTTATCAATAAATTTTTAAAATTGCAACTTTTTATAATTTAAAATTGTGCATAAAATATAATTTTAAATCATATAGTAAATAATATCTAATTGACACAAAATTTGATATGTGTATTAAAAGTGTAAAGAACATGCAATGTAACGGTTAGATTTTCAAAATATTTAGTAATGTAAATTTTATTAAATAAAATTATAACCTTAAGTTACAACTAATTTTGTAGCTAAATTTTGTCATATTTTAAATCCTAATGTGAGTTTTTTTTTTTCCTTCTTTTTGGGGAATCCGAATGCAAGCCTCTTTAATATTGCAGTCTAATTAAAGAAATTATTATTTTTAATCCTAATCCTAGTGTGAGTCTCTCTAATCTATATCATATACTATATATAATAGCAGAAGCATTTTCTTGTTATTAAGGCGGTTACAACATGTAGGAGAAAAGACCCCTTAAAAATCTGCCACATTACCAATCAAAAAACATGGAATAAAAAGCGAAACGTTGTGCTTTTCGCGTCTTCAGGATTTAAAAATCAAGCGTTGCACTCCTTCGCCATTGAAAGGACCTCAAGGGTATTTTAGTAATTTTTGTGGAATATTATAGGATTCAAATGATTTCATCACGAGTTGGTGTTAGCAAAGTAAGGGGGTATTTGCTAATTTTCAATAGTTAAGGGTGTTAAATTACTAATTTTCTAAAAACTTAAGTTATTAGGAAACAATAAATTTAATTATTTATCCATAATTCTAATACATCCTCACATGTAAGCTTAAACTCACCCTTAATAAGTGGGGCTTAACACGTGGGGTTTTTAATATTTTAAATGAGAGGTAGAGTAAAGCTAGAGATAATGATTTTCTGTTCTAATATTATGTTAATTATTGATTCTCTTAAAAAAGCTTAAATTATTAAGAAATAATGAATTTCATTTTAATCATTTAACCATAAATTTTTTAATCTAAGATAGAAATCACGCTCTAACCTAATATAAGTGAGTGACCATCACAACATCTCAAAAATGGTGCACGGTGGTATTTAACCATAATTCTACCAACGTGAGACATTACTTAATTTTATAGTTTAGAGAAGAATTGTGAACTACACCTCAAATAAATAAATTTAGAGAAAGAAGTGATTATTCCCTAATATAGAATAATAAAGAATTTTTTTGTTGTTGATGGAATTAAAGAATTGATCACACTATATTAAATTTTGTGTTGTTAATTTTTAGTTTGTACTAAGGTGCTTTAGTTAGTCCCGAATTACATGGAAACTTGGGATGGGAAGAACAATTAGTTGTGATATGGGAAACAACAATTACAAATTACTACCACATTTCCGAAACAACAATTAGCTGAGAGGTCTCCCTTACCTGTGGGACGGGAAGAATAACCAGAATGTCGATTAGGAATAGGAAGTACGGCCAAAAACACCTCCAAGCTCTTCTACAAGCACCTGCATTTTCATCTTTGGGAGGTTTCTCCTCTTTATAACAAGTGCAAATTTGGAAACAAATATGCATTAAGTAAAAGAAATCAGTGACAGATCGCAAAACCAGAGCTGTGGTCCTCAACTTTTTGTCTAACCCAATGCACTTCTTTGATTCATTGATTACAGGAAGGTAAAAGAACAAGGGATCCTGTAATACTGAGAACACACACACCAATACAAATATTGAGCGCAAAATACAAATACATCTCTTTGTTCTTTGATTCATGGCATCAACTCCACCATTCTCGGGAATTTGACACTCAGGGTCTTGATTATTATTCCTGATCGATACACAGTAATCATAAGCATTCGCATGAGGTATAATGCAAAACTTTCTGCCTATTTTAACATAGAAACAAACTTTTTATATTTTACATATTCACTTTTCAAAATACATCATGTCATATATTATTTATTTTACAACTCATATCATATATATCATATTATCTATACAAGTGTCCTATCAAACAACTAATTATTTTACTAAAAGAGAAATGATATATCCACAGTATTTTTATAATAATTTCACAACAAATTCTAAGTAACAAACTATAATTGGTAGATAAAAAAGTGACGTAAATAGAGAGCTCATATTATAATCAATAATAACTTATCACACAAGATTTGTTATGAAATTGTAAACCAAAAAGGAAAAAAGTTGCCAAAACACACATCCCAATTTTGTTTGTTGCTTTAGAGTCTATGCCTTGCGCTCCCAACACGAAAATAATCATTGATATATTTTATAAAAAATATTAAATTACAATAAATCTTACAAAATAAATTACAAATTGATATGATAATGAATGTGATTGGTTTTATTTCAACACAAAATGTGTTCAAATTATCTTTTATGAATGACATATTGTAAGACTTATATAGTAAAATTTGTAGTATCTCTAGTATCACTCTAAAAGTAATTTGTTTGGGATTTTGGATTAAATCACACATGACTAGACATAAAGTTCATAATACAAAGATAACTGAAAGAAAAAGGTAATTTTTTTTTTTCATTTTGTTACAATTTTTTTTTGAAGATGTTGTTAGGAGCTTTAGTTGGTGATGATGATGGCATGAGGAATGATGATACTTGGGCAACATTAGGCCAGTCACATGGTTTTATGTCTCCTCAACACATCAATGTTTCCTTATGTCAGATTTGATATGCTCCTAAATGCTCTTTAAGGGGGACATGTCCGGTCCCCCAACTCGAGTTGGATTATTGAGCAGTGGATAAGGGTAGCAAGGTGAAACACCTTGCTCCACATGATGCTCCAAGGCCATGGCATAGGAGGGTCATGGTAGGCAAAGTTGGTTTCATGATGGGCAGTAATAGGTGGTGTCGATCCTTGTGAGTTGGTGCATGGCATTGGTGGCTTAGTGGCTGGTTGCTTGTGTGTGGGCTAGGTGGCTTGTGAGACAGTAGCAACAGTTGATGATGTCCTAAGTCAGACCCAAGTAGCAAGTTGTCCAAGGTGCAGGCAGTTACTTGGCGGTAATTGCCATTGACAGTTATTTTTGTGTATTTGACCCTTATGCTATTGGGGGTGTCAACAGCAAATGGTGTAATTGGCTTTATGAGAATGCTGTGTATTTGTCCAAGCTTTGTAAGGTTTTCCTTTGCCTTGAGAGTGAGAAGTAAAGGTTAGGGTTTTTCCTATAAACATAATGTGTACTGTGAGCTTGTGTTCCTAATAATCTATTCTAAGTGTTCCTGCAATGTGTGTGTGTGGTGTTGGCTGAGACTAAGTTAGGGACTTAAGGTCGTCACAGATAAAAAATTTAAGAGAAAAATTGACCTTGTGACAATTGGTATCAGCGCATGGTTTTAATTTCTTCGGACACCAAGGTAAGGGTGACTGTCTTGGAAACCATACTTAGGGTTCCTGTAGAGAGGGAACAACTTCTAGTTTGTGACAGATTTGAGGCACTTGCTGCAGAAACTTTGGTGGTTAGGAATGAACTTCTTAAACAGAGGAATGTTGTATTGATGTGTGTAGAAGAGTTGGCTATTGCATTGGATGCCCAGAGTAGTGCAGTAAGGGAGACAATAAAGCCAATTCGAAACTACGATTGCCTTGTTAAAGAGGGCAGCCAGTGGTCTTCCTAGGGAGAGGGAAGTTTCCACAAAGGTGAAGGTACCTGAACTAAAGCCCTTTAATGGTGCTAGGAGTGCCAAGGATTTAGAAAATTTCCTATGGGATATGGAGCCATATTTCAAGGCTGCTAGAGTGCTAGATCAAGAGAAGGTGACAATTACTAGCATGTATCTTTCTGAGGATGTCCAAGTTATGGTGAAGAACTTGGGTGGAAGATGTTCTAGATGTTGGTAGAGGGATCAGTTCTTGCCTAGCAACACTCCCTAGGTTGCAAAGGACTCCTTGAAGAAATTGAAGCATACTGATATGGTGTGAGAGTATGTCAAAACATTCAATTCTTTGATACTTGATATCAAGAACATGTCTGAAGAGGACAAGCTATTTAATTTCATGTATGGTTTGCAGCCATGAATTCAGTTGGAATTAAAGAGGTAGGCTATGCGTGATCTACCCATTGCTATGTCTAGTATAGATGCCTTAGTAGATTAAAAATACACTAAACCCAGTGGGTATGATGAGAAGCGTAAGTCCAAGGACAAAGGCAAAGGCAAACAAAAGAAAGATGGCAAGAAGGATAAAGATAAACAAAAGAAAAATTGGGGTAACAAGTCCTTTGTCAAGGGAGAGAGTTCTAACTTCTAACAAGGAAAAGAACAACCAAAGCTTAATGTAGGCTACTTCATATACAATGGGCCTCATCGAGTAAGAGACTACCTTAAGACTAGTTTGACAGATTGTGCAAGGCCACCTACTTCACCAAATTGGAATTAAGGTCAGACTACTAGCAAGTGAGGATTGCTGAAGTGGATGAATCAAAAACAACTTGTGTAACTTGGTATGGTTCCTATGAATTTTTAGTTATGCCTTTTGGTTTAAAAAATGTCTCTGCTACATTATGCAATTTGATAAATGATGTGTTTTATGAGTATGTAGACCGATTTGTAGTGGTTTCCTTTGTACTTGAGAGTGAGTAATAAAGGATGGGGTTTTTCCCTATAAATACAATGTGTGTTGTGTGCTTAAGTTCCTAAAAATTTGTTTTAAGTGTTCTTGCAATGTGTGTGTGTGTGGTGTTGGATGAGACTAAGTCAGAGACTTATGGCCATCACAGGCGAAAAATTTAAGAGAAAAGTTGACCTTGTGACAATCGTACCATTTTTTCCCTCTATTTCTGTATTTTTATGCCAAAATTTTGAAATGTAATTTTTAAAAATATGCTAAATTATACTTGTATGTATATTTATTGTATTAAAAGCATAGCCTATTTTACTAACTACAATCTACATGTGCATAAACTCTCTTTTTTTTTGGAAAAATTACAACTTACTCACCTGTGGTTTGACTGAAATTTACGTTGCCTACTTGTGGTTTGAAATCTCTTTATCCAAGTTTTCCATTGGATTCTTTTTTATCTTATTTGATCTTGTATTTTTATGTTTTTTGTGTTTTTAGAGGAGATAAACATAAAAGTGGAGCAAATTTACGTATTTAGCCCTATTTTTAACAGATGTGGGTTACAGAACTCTAACTGAGCTAACTTCAGGTGGGTAAAATGTCAAATTTTAAACCATAGGTAGGTAACTTAAATTTCGATTAAACCACAAATGAGTAAGTTGTAATTTGCCATTTTTTTTTCATATAGTTTAAGTATAAAATGTTTATTCTAACTCAGTAAAATACGAATTTTAAATTTTAAATTTCTCAATTTATCTTTATATCCTCAATTTATTTTATTTTTCCAACATTTTTAATGAGATAATAGATTTATTTTCAGAAATATAGAAAACAAAACACTAAAGAGTTATATATATATTGCAAGCTAGAATAAAATATGTAAGGTTGAATTTAATCAATCATTCTGTTGGCTTTATTCCGTGCCAATTTGCTTGTAATTCAGCACTTAGAAACCTTGTATTTAGGTGGGAATCATATAAGGGTAGTGTGTGAGAAAGTGTGAAGAAATGCTCAAGATTGTGCACTGAAGCAGGGACTCGCGACTGGATCTCGCGGGTGGCTCGCGACTGGCAAGAAGCCAGATGATGCACACGAGTGAAGCATGCAGGGAAGCTGAATAGTCACGCCAGCTGTTGCACTACAAGACAAAAGTCCCAGGCCGGCCAAGCAGTTATCTCGCGGCTTGAACTTGCGACTCAGTCAAGTCGCGAGTCCAAGTCGCCAAGACACCCTGTTTGGGAAAAACTGACTCTTCGCATTCCAACACACCCAACTATATATAGACCCTTATACCCACGAAATGTAGAGAGCTTCCAGAGAGAATATTGAGAGAGAAACCCTAGAGAAAAACAAGATTGACTCATCCACAATCTTTACATAGAGACTCTTCAAATTCCTCTACTCTCACCATCTCCATTGTTACATCCTTGAGAGGTTCTTAGCCAAATCATTTTCTCAGCATACCCACATCTGTGAGAAAGCTTTTTGGTGCTATGGACTATAGCGAAATCCAGTAAGTTAAAGAAGAAATAGGTTCGGCGTAACCTCGTTGGAGTAGGAGTTTGGAGGGCTTAGGTACACTAGGTAGATTAAACTTGGAGGGTCTTCTGCTGTTCATATATCCCAACTTGATTCTTTAGTGGATTATTTACCGCTTGGAGGGTGGCGGAGAGGTTTTACGCCGAGAGATTCGGTTTCCTCTTCGATAACACATCGTTGTGTTGTTCTTGTCTTTGCATCTCTCTTCCCTTAATCTTTGCCATTTAATTTCTATTTGTGGATGTGATTTTATTTGGTTTAGATTGTTTATCAATTCTGTTATATGCTTATGTTTATATTCCGCACATTAATTGTTTGATAATAAGCTTGAATTGATAATTTGGAAATTGGGGGTCTAAACGTTCATAGTGTTTTATACACATATTGAACTTTCAATTGGTATTAGAGCGGGTGCACTTGCTGTGATTTAATTACCTTAGTGCGATCATTGACCCCGTTTGAGATGGACCGGTCTCAATCTTTAAATGCTCCGCCATATTTTGATGGTAGCAATTATGCCTTTTGGAAGGTGCGGATGAGAGCATTTTTGTGCTCTATAGATGAGGCTGTTTAGGATGCAGTTGAAATAGGTTGGACAAGGCCAGAGGCAGCCAAATCCACATGGGATAAGGCAGCCCTCGTGGCGTCAAATGCTAATAGCAAAGCACTTAACGCTATTTTTTGTGGTGTGTCTCCAGATGAGTTCCACAAGATTTCTCACATTACCATTGCCAAGGAGGCATGGCAGATATTGGAGACCACGTATGAGGGAACGAAGAAAGTAAAAGACACGAAGCTACAGATGCTGACCACCCAATTTGAGGAGCTCAGAATAAGTGAGGACAAGTCTTTTGACTCTTTCTATAGTAAGTTGAATGAAGTGGTCATCGGCAAGTTTAATTTGGGAGAGAAAACGGAGGATTCCAAGGTAGTAAGGAAGATCCTTCAGTCATTGCCGGAAAGCTTCCGTGCCAAGGTGACGGTAATTGAAGAGAGCAAAGATCTTGATGATATCAAAGTCCAAGAACTGGTTGGCTCGCTTCAGACATATGAATTGTCATTGCCCACTCAAAGGAAGAGCAAATCTCTTGCTCTTAAGACCATAAATGAAAGGATAGAAGCACACGACTCGTCAGATGAGGATGTTGTCGAGAAAGATGTTGCTTACCTTGCAAAAAATTTTCACAAATTCCTGAAGTTCAAGAACAGTGGGAAATTTGGTGACAAAGGGAAATTTACAAGTTCCGGAAAGGAGAAGAAGGACTTCAAAAATAGAGACGGGAAAGAGTCCCAATCTAATCAAGGAGTCACTTGTTTTGAATGTAATGGGCATGACCATTTCAAAAAGGAATATCCTAATTACTTAAGATCGAAGGGCAAGGCGTATGCAACCACTCTTAGTGACTCAGATTCCTCCACCTCTGATTCGGAGGATAGCTATGATGAAGAAGGGAATTTCTCAGCATTTATGACTATTGCTCATGTTGAGTCTTAGGAGGACTTGAATTTGCTTGTGCAAGAACTTGGAGAGCATAGTGATGGGGAATCCATGGGAATTGTAGAAGAATCGGATGCTGAAGAAGATGAAGATGCAGCTAGTCTTCAAGAGAATTACAACTCACTCCTTGAGAAGTCAGGAGAGTATGCAAAGGTGGCCAAGGCGGCTGTGAAGAAGATGAAGAAAGCAGAGGAGGACTATAGAAGTCTCTTAGTAAGATATAAGGAGGCCAAGTCTGAGATTGAGACGCTAAATGGTGAGTTAACCGAAGCTTATTCAAAAATTAAATTCCTTGAGCATGAGGTGGTTCAAGCCAATGTTAAAGTAGACCAAGTCTCCTCCTAGAAGCTTGATGAAATGCTTGCTCATCAAAAACCATTTTCCGACAAAGGTGGATTGGGATACACCGAAGAGAGTAGTTCGGCTGCAAATAAATACAAGAAAATGAAGTTTGTGAAAGCCAAAGAATCAAAAGGGGCTATCACAAATGCTGAGAAAGTGAAGCCGGAGAAGAAGAAGGATGTGATTGTCCAACGGTTTATGACTAAACCTCCTAAACAATCAGTAGTCAAACATAAGGATAAAGGGACCTCAC
This sequence comes from Notholithocarpus densiflorus, assembly GCA_030021035.2. Taxonomy (NCBI): domain Eukaryota; kingdom Viridiplantae; phylum Streptophyta; class Magnoliopsida; order Fagales; family Fagaceae; genus Notholithocarpus; species Notholithocarpus densiflorus. Next base: position 21,206 of record JARYZH020000484.1, on the reverse strand, counting down.
TCCCAAAGTCACAAAGAGGTCCGAGAACTCAACACTTCTGCCATCACTGTGGACTTCAAGGTCACACCAGACCAAATTGCCATAAGCTGCAAGCATTGAAGAATTCAGGTGCTCAAAGGCCAAGAGGACCAAGAAATGACAAAAGGAATTGGGCTGTTGAGCAATCAAGAGACCAAGGTCATTCCGGTGTGGTGGATGTGATAAAGATGATCGGTGCATTCACCACTTGCTTGGAAAGCTTTACTAGAAGGTTTGAAAGTCCTAACTCTCGTACCCAATCCTATAAGGATATCACCCCAAACGCACGTGACGTGTGGGTGAAGAGGGGTACTCATGCATAAGCATTACAACATGTCCATGCATTAATACTTCCAATGTTTTGTGACTATGCTTGGTTGTGCGTTGCTACTTGCTTGAGTTGAAAATTATTTTGATTATTTGCTTTTACTTTAAATGTTTTTACATTGTTGTTTTGATCAATCTTTTCTTGCTTTTATGTCAAAAACACATAAAAAATAGAAAATCTAAAAAGTTTGATTGACATTATTGCGCTTTGTCACAAGCATATTTTGCCTTGTACCTTTATACTAATGGCTTTGTGCATCTACGAGCGTAGCTTGTTCTTTTTGCACTCTTATCATTGTGGAAAAACTCTTGACATCTATGTGATTGTTGTAAATCGATCTTCAAACTTGTTATGAATGATTAGTCAATGGTTTTGTTGATCTTGAGACATGCATAGATTTGTGCCTATATATCTTTCCACTCTTTTATTTTATTGTTTTTGCTTAATGAGCTCAGCAAATGTAAATCTCCAAATGAAAAGAGATAATGAGCTGCAAAAGCCTGTGCACATACTAGTATTTGACTAGGAAAAAGGGAAAGTGACTTAAAATAAAATGTATGATGCCCAAAAAGCCAAAGGCTTAATCATCAAATTGAAATATTAAAAATTTCAGGCATCGATCTCTAAATGAGATGTATTGATTCAAAAAGATCAAATGTTATGATATGAATGGAGCCAAATGAAAAGCTTCATATTATGTAATCAAGTTTATGCGGGAAGTCATATATGCATACTTCTATAATTGAGATAGGTTATTTTTCCTAGTGCTAATTGTGTATGCCTTGGTTGAATTGATCATTGAAACTTCACATTAGACTAAGGACTATCTCATCTTTGGTACCCACACACATCACACATATTTATGCTCAATGAATGTCTTATTCATTTGTGTGATTGTACTTGATTAAATGTGTTTTCACATGCTCAATTTTTGTTGATCAAACACAAAAAGATTTTTGAGTGTTTTAATTTGTTTTTGGAAAGTCTCTTGTTTTTGCAAAAATTTCAAAAATTCAAAAACTGTGTTGCCCTGTTTTGGCAACTTGATCGTGGGTCAAGCCAATCGCATGCCCCAGTCGCGAGGGTTACACAGAAGGTTTTCGTGACTTACTGGTGAGTCAAAGTCCCAGTCGCGAAAAATACTTAGAAATTTTTTCAAAATCTGAGTTTTTAAGTTTCTCGTGACTCATACTGGCGACTTGTTCACGGGTGGAAGCTCTAGTCGCAAGGGTCGCACAGAAATTTTCGCGGCTCCCTTCGCGACTTTCTCGTGAGTAGAACTTCCAGTCGCGAAAAACACTTAGTCAAATTTTCAATATTTTATCTCTAAGGTGTTTGGTGGCTTGACCTGGCAACTTGCATGCGACTTGATTCAGTCACAAAAAACGCGTGTTTTGCGTTTTAAGGACAGTTTTATTTTAAAAAACTTTAGTTTTCCCTCGAACATTTTGACTGTTCATTGTCTTCTCTCTCACAAACCCATCGTGTTTCACACAAAAACCACCATTTTCATCATCTCTTCAACTTCAATCTTCAAGAAAAAAGGTATAGGTTTTCTTATTTTCTCTCAATATTTCATATCTCTTGCCTTGATTTCTTGGATTTTTGTGTTGTTGTTGAGATTGGGTATATGTGTTGATTCGGTTATGGGTTGGGGTTATTTTGTCAGCGTTTGTTAAATGCATATTGTTGTCATTAAGAATATAATGCTTGTTATACATGTTTTTGTGTATGCTTCTCATTTTGGAGTAGTACATCATGTCTGTGCTATGCTGTGCATTTCATGCTTGTCGTAGAATGTCTCAATGACAATTACTTGTGACTCTGTGGTGTTCATAGATTACACTGTTCTCTGCTGTGCTTGCACATTCATCATATTTTGTCACCAGTTATACACAATGCACTAATGTTTCTCAGGCTTACATGCTGCTAACTTGGTTCATGATCTATGGTTGAGGGATATATCTCTCTGAATATCAATGTGTATTCAATTCTTTGACTAACTTGGATCTAATCAAGTTGATGTTTGTGTCTTGTGGTTCTGCACTTGGTTCTTTGATGTGTGTATGTTCTTTTGCAGATGTCTCGTGGTTCCTCTCGAGTAAAAGAGCCTGTGACTGATGTTCCATTATCCCCTGTTTCAAAACGGACTCGCCGTTCGTCTCAAGACTCAAACAGTGAGAGATTCAGGAATCCTCTCGATTCATAAACACATTCCAGCATTTTTATGAAAGCTTCTACTATGGTGGAACGAGTGGTTAAATTTGATACCTTGGGAACTACGTTTATCCCCAGGATATTTGAAGCAAAAGATTGGGTTGATCTGTTCGGGAACTTCGAGGACCCGATTGATGAATTGGTAAAGGAATTCTATTTAAATGCTCGATATACCGGAGTTGAGTTGAAGTGTTGGGTACGAGGAAAAGAATTCACCATCAATCTCGACTACATTGCAAAGGTCCTTCGCATCACTAGACCAGCAAATGTAGACCTCACTCCGTATGATGATAGACAGCTTCAAGTACAAGACATTCTTCAAGTTCTCGGGCCTGATCATGAGGTCTCAAGCAAAGGCACATCTATAGGCACTGCAAAGTTTGCACCTGAACTGACGACTCTTAAATTGATCATGTTCTTCAATCTCTATCCACTCTCGAACACTGCATTCATCAACCCTGGAAGAGCACAATTCCTATGTGATCTCATCACTGGAGTTCCGATTGACATATGTGCCCACATTTTTCAGACCACTGGGAAGACAGCGGCTCGATCAGCAGCTCGAACATGTATTCCTTTTTGTAGTCTTGTCATGAAGATCATGATCCTTGAAGGGGTAAGTCCACCAACAGATGGGAAGAAAATGGTTCGTCTTCATCCTTTATCCATGTTTTCCCTTCAAGCAAGCAAGAGTCACTCCTCTAAAGCACCTAAGAGTGAACAATTCACCCATGCCACTCCATCTGATCATGATTCAGCTACACCTATGCATACCGATACCATTTCTCCCTTCACTCCTGAGTTACAGACGACCAGCACTCTGCAAGAACAATCTGGTCCTCAAGCTGACAGGTTGGGTACTTTGTTTGAGAGTTTGCATCTGCGTATTGCCGAACTTGAAAAAGTTCTCTACTCCACCAACAATCAAGTCCAAATGCGTCTCACGTCAATGAAGACACAGTTAGATGCTATTCAGCAAAAGCTAGAGGACAGCCTTTGGTATTCGTGCCAAAAAGGGGGAGAGCACAGTAAAAGGGGGAGAGCAACACAAAGGGAGTGCATAGTAAAAGGGGGAGTTGTGTGCTCACACATACTTTCTAATATAGCCTAACTTTTGGCTAGTTTAGTTTTCTTTCAGAACATTTATCTGCTTATAGTTTATATATACTCTTGGTCATGGTTACAATGCTTTGGTGATTATGTTTTTTTTTTATTTTTAAAAAGGCTTTTGTGGTACTTTGGTTTATATATATAAGATGTTAGTTTTTTTTTTTTACAGTACATGTTGATTGTACCTTTGCTTATGTGGCTTTTGGTTATGTTGTATCCTTGCTTTGTAGCCTTGTACTTGTTGATTAATGTTATGCATTTTCTTTGAGTACTTTCACTCTTGTACCCTTTGTTGGATTTTTTATCTTTAATGCAATTACCTTGAGTTGTTGCATTGGTTGAGTGTTGGACATGCAAATGATACTTTGCATTGAGCTTATTAGCTTGCATGTCCGGATGTTCATTCCTTGAGTGAATGAGTATTGTGGTCACTATTTATAGTGATTGTTCCTTTTTGGTCAAGCCATGGTTTATTACTTATATTCCATTTTTGCTTGATCGCATTGTGCTTGCTCTATATGCATTACAAGTTTTCTACATACAATGATCATATTATGTTGTTGTGTTTCAGGAGTTACTTGTTCTTATGATTCAAGAGTTACACAAATTCTAGAGTTAGGTGTGAGTCAGTTATATATAACTGTTCCTAACTCACATGTTAAGTCTAGAGTTTGTTTTTAGGGTTTTGTCACGAAATAGCCAAAGGGGGAGATTGTAAGGTTGAATTTAATCAACCATTTTGTTGGCTTTATTCCGTGCCAATTTGCTTGTAATTCAACACTTAGAAACCCTGTATTTAGGTGGGAATCATGTAAGGGCAGTGTGTGAGAGAGTGTGAAGAAATGCTCAAGATTGTGCACTGAAGCAAGGACTCGCGACTAGATTTCACAAGTGGCTCGCGACTGGCAAGCCGTTAGATGATGCACACGAGTGAAGCATGCAGGGGAGCTGAAGAGTCACGCCGGCTGTTGCACTACAGGACAAAAGTCCCAGGCTGGCCAGGCAGTTATCTTGTTGCTTGAACTCGCGACTCAGTCAAGTCGCGAGTCCAAGTCGCTAAGGCACCCTGTTTGGGAAAAACTGATTCTTCGCATTCCAACACACTCTACTATATATAGACCCTTATACTCATGAAATGTAGAGAGCTTCCAGAGAGAATATTGAGAGAGAAACCCTAGAGAAAAACAAGATTGACTCATCCGCAATCTTTACATAGAGACTCTTCAAATTCCTCTACTCTTACCCTCTCCATTGTTACATCCTTGAGAGGTTCTTAGCCAAATATTTTTCTCACTATGCCTACATCTGTGAGAAGGCTTTTTGGTGCTTTGGGAAGCAGTTAGGAAGGGACCAATTCACATTGGTTGATACTATGGACTATAGCAGAATCCGGTAAGCTAAAGTAGAAATAGGTTCGGCGTAACCTCGTTAGAGTAGGAGCTTGGAGGGATTAGGTACACTGGGTAGATTAGACTTGGAGGGTCTTCTACTGTTCATGTATCCCAACTTGATTCTTTAGTGGATTATTTACCGCTTGGAGGGCGGCGAAGAGGTTTTACGCTGACGGTTTCGGTTTCCTCTTCGATAACACATCGTTGTATTGTCCTTGTGTTTGCATCTCTCTTCCCTTAATCTTTGCCATTTAATTTCTGCTGTGAATGTGATTTTATTTGGTTTAGATTGTTTATCAATTCTGTTATATGCTTATGTTCATATTCCGTACATTAATTGTTTGATAATAAGCTTGAATTGATAATTTAGAAATTGAGGGTCTAAACATTCATAGTGTTTTATACACATATTGAACTTTCAAAATATATACCCCTACGAGATTTACCGTTAAAAATAAATACTACTCGTACTAGTTATGTCATCATTTCTCCAAAAAAAAGAAACAGTTATGTCATCATTAAAAATTCATTATTTGCTATAGCAACATTTTTTTTTTCCTCCCTTCCCTTATTCATCACAACTCTCAAAACGTTGATTGAGTGAGAATAACTAAAATTATGTAAAGAGCAAAAGAAATTAACCTTGAATCGTTTCCTTGCGGAGGCAAAAGACAACTCATAACTTTTACTTATCAAAGATGCAACCTCTAAATTAATAAATCAGCGGCCGAACTCTCTATGAAGCTAACGAACTTTACCACCAAGATCGGAGTTTTGATCCCTGAAAATGGGAGAATACATTAGAAGCTTTCCAGGTGCATATATACACACACACACACAGGTGAGTTATAGATGCAGGCATGCAGCAATGGGTTCTGAAGGGGAAGAGTGCATCATGTCATTCCAGCTTATAAATGAACAAGAAGCAAAGATTTATGTAAAAATTTCGTTTACCCATCTCAATAAAAATGGCACTTAGAAGCAACGCCACCCCAAAAACAACATTCTAGTTGTTTATAAAATGTAAGTGAAACGGATTGTGTAAAATGAACCTGCTAAACTCAAGTAGGAAGCATTTTACAAGGCGCGCGGAGCAAGAAAGACCGAGATTTAGACAAAGCAAAGAGAGGCCAAATTTTGCTTTGTTATAGAGTGCAACATTGGTTTTTATTTATTTTTAGCTCAGTCAGATAGAGATGCTTTATATCCAAGTAATAAACATGGATAACTCCTGTTACTCTTTTAAACAGTTGGTTTGTAAACCTAGACACTAGTCCACACTAGTCCACCCCTCAAGTCTTTCTTTGAAGTTATATTTCGAGCCCACCGCCAGTAAAATTTCAGTTTATTACATATTCAATTCTTCCAGCTAACGCGGTAGTGTAAACACACAAAAAAAAAAAAAAAAAAAAAAAAAAAAAAAAAAAATTCAACTTCGTGACTTCCCCGAGACTAAAATGGTAAACAAATGAAAAGATAAGCATGTGTTTGCAATTTGATAATTGACTATGACCTTGAAATTGCAATTCCATATGCACGGTAGTACTGTGGCAAAAAAAATAATCCAACTTCACGTCTTCCCAGCAATTAAATTGTTAAACATATGAAAAAATAAGTTAATGGCAATTCAACTTTTCTCAAGTTTGTTTGTTTGTTTTGTATGAGTTTGACTTACCTCCAGTATTTTTTAACTGAAATACGTCGCCCACTATCTATATATATATATATATATATATATATGGCAATTGAAGGGTTGGTTATGAATACATGAATGAGACAGATTCTTTGGTAAGTGGTACAAATTAGGTTTATATAAAGGAAGCCTTATCCTGCATTTGTATTTAAATATATCACTACTTGCATAACATTACCTCTACCAATTCCGACAATCACATGCATATAGCAAGATTTTTATGTGTAGGTACTAGGTTGGGGTGTTTGTAGTGTGGTGTGGTAAGATGCGATTTTGAGCCATTTTTAGTATCGCACTTTGTGGTGCAGTTTAGCTAAAACCATAACTGCACTGTACTTTATTTTTGCGATCACATGTCCAGTGCGGTATATAAGATGCGGTTTGAACGGTTTAAAGTCGGTATATTTTTCAAATTTTGGGTTTTTCCTACCCATCCAAAACTAATTTTTCCCTTTGTTTTAGGCCAAGTTTTAAATTATTGAGTTAGTTTTTCTTCATTTTGGGTTGACTTTCCTAGTCAACACTTGCTAGGGTTATCAAACTTTTTTTTTTTTTTAAACTAGGGTTATTTAACTATTAATAATATATTTAATATTAAAAATAAATAAATATATTAATATATAGAGGGGGTGCAGTGCGGTGCGGTTTATGCAGATTTCTTATTATCGCAAACTGCACTGCATCATGTGGTGCGGTGTAGTGCGGTTATGCCATTTTGCGGGCGATTTTGGTGCAATTTTTGCAGTTTTAACAGTTTGTACGGTTTGGTGAACACCCCTAGTACTAGGTAAGGAATACAAATTCTTTGTACCACTTTTTGTGTATCACTCTATGTTTTACCAATCACTATGTGCCATGTTTTGATTTTACTTTCCTTATAAAATAACTGAAGTTTAAAATAGAAAGCAATCATACAAATAATAAGTAGTGATTGGTAGAATATAGAGTGATACACAAAAAGTGGTACATAGAATTTGCATTCGTAAATAAGGTACAAGTGATTTAACTGATGAAATTTCAATTTATTACAAATTCAACTCAGCCAGCTAACATGGAAGTGTAAACGGAGGGAAAAAAAATTCAACTTCGCAAACTTTCCGACAAATAAAATGTTTAAATGAAAAAAAATAAGCTTGAAATTGCAATTCCACGTGTGTTAGTACTGTAGCAAAAAAAAGTCCAACTTCGCGTCTTCCCAGCAATTAAAAATTGGTAAACAAACGGAAAAAAATAAGCATAGCTAATTGACTAAAACCTTCTTCTAAAAAAACAAAAAGTAGAGACTAAGGCCTTGTATTTGCAATGGATAACTATCATTTCAGTATCTAACACAAGAAAGTCGATACCGAACCGAATGCTGTATTAGTTTGACCAGCAATACGATATATTTTGAATACCGATCAATACCGGTATACCGCTTCAAGTTTACCACTATACTTATAAAATCTTCTATATATATATATATATATATGTTGAATTTAAATCTTAAGTCTTTAAGTATATTTGGGCCCATTTCATCATTATCTTTGTCCTTCTACAATGGCCCAAACCATTACAAATAAATTTAAATTATCTAATCATTATATTAAAAAAAAAAAAAAAACTTCAAACTGTAAAAGGTCAAACATCCCACCTATCTATCACGTGAATTCTGAATAGAATTCAATGCCTTGAGAAGCCAAATGCTCAGAACCACACGTTACTTTCAAAAAGAATAAACACATCCCACACGTTTTGAAAATGCACTGAAAAGCCAAAATGCTCAGAACCAAGAAGTCTGGTCTCTGGTGTTCATGAGTGGAGAAGAGGAGAAGAAAAAAAAAAAAAGTCTAGTTTGAGAGATGCAAATTAACAGAACGAGGCCATGATGCAGAGGTAGGCTTCGCCGGAACTTCGTCGTTGTCTCAGTGTCATGGATCTATGGGTTTTTGCAAGCAAACATTAGTTTTAAAGAGGTAATATCTGTTCTTAAATGATTTCGGCCGGAATGACCGAAACGCCCCGAAATGGCCGAAATCACCTGAAACAGTCCGGCATAAAAACCGGTATGAAATGGGAGGGTCACCTGTACCGATTTGGTCGCCGGAAAGAGATATTTCGGCCGTATCGGCTGGTACAGTACGAAATCGTCTCCCTTGATCTAACATCGAAATTTTCAATTTCATCCTCGTACCTTACATTGGTTTGGTCCTCCATTTCGTCCAAACTGTTAAAGAAGTTGTTGTTACGCAACAAAAATAATATAGTTTCCTAATAGGATTCCAATTCTGTCATGTTTTTTTTTTTTTTTTTTTTTAAATAATTCGATGGTTATAACGGAATGGGGGGACTTGAATTCGGGATGTTTTGAAAACACCAAAAGATAATTACAAGACTTTTAGCAAGTTCTTATTCTGTCGTTAGCGCAACAAAAACAATATACATAGTTTCACACAGTTAAAAGAACTTTCTCTAAAGTTCTTAGGGAGTTCCTAAATTTCTATTCATCTATTTTAAAATGATTCGTTTGGATTTTGATATTATTAAAATCTAAACAATTGCTGACTATTATCCATATGCTAATTTTAAAATAGATGGATAACATTCAAGGAACTTCTTCATAGGGTTATCCTAAAATCTCTAGAGAATCAAAGACAGAGGCATGCTTAGACAAAAGGGTGGAGTCTTTTGGCTGAATAATGCTAAATCTGAAATTTATTTGCGTTATAAGTACTGTTTAAACTTATTTAGCGAAATGAGGAAAGAGAGTGAATTTCGGCAACACCGTTGCCGAAATTCAACAAAAGTATGAGAGAGAAAGAGGAAAAGTGGGAGAGAGAAAATTTTGAATTTCGGCAACAGTGTTACCGAAATACCTGCTGCCCAAATTCCTTGCCCAAGTGTGTCCTGTGCTCGAAGTGTGAGTGCCCCCAAAAAAAAAAAGGTAATTGCGGCAATGCCATTGCCGAAATAGGGGAAAAAAATTGGTAATTGTGGCAATGCCATTGCCGAAAATGGGAGGGAAAAAAAATTGGAATGGAATTGTATTTTTTTTGTGAATTGTGGCAATGTCATTGCCAAAAATGGAAGGAAAAAAAAATGTGGTTGCCGAAATCTGGGGAGGTGTAAATTTTTTTTACCTATTTCTGCAATACCACTGCCGAAAATGTGAAAAAAAAGAAAAGAATTGTGGCAATGATATTTCGGCAATACCATTGCCACAATTCTATTCCTCTTTCTTCTTTTTTTTTCTTTTTTTTTTTCTTTTTTTTTTTCACATTTTCAGCAATGGCATTGCCGAAATTGGTGAAAATCATTGCCACAATTCTATTATTTATTTTTATTTTTTAAGAAATGATAAGTGCACACAATTTTTATAATATTTTTACAACAAATTTTAAGGGGCAGGTTGTTATTGTTGGATTAAAAAAGTAATTTCAGTGTTAAACTCAAATTTGAACTAATAATAACTAATAACCTGTGATTTGTTGTCAAAATGTTGTAAAAATATTGTGAACGTAACACTTTTTTTTTTAAATTCCTCCCCAGATTTCGGCAACCACATTTTTTTTTCCTCCCATTTTCGGCAATGACATTGCCACAATAAACAAAAAAAATACAATTTCATTCCAATTTTTTTTCCCTCCCATTTTCGACAATGGTATTGCCACAATTACCTTCTTCTTTTTTTTCCCTATTTCGGCAATGGCATTGCCGTAATTACTTTTTTTTTTTGGGCACTCACACTTCGAGCACAGGACACACTCAGGCACAGGACACACTCGGGCAAGGAATTTGGATAGCAGGTATTTCGGTAACACCGTTGCCGAAATTCAAAATTTTCTCTCACCCACTTTTCCTCTTTCTCTCTCATACTTTTGTTGAATTTCGGCAATGGTGTTGCCGAAATTTACTCTCTTTCCTCATTTCGCTAACTAAGTTGAAACAGTACCTATAACGCAAATAAATTTCGGATTTAGCAATATTCAGCCAAAAGACTCCAAAAGGGTGCCAACGCCCACTTGAATTTTTTTTTTTAAACATATTAGCATGTATATAATGTATACAAATTTGGAAGTTTGGATTCAAAAAATTTTATATATTGGCTCCTAAAATTGAAAAACTAACCATTTCAAATTGAAAGTTAAAGAATCTAAAAAATGAAGGTACAATTTCTTGGGTGCAAATACATTAGGTTGCCAAAAATATATTCAAAACATGTCTGCATTGACCAATATAATAAAAAATATCATCTTTCACAATGAGAACTAACTACTATCCACTTATGTATTTGAAACGGAGGTTGTTTCAGTTTAGTAAGGGAAATGAAATAATTTTCAGATTTACCCCTAATTTTATATATTTACATATATAGATATAAATATTATTTTATATGTTCATTAGTTTGGATATGTATAATTATTTTTAAAAAATTTTAAAATTTTAAAATCATAAGCTCATATCTCATTTATTAATATGCTAACCTTTAGCTAAAATGCCAATTTATTAATAATAATATACAATTGATATATTTATATTAGACGGTAATGATGGCACACAATGTTCTTTTTTTCTTGATGGGTATTATTTTATGATGACAGCAGTATCTTATCTTGTAATAAAAAAAATTAATTTAATTGTGGTAGGATTCATTTTAAAAAAATTAATTTGTTTTTTATGGGAAAATTATTATTATTATTATTTTCTTATTAATCAAATAGGTTTAGTCAAAATCAGACGTAATTTTTTTAATACGATTTGATTTGATTTTAAAATTTCTTTTAGTCGGATTTATTTTTTTGAATTAAATTAATTTAAAATTTAAAATTTCCAATTCAATTAGAATTTAAAATGAACATTTTATTTTTAAAATGATTTTAATGGTAAAGTGATCATGTGGCCACACTACAAAAAACGCGCTTTGGATAGCTGCGTTTATTAAACGCGGCTATAGACCCATCTGGGGATTTTTTTTATTTTTTTTTTCAATATATCCTGAAGTTGCGTTTAATAAACGCGACTTCAACATGTATAGAGCTGCGTTTTATTCAACGCAGCTTAAACATGTATAGAGTTGCGTTTTATCAAATGCGGCTATAGGTTTGTTATAAAAAAAAAATAATAATAATAATAATAAAAAAAAAAGAAAAAAAGAAAAAAAAGAAAGAAACCCTAAACCACTCTATGATCTCACCCGATCTCTCACCTTCTTTCTCACTCTCTCCCTTTGACTCCCAAACCCTCACCTTCAACCCACCCCTCTCTACCACCGATCCTCCTCACCAGCATACGAGCACTCTTCTTCTTCTCCTTCTCTCTCTCTCTAGCTTTAACTGTTCTATGTGATTTGTTTTCTTCATAGATCCGTTTCTCAATGTTTATAATTCGAACCCTAAACGGTGTTTTTTGGCCAAACTTTTCAATTTTTTAGTTTGTGTGCTCTGTTTATGTCCTTCGAACTTGTCCTCCAAGACGGTGTTTTTTGGCCATTTTATGTCAATTATAGTTGACAAAATCAAGATAGCCATATATATATATATATATAAAATCAAAGTCTTGACCATTTGTTGACCTACTCCACAATTTTCCACATCATCACCCATATTATTTATTTATTTATGTTTTATTTTTCTTTTTATTTTTACGTTTTATATTTTAGTAATTTTTTTTTGCCATTATCTTATTCTCCTATAATTTCTAAGTTGATAAAAATTTTACTTTGATTATAATCCAAATTCATCATCTAATCCTTTTATTGTTAATTTATCTATAAATTCTAATATTAATATTACAATCCAAATTCTTCTTCTAATCCATTTATTATTAATATTAATTTCTAAAATTGTAGAAATTTTTTTAGATTTTTTTTAAAATAAATAAATAAATATTTTTTTTGTCTTTATCTTCTTCTCCTATAATTTCTAAGTTGATAAATATTTTAATTTGATTATAATCCAAATTCTTCTTCTAATCTTTTTATTATTAATATCAATTTCTTAAAAATCATATCATCATAATTAAATTGCTTTTCGTTTGGATATGCTTAAAGAAAAAAAAAAAAAACCTACGGCTCTTTCCAGACTCAACCATTCTCATATTCTCATATTATTATTCTTCATAATAATAATTGTACAAGAATTTTTTTCTTCCTTTTAAAATATATAATTGTTAATAAATAAACAAAGATTAAATCATATATTATACTTAATATCTTTCTCGTGCATTGCATGGGTTAGCGACTTGTTTTAGATAAATCTTAAACTACATGAGTCAATCATACATACCAAACTAATAGTACAATTGACCCAAACCCTAAGGCGTCTCGTTGCATTTTGGCGTAAAAACAAAATATATCTTTTTTTCTGGTGTTAATCCAAGCTTCTTTCTGTTCATGTAGTCGTAATGACTACTTTGATAACTATTGGAAAATTTAAGGACAAAATTATATTAACAAAATTGAAAATTTTATTAAAAATTGAAAATGACAGTTTATTCTAAGCTAAAAATACTAACAATAAATAAATAAATAAAAATTGTAATTTCAGATTTAATTAGTAAGGCCTTGACATTGGTTCATAGCATATAGGGATAAGGATGATTTTTTTTCTTAATTTCTAATTCACCTTTCTCATAATTTATAAAAATACAGGTTATGGAAAACAAGACCTTGACGACGTTGCAGCTCCATCCGTGAATTCAATAAATAAAAACAAATCCTTGTAAGGGTAGTGCGACAAATAAATCCATGTAACAAAAAAGTAAATATATTTTGCAATTTTCTGACTGACTAAAATATTTTCCAAAATATTTTAGTAATGGTAGTGCGACAAATAAATCCATCTCTTTTTGTTGATAACAAAATATTTTCCCAAAAAAAAAAAAAAAAACCTAGAAGAATCTAAGTCTAAAATAAATGATAAAGTAGTTGGTGTCAAATAGAGATACTTGAACTTGTTTTGTTTCTATTCAACCCGTTCTTTTCCAGCATAACTCTTCTCTAGTCGTTTTGTCCATCCTTGTTTGTATTACCGGATATAGTCATCTTTGTATTCATAGTTATTGGTGTAGATTTGTCAAAAAAAAAAAAAAAATTCCCTTTTAAGATGCTTGCAAATGCAATAAATAAGGGAGAGAAAAAAAGATACCATAATTAATTAAGCACGCCGATGTGTAAAGCAATTAATATTTAAGGATGATTTGAGAAACCACTAAGCCAACTCCTTGGTGTTTATTGTTAGATCCTTAGAGAACTATAATATAAAAAATGTGTAACTATTTCAAAGTTACACCAGAAATAACTTAAACATTCTCCTAAAAAAAAAGATATAACTTGTACATATGTAAGTGGGTTCTAATTAGCTCAACTGGTGTCTTAGTTTAATGATAAAGAGTTATCATCAGTAACGGACACCATAGGTTGGAACTCTCACCCAAAAAAAAAAAAAACCCCTAAGAGAAAAGAATGAATGGATCTTGTAAGATTCCCAAGAAATTCTTCAATTTTTTCTTTCTTCCAACTTTTTTAAAGAAAAAATCATTTAATACATTATCTTTTGGATAAAAATTTATAAGTTTGCACCTATGAGAGGGCAATTTTACCCCTAGAAATCTAGCTCCACCATTGTTGAATATCCAAAAGAGTTGTATTCAGTGGCGGACCATCAACAGGACTAAGGGGGGCCTTGGCCCCCCCAAAATTTTTCAAAAAATTATGGATTTTTTTTTATTGAATTATCCTAAATAATTTGAAAATTTTTAAGAAAACCTTATCATTTTGGGCCCCCATACCTGATAATATACATATATATATATTTAAGAAATTCTAAAAATAAACATAACTTTCATTTAAATAGAATAATAATGCTAGAGATACAAACTATTTTATAAAAAATATTACAAACTGCTGATGTGGTGAGCGATTATTGATAAATGAAAAAGTGATATCAATGTTGGACCTAGATGAAAACCAATAAGATGTTGACCACATAAACATTTTGTAAAAATATTGTAGAATAGAATACAATCCATAAATATATATGTCAAAAAATTACAATAATTAAACATTTAGCATCTTTAAAATAAACACATAGGTATTTTAACAATTATCTCAACAAATAAAAGAGAAAAAAAATTCTAATTTTCATCCCAACACATCCAGGACTTACTTGTATCACAGGAATAGAAAAATTAAAAGGTCAGTAGTTTTGTTGATTCGCCGCACTACCAAGTCCCTCACACAATTGCAGAAAATTTTGCTCACAGTGCTCTCACAAGTGACTCTCTCTCTCTCTCTCTCTCTCTTTGTTGGCATTTGCCTTCTTCTTCTTTTTTCCCACTACTGCCACAGTTTTGTGTTTACAATATAAAAGTAAAAATTGTGTGTGACTAAACTAGACAAGAAAGAGTGAAAGACAAGCTTGAAGTTTCCGTAGGCTCCTCAACCCTGTACAGTGCTCTTGTGTTACTTTACTTTTCATTTGCTTTCTTTTGATTTCTTTACTTTACTTTTCATTTGTTTTATTTTTTATTTTCCTTATAATATATTATTTGTTGTTATGATAATCAATATATTATATATCGTATGGCATTATAATTTATAAATATACTTTATTAATTTGATTAAAATATATAGTATATACTACTATATTAACATGTATTTAGCACTTCCAAAAAAAAAAAAACTTGTATTTAGTTGTTGTTTATAGTATACATTGAGTTATAAGAAGTATTGTACATTACTATTTTTAATAGGCCAAAAATGTATTGACCCATTTGGCAAATTAATTAATTAATTATCCAAGTTAAATAATTAAGTCAATTTAACATGCAATAGCATGGTAGCACAAACAAATCACCAATTAAGTTAAATACAGCGGAAAATAAATTTGACATGGGTGATTTGTTTACAAATGGGGAAAACCACCGAGACAAAACCCCACCAGATTAATTTAAGGTCACCACTCCCAAGAATCCACTATTATTAAAACAAGCGATTATAAGTAAAAGGAATTACAGTACCTAATACCAACCTACAGTTGAACCTTGACCTCAATATCCAATTGGACTTGCAATGTAGCGACAATCTTTCCTTTCAATGCACGAATCTCAGTACGTGACTAACCAATGATGCATGGATCCTAGTATGTGACTAACACACCAATCTTGAGTAAGATGTTAGCTGCAAAGTTATTCAGTTCATCAACATGAAGATCAAGAAGCTCCTTGGTTACAAAACCTTTGGTGCAAAGACGTAGTAGCTTCTACAGAGAGAAAGATGAACTAGGGCAATTTCTGTCTTCGGTTACAATATGCGTGTATTTTGTTTGCATCAACAATTGCAACACTGAAACGGCCCTTAAAATAATCCTTATATATGTCTAGGGTTGTGAGAAAAGAACCCTACACAAATACATTGGGATATGCGTGTAATCAAATTTAGAAATTCTGATTTCGTAATTCTCGACAGATACAACTTCTGTCGAGCTGTTGTCGAGCTTCAACATTAAACCTCGATAGATAGGCTTCTGTTGAGACATCTGTCGAGCTTTAATGAACAACACTTCTTCACTTGTTTCTTATATAGACTTGCATAGGTTTAACACTTGACTTGAACAACATGTTTCTTAAAGTCTTAAACCATACTAGATCTACTCAATTACAAGTAAAGTGCGTTTTGTCAAAAGATTAGCCAATTACATCAATAATGTCCCTAACAATTTTAGATTTCATACACAAAATTATATATATATGACCCCCAAAGATAAATTTTTGGCTCCGCCACTAATTGTATTTTATTGTGATTCTAGCATTTTTCATATATTATTTGGCATTACAAAATAAATGCATGTAAGTGAGTAAGTCCAAGAGGCCTCTGTTGATCGTTTGGTGGCGTGGGAGATCACGTCTGATCTAAAAATAAGATGAAAGCAATTGGTCTCCACTTGTTGCGCTTTGAACCACTTGTTGCGCTCAAAGGAACACAAGGATAAACGACAAGTAGCATAAGAATTGGAGTGCTATCTGTATTCAAAACTATAAAGTAGCTCAATGTTTTATTTTATCACACGTGAATAGCACGTGTCTTATATAATACGCGTGTACATGTAGCCGTTAGGTTTGTTAAGTTTGTAGGGAGTAGAGAAAAGTTTTAGTTAATTACTGAAACTGTTACTTATTGCTTAGCTTTGTTTTAGTTAATTACAGAGATTGTACTAGCTTTAGTTAATTAATTCAATACACAAAATTCTCTCAATTCTTGGTCATAAATTGATACATTTCAAGTAAGAATTTCTGATTGGTGTATGTCATAGTATTGTCACACCTCACTTTTCAAATCAACAAAACCTTATTCCAAAATTCTTAATTAAATCCATGTTTAGTATATGATTAGAAGTGATAATAAGATGAACCAATTAGAAAATCTCATATTCTAAATCTAAAAGGACCAAAAAGAAAAAAAGGCCATTGTTAATGCATCCAAACTCAAGTGGAAATGCTATATCTTTTTCAGTTCATATGCACAATTAATTTAAGTTATTTAACATGCAAATCAAATGAGCTCAAATTCTGGACCCCAAAAAAAAAATCATAAAAAATTATAAATAAAAAAAGAATAATCTAAACAAATTAAACAACTCAACGAAAATTAGAACCACATTGTTAATGAACCTTTCGAAAACATCTATTAATGCATACTGGACTGGCTTAAGGCCTAGGCCTAAGGCTCTCTTTGCCCCCAAACATTTTGAATAAGTTCTTAAGCCCCCCATTACATATAAAAAAGCACGCCAAAATTGTATAAAAATGCCCCCCCAAAAAAAAAAGAAAAAAAAAGAATGATAATTGAATATTTTTAAAAAGAGAATAATATGGGTGGGTTTTGTACGTATTCTTCCCCCACCTCCAAGTAGACATTTAAAATATTGAGTTCACACACAAAAATAGTAATAATAGTGTTTTAAACCGGGTTTATAATACATTAAATAACCAGAGTACAACTACACACACAATCAACGAACACTAGACACACACAATTAATAATAAGTATTACTATTTACTCAAAATTTTTTTTTTGAGTTAATAGAAATCCAACCCAATTAAAATGTCAAATAGTTTCACTAAAAAATGTTATTAGTGTGCCAAAGAAGTACGATATTTCTCATGTTTTTTTTACTCAACTTCATCTTTTATCCTGTTTTTGTTCACTACAAAACGCGGGGGCATTAGGCCGTGTTTTTTTGGGCCGCGTTTATAAAAACGTGGCCCCAGACGGACTAAAGCCGCGTTTTTTAAAAACGCGGCTTAAATAAAAACAAGAGTCGCGTTTTAAACGTGGGGCCATAGAAGGGTTCTGAAGCCACGTTTTTTTGAGTTGTAGCCGCATTTTTGGGGGTAGACCTATGGCCGCATTTAAAAAATGCGGCTATAGGACCTCCCTATTTAATTTTTTTTGACAAATCAATTTTTCCTTTTTTTATTTTTCCCTTAAACTGTAGCCGCATTTAAAAAATGTGGCTCTAGCCTGCCTAAAGCCGCGTTTTATAGACGCAGCTTTAAATTTGGTCTGAAGCCGCGTGTATAAAACGCGGCTTTAAATTTGTTCTGAAGCCGCGTTTTATAAACACGGCTTTAGTTTGGGTTTGGGCCGCATTTATTAAACGCGGCCTCAGATTTTGCCTATAGCCGCATGTTAAAAACGCGGCCTTAGGCTTTATATAAATACTACACTTCAAACATTTTCAGCCCTAACCTCTCCCATTGCACATCAGCCTGATCTCTCAAGCCCGATCTCAACCCTCACCCTCCAAGCCTCCATCTCTCAAGCCCTCACCATCCATCTCCGATCTTAACCCTCACCCTCCATCTCTCCGATCTCGAGCTAGCCCTCACCCTCCACTTCCAAACCTTTCGTCTCCAACCTCTTGACATTTCAAATCTTTGGTTGTTTCGCAGAGAAAGAGAGAGAGAGAGAGAGAGAAACGCAGAGAGTCGAAGGGAAAGAGAGGGAAGCTAAGAGAGGTAATTATATTTTTATTTTTATTTTTTCAATTTTTGAATTTAGGGTTTTAAGTTCTGTGTTTAATTTGAATAGAAATTAGGGCAAAGTTCTTTAGGTTCCATCATCGACGGTCAACATCTCCCCGCCGTGGCCATCATCGGCCACGACGGCAACGTCTGGGCTCAGAGCGCCACCTTCCCTCAGGTCCTCTCTCTCTCTCTCTCTAAATTTTTTCTGATTTTTTTTGGTTTTGATTTTTAGAATTCGGTTAGATCTGGTTGTTTTAGTTTTTCGATTTTTATTTTTCTGAATTTTTTTTTGGGTATTGATCTATGTGGTGGATTGGTGTTTTGGAATCTGTTTGTTTCCTCAGAAAATGTTTTTTTACCTTGATCCGTCTCATTTCTTAAGGATCTGGTTTCGCAATTGATTTGGATGGAATTAATGAGATTTATTTTGAATCTATAGAAATTTTAGGTTTTGGATTCAGGATTTTTCGTTGGTGTTTTTTTCTTTGTATTGATTTGGTTTCCGATAATGGATTGGCTGACTAAACTGGTTTGACCATTGAATTAAGCTTAGTTGTGTGGATGAACAAGTAATATGAATGACTAGATCAAAGGCATTAGGGAATGCTTTTATTCGCGATTGATTTGTATGAAAATATAGGCAGATTCATATGAAATTAATGTAGTTTTGAATAATGTCGATAATTACCACATTGATTTGCTCAGGTTTCATCTTTACAAGGAGAACAAGGACACACAAGAGGCCTTAGGAGTGATAGGAAAGATGCTTGGCATCTAGGTATGTAATTTTTTTTGTATTGGAAATTGCTTAGCTTTGTGGGACATTCCTCCCAAATACGAATAGGTATTAGGGTAGGTTATGGCATGAAACTATTGGGTGCAAGTTTAGAACAATATGGCTAGGAGTAGAATTTAGTATTTAAGTTGCTGTTATGCTAGATATAAAAAAACAGAGCATTGTAGAAACTCTATTGCTGAAACTCTATTACATTGCAATTTTTATTTCTTTTTCGGATGTTACAACTTCATTTACAACTCACATCTATATATAGATGTGTTAGGAGTTTAGGATGACTACAAGCTTCAAGAATACTATAGAAGTATGCTTCATTTCTCTTTAATTGACACTTGTCCATGAGGTGTCTACTTGCATGCTTGCTTGGTTCTGGATTCTTCATTTGTGCTATCTGCTGAATACTGGATATGAATAGCTTATCAGCATTATGCACTTGTGCATAGCCAACTAGCTTCTTGATGGATTTTTCAGTTTAGGTGTACTTCACTTCAGTTGCTATACAAATTTTTTGTTTGAACTTTTCTTTCCTCAGCATATGTTGTGGACTTTGGGAGTCCCTAAAATGTTTCTCTTTGAAACTTTTGAGAGATTGAAGTTTACCTATGTGAGGATGGTATATTTCTGATATGAAAAGTTATGATTTATTTAGTTATTTTTTTCCAAGTGTTGGGTTTCATAAATAATTTTTGGGTTTTTTGAAAAATTATCTTGGACATGAAATGAAATTATGGGTTTGACAAATGATTTTCTGATAACTCAGGAGCTTGCAAATCTACCAACCTTGGAGCTAATTCAGAGTGATGGAAGTCCCTCTGCTAGAAAGCTTTTCATCCTTTGGAATCCAGTTGTGTCCCCAAAAACTGTATGTGCTTTGCTACAATACATGCTCTACTTAGAATAACTATGTGGTCAAGACATATCTATTTACTTTCTAGTGCTACTTAAGTACAGATTTTGAAGGAAACACAGAGTAGTCTGGATACTAGTGGATCTACAAATGTAAATTCTAATCTCAGACATTCTAGCGCCACTGCCTTTTTTCTAGGAAGGGCAAATTAAATATAACAAAATTATTGAATTAAAAAAAAAAATCAAGACCCAATAAAAATTTTTATTTTATAAATTAATATTTTAGCTTAATAATGTTGTGTCCTACGTTTTTTTTATTGTTTAAAACTCATTTATAATTTAACTACTCAAACCAAAATATAAATGCAAACAATAGTACATTGTAATAACTAATGATATATAACGATATTTTATACTCTTATATATTATTATATAACAGAAACTCAAAGATATTATAATATATTATATAATTAAAGTGAAAGACAAAAATCCACACTTGTCAAATTTACAGCCACAAAAACATCATTCTCACACTCACATCATTATCATGTTTCAGTACATCATTATTTATGGCATTTTTGGGACATGTTTTCGTTGTTTTGTCTGGTGTAGATTTTGAGATTAGAGTTTAATGTATATTAGTTTTTTGGGGTAAGAAAATGATACTATTAAATTGATAAAATTGTGACAGGTGTGAGATTCTTCAGGATACAGGACCCCATTTGGTTGATTCCATATGCGTTTATCGTGCCGGCTACATTGCTGAGGTCAGTATTGTTCTTTGATGCTTTTTGTTAT